>JAQMCX010000043.1:13638452-13662334 GCA_029814765.1 Acanthurus leucopareius | reverse complement strand
CACACACACACACACACACACACACACACACACACACACACACACACACACACAC
Organism: Acanthurus leucopareius; assembly: GCA_029814765.1. Lineage (NCBI taxonomy): Eukaryota > Metazoa > Chordata > Actinopteri > Acanthuriformes > Acanthuridae > Acanthurus > Acanthurus leucopareius. The sequence goes on along the minus strand of JAQMCX010000043.1, from coordinate 13,662,279 downwards.
ACACACACACACACATGCAGTCAAAGGCTTTTCATCCAGTCATAGGCAGAAGTTTATTTTTCAGGGATATTTCGAAAGCGAGCACAGGCCGAGGGCGTCTCTGAAACCTTAGCTTGTGTCCATACGCACTCCACCTTTCTTTCCCCTTACCCTTCAGCTCCACCCCTCCTTCCATCCATCCCACCTCTTTATTCCTCCACTCCCATTCCCAACCATCCTTCCATACAACAAGACCAAGCTCGGCTACGTGGCTGTTGCTATGCCAGGCTCGCAGGGTCAGGACTCATGCTATAGGCTCTCCTGTGCTAATCCGACTCGTATCTGGGATCTGTTCGAGAGGTCACACAGCTGACAGCAAACATGGTTTCTACATTCTGTATATTCAGACTTCCAGCAGAGAGGCTTGATGTGTTCAGTTGTGGTTAATGGTAATCATCATCGGGGGTTCATTTCCTTGATGGCCCAGCATCAGTATGCCTGGTTGTCCTTGCAGAATCTACAGTATTTACCTGGTTTATAACATTATGTGTCTGTGAATGAAGTTTAAGTCTTTGCTCGTGCACGTCCTGCTTCATGCACGCATGCCTGTGCATTAGCACACCTAGGCCGCCCCTTTATCCGGGGGATTATGGTTAAATGGAATGCAGAGATTCTGGCGGCGAGCGACCGATAAAGCTGAAGTCGGCGTTGGGAGAGAAAATTAATTATTGAGGATAAAATCAGAGAGAAAGAGATAGTTACCAACTCGTTGGGGAGTTTAGTCATTGATATTTCGGCGCAGGCTTCCAGACAACACACAGAGTTCATCACACCCTTAATGTGAGACTATTTTGTGTGACTGTGAGTGTGTGTGTGTTTATACCCCATGAGCAGGGCTTTGCAAACTTTTAAAGGTTTGGGTCAGAGAGCCTCGAATAATAAAAGGCATTTGGGTTTTTACTCACTCTTACAGCTTCTGGGCTCCTCCTACACACTGTATGCTGCGCTAAACTGCTTGTACTTGTCATAAGAAGGAACTTAACAATTTAAAATTTCAAGTGTCTTTTCAATCTTTTGTATTAGTTTTAGCCAGATTTATAAAGTCTTAACAGAACTGAATATACATTTTAACAAAGTTAAAGGAATAAATGTAAAAATATTTTTTTCAGGATAAGGGGTTATTTCATAACTTTATTTGAACCATCCAACTGGTAGAAATAATTATACCAAGAATACACGTTTGATCTAAGATTTTTTTTTAAGTATTTTGTAAAATATTGAATCAGTAATAATATTATTATCAAAGATGTACTTTAAATATTTTTTCAGTTTTTAAATTAAATCTCAATTTGTAGCTTCCAAAGATTAACAAATATGTTCTAAAATATGAGTTCTGTAAAAAAAAAAATCAATACAATGCAAGAAAAGAAACCCCAAGTTCTTCTAAACATGGTGGAGAACTGCAAAGCTTTTTATTTAGGTGCATGAGAAAAAAATACAACCTGTACTAAAGAGGATGTGTGTCAAATATACTGTAAGGTCCAAAGCATACAGAAATGACATTAGCTTAGTGTTGCCAAACTACCATCACCCATACACCACCTTGAGATGTGTCTTGGTTTTCTTCTTCTTTGTTTTTGACTTCTAGTTTTTCTGCCCTTTTTTGTGAAAATTATGTGTATTTATTTGTTTTGTGTATCTCAAAACAGGATCAACTTTGGCAAAATCTTAAAGGCTGTAACAGCTTCATTAGATTTATTAACACTCTTGTAGTTTGTAGCCGCACTGCTCTCTGCAACACGATGAAAATTGCACCATATGCTTGACTTTTATGTCATTGCAGCTCAGGGTTTTCGGGCCATAAAATGGAACAGTAACAGTTATGTAGCTTGGAAAAGCGCTGACATGATTTTCCTTTTTTTTTTTTTTTCAAAGAGTCCTGAGTGGTCAGTGTTACAAATCAGCTGCGAACAAATAACCGTTCCTGACCTTACAGGGCTTTGTGTATCTAGACAGATTTTCGTGTGTGTGTGTATGGCTGTGTGCGTGTGTGCAGGTGAGCGCATTTTTCTCCTCTGAGTGCAGACTGATCAATAGTAATTGGGTTGAGTGTCTCAGGCCTGTTTCTCTCCTTTGTACTGTGGGCCTTTTGTAGGCTGACACAGGACCAGAAGAGAAAGGGGACAGAGGGGAGAAAGAAGGGGGGAGATGGAGAGAAAATGGAGGATGTTTGCAAGTCGACGAGCATGACTGACTCCCTCAACCAAATCTCCGGATATTTATTCAGCATTACTCACTAATCTAAAAAAATCTTCCTCCCTTTCTGTCTCTCCTCTTTTCTTTTCATTCACACTCTACACTGGAGGGATGAGGTGTGTGAGGTGTTTGTGTGTGAGGTGTTTATGTGTGGGTGCGTGCCTGTGTGTGTGTGCCTGTGTGTTTAAGTGTGTGCACGCAGGTCTCTCCTGTAGGATGATCTTAAAGAGGTGTGATAAAACAGATACCTTGTTAAGATGTATTAACAGGCTTCTCAGCTCTTCTTCTCCTTCTCCCCCTTGCTTACAAACGCAGGCACACTCTCAGAGTATCTTCTTCATCCTCCTCCCTCGCTTGTCTGTCTCTTTTATGGCTTTCATAAAAGCAACGTGTGTTGAGTGAGGGCGGCAGGCTCCACTGGTATTAGCAAGGAGGCATTAGGCATAAACTCTAAGGTATATTAAAGCAACGGCCCTGTTGTTCATATAAACACGCCAATTCAATTTAGCCTGCCCCACGGGGAATGGGATTTCAGCAGCTACCGAGAGCAGGAGGTGGGAGGGAGGGAGAGAGTGTGAGGGGTGGATGAGGTAAGACTAGAAGAAGAGGTGGGATGTACGGATCTTTGGCAGTAGAGGAGAAGTGCAGGAGTAGCAAGAGGAAATAAAGGAGGAGGATGTTTGGGGGGGGGGCCTGTTAGTTCAGGCAGAGATGTGGAGATTGGCATATGGGAGTGGCATGGTGGCTAGTTGCAGGAATTCATTATTGTTGTTGCATTAACTACCATGACGTAAGAACCTGTGTGTTTGTCTCTGTGCACATGTGTGTGTGCAGTGATAAGGACCATAGACACACACACACACACAACTAACTCACAACCTGGCAGGCAGAGGGGCTGCCAGGGTCTGTGCAGCATTGCACGCTTGGACAGAGCGTTTATGTGGGAAACCCTACAGTTATATTATTCAATCCAAATTCAAATGGGCTTGTCAGGAAAGCTCCTGCTTTTTATTACCTGTCAGAAAAACCAAGGGATGGACGGAGCGGAGGGGAGCAAATTAAACGACAGTAAATAAGACCCCCTATCTCTTTCCACTCCTACCCCTGCCATTCTGCTGTTCCTTTCTGTGCCGTATTCTGGAGACACACACACACACACACACACAAACACAACCCCACACACATTTACAGGCTTTGATAGCATGTTGTTGTTCAGCTCTATCTGAAGTTTACCTTAACCAGGTTTCATCTGTCAGTCAGATGCAGGAGGACCTAATTATTTTGTTCATCACTGAATACAATCTCAAGTCAATACAGAAGCAACTGAGCCAAGTACTGGATTTGATAATAAAGGAAAAGTCTGGCATATATTTGGATGAATTTTTTTTTACCTTTGACATCTGTAAACTAGGAATCATGGGAAATCAAAAGGAGGGGAGAGGGGGTTGAAATGGAGGGATTTCTTAAGGATGAGCTCTGCATGTGGAGAAGTGGGGGGTAAAGTGTGGCATTTCCTCCAATACACACACACACACACACACTCACGCACACACAGACACACACACATCCTGAACACCCAGAACAGAACAGCCTCCTCCCATCTTGCCCCCTTCAGCCAGGCATAACCTCTGCCATCTGTCCATCCCTCCTCCACTGCCTCTCTTCCTCCTCGTTCCGTTTCACCCCTCTCCTCCTCATCTTCTCCTCTCTTCCTCCTCTCTCTCTAGTCCTCAAACCCTCTCCATTCATTTAAGGCCCCTTTCCCCACATTCAGACTCTGATGGCATTCAAACACAATTGAAGAATTTAGTGTTTTCCATGAAGGAGCAGAGGAATATCTCTGTATCTGCAGAGCATCACAGGTCAGAGGTTTTTCAGTAGGGGCAGTGTGCAGCAGTGGTTGTTTTTTTTTCTTTATACACAGAAAAACATGATTTATCATCAGTCATTTTAAGAACTGGAAAAGAAGGCTGAGCGATTCAGGATACTCATGCATTCTAAATTTAAACCCGTCATATGACTTTCAAGGCCCTGCTCATTCCATTCTGTATCGACATCTAGCATGTGAGCAGTTCTGTCGTCCTCACTAAGTCATTGGCTTTCAATCACTGAGCAACATCTGAGAGGTTTTTTGGCATCTTAGCTTCTGACAATAAAATGTCATGTTGATTTATCTAAATTTCACATACACTGCCTATTTTCTGTAATAAGAAATGCTGTTTCCTGTTTCCCTCCATTTATACTCTTTTATTATCTTAAACATTATAATGTCAATTGGATTCATTTATATGCTTACTGACAAAAAATAAGATAACCTGTGTATCAGATTCATTTTTGTTTTGGGAAAAAAATACAACAATTCGTTGTTGGGGCTTCACAGAGAAAAGTTTATACATTTTTTATCTTATTTTACAAAAACTTTTGGGTTTTTACTGGCAACATGGCAAAACAGAGTATTTTAAAGAAGAACTTTCATCCCTGACAATTTAAGGAAAATACAGTCATTATTTATAAGTGTTGATGCCTTTTTTAGAGATTGTGCAATAGAGAGAAGACAGGAAATAAGAGAAATTGAAAACACTGTGGCTCTCGGTTAGAGCCTTTTTATGTTATTAACAATCAGTAATTTCAAGATGTAACCTGTGCATTATTAACAAAAAGGACATGTCTTTGCAGCCCTTGCAATAATAATATTGTTTCGTCCTCATTCTCTCTAAAATCTGAACTTTGCCTAGTGGAAAGGAAAGCTGGATGCATTTATAAACTGTATTTGAATGAACCGATAAAAGAGCCATATTAGGAACTCCACTTCTAATCCTCTATTGTTCTTTAGCTGTCCCCTGTCCCACAGAGGCGCTGCTCTAATTAAAGACTAATAATTGTATTGTTTTATAAAGCCTATAGAGACAGAGATTCTGCTCTTCAATCATTCACTCGCTCCTCCAGTGTGCCCTACCCATCGAGGCTATCTTGCTGGGCAGGAAGTCTATAACCTGCTGTGACAGCCTGTTTTGTGTGTGTGTGCGTGTGTGTGTGTGTGTGTGTGTGTGCGCACACGCCTTCTGTACAGCATACAGTAGAAGGAGGTAGGAAAAAGCCAAATCTAAATTAAAACTTTAAAGCACCATTATTTAATTACCCCAAAGGCTGTGGATTTGTAGGATTGAAGTGTGTGTGTGTGTGTGTGTGTGTGTGTGTGTGTGTGCGCGCGCTTCTTTCTGTGTGTGTGTGTGTGTGTGTGTGTGTGTGTGTGTGCGTGTTGTGTTTGCTCAAGCAGACATTTGTTGGCATCCTGGATTATTTTGGTTTTTCAATTTGCCCTTTTCCCCCATTTGTGTGTGTTTGTGTGTGTGTTTTTCCATGCACAGGTTCATCAATGTGTGTCTTTTCATGTGTGTGTGACCACAGTCTAACCCCTCATTGGTTGCCCTCTTCTGTTGCCCCTCCTTTACCTCTACCCTCCACACACGCTCACACACACAGACACACATGCACTCACACACATGCATGCAGGCATGCTGAAGCGCCGGCAGATAAAAAGGCATTATGGTAAATTCCACTTAATGACAAATTTTTAATTTGGGGAACAGGGCCTGGTGAATGGAGCTTAATTACCGGGGCCAAAGATCCCTCGGAAAAATAACCCCCTCGACGTGCCCAACCTGCCTGATAATGGAGCGCTCCGCAAAATGCCTCAGATTAACCCATGCCGTTTATCTACCCCCTCTTGCCCCCCTTTCCTTCGCTGTATAATAACAAAAATAACAATCATGAAAATTCTATCTGCCTCCCAGCCCCCATCACCCCACTTCCCTCTCCCACTCTCCCGCCTTCCCACCCTCCCGCCCACTGCCTGGCTCACCCCCGCAGGAGGAAATTCATCAAAATGAAATTGAGGTTGCAACTCACTGGTTTTATTAAAATATATTTGCCCCTTACCAACACTGTCTGTTCGTGTATTAGCATGTTTTCATGCAGAAGACAAAAAGGGCTTTCCGGACACTCTGGTCAGTTTTAAAAGCAATAGTTTATCTTGAGTACAAAAGTATGACTAAATCCATAAAACACAAATACTTGTTGACTGGTGCCCTGCCATCGCCCGACCTTGAGTTGAAACTTCAGAGTGATCCTCCCTACAAAAATGGCATACTGAATGAAGCATATGATGCCCTTGGTTCAACAGTATATTTTGGCTGTAGTGTGTAATGACTCTCACTGAACAGGTGGAAGGGTTACATTTTAAATTATGGATGCAAAAAACAATTGTTTTTTATCATTATTTGCCCCATAAAATGTGGGAAAATTGTAAGAATTCATAATTTCCTAGATCCCAGACTGTCATTCAAAGTGAATTTTTTTTTTTGTTAAACCACCTCTCCATATACAAAAATATAAAAAAAGAAACACAAAATGTACGTGGAAAATCAGCAAACTCTAAATATTGAATCCTAAATATAATTTATTACAAATTTTTAAAAACAAATGCCTCAAAATGTATTATTTGGTATCCATCCATGGGGGTGTGTTAATGTAATTTCAGAATTTCAATGAATATATTTTAATTTTGCAATGTTGGAGTCACTAGATGTATCTTTTCAGAATACAGTTGTTCAAGCTAATTGGTCTTGACAGTTTAATCTGGTAATTGAAAGCCTGCCTTGAAAGCCTGTTTTTTCCCAAAGATAATGCTGTTTTATGTAAATGAACAAAAAGCCATAATTTTACAGCCCCGGATAATTCCCTGTAACCTCACTGTCAGCTCCTGGTTTAAAGCTATTAGGGTACAATTCTCAGCCACTGAAGTAATCTCATACCGAGTCATCCTTTGATCAATATGACAGTGAAATTTCCTCTCTCATTAATAGGAAACAATACAAGATCTTTTACTCCGAGTTAGCTAAAGATTCACTTTAGTAGTACATGTTGAAAAAAGTGTAATTAGCTTGTGTTGTGAGCACAAACCATTCAAGCATTAATAAGTCAAATGTGGCTTCAGCATCTTTTGAAAACATAGATGGATGATTGGTGAGACCAGCAGAACTGGTCATGAGTCAGGACTGTGTGTTTAATAAGAACCGCTGATTATCACCAGATACATGCAGATAAATTTTGTGTTTGAATTGAAAATCTCCTCTAAATAGACAGCTAACGGATATTAAAAAGACACAATGACTACCTGTGAGACCAACAGACATGCACAGGCTCGGCTCGGTTCGACAACTTGAACAAGGTTCTGCCATACTCACACAGTCACACACACACACACACACACACACACACATGCACGCGCATAACACACACACACATTCACACACAAACAGACTCACTCAGTTTTCTTGGCCTACTCTGGTCCCTGTTGTTGTATACCCTGATTGGACCATGTGGTTGCCATGCGGTTGCCAGGCCGCGCCCCTGCTGTGTGGTAATTGGTGTCTGTGGTATTGCCGCGTGGCGACGGTGCTTTGACTGACAGGTTTGGCCACCTGCCCTGCCCTGGCTGCCAACATGGTGTGGAAAAGGGGCGAGAAAGAAGGGAGGAGGTGGCACGGGGCTGGCAGGGGGTGAAGGCTCGGCTTGTCACGCGGCGGGGATGGATAATCAGAGACGGGCTGCGATGAAATATGTGATGGCCAGACACAAGGCAGATTCAACAGGAACCAGGGTGATGGCATCTGCCTGCATTTCATCTTTTCACCAAGCTGAAATGGCAAAAATCTGTTTAAAACCACTAATCATAATCTTTGTTCGTCTTTCATACCTATACTAGTCTGATATGTGATATTATGTTCAGGAATGCTTCTTGGATTTAAATGAAGGAAGATTTCAATTAAGCTTGAGGGAGTGCCGCTACCCAACCAGACAGGCTTGGACTGAGCATAATGTAGCTTTCATTTTATTACAGTGTAATTTAAAATAAACTTGAGACAAACATTTGTGTATCCTAGCGTATCATGTGTTGCAATCATACATGATGCCCTGCAGGAACAGAGAAAGAGACCGGTTATCCAATGTGTTGCATTTGCCTGGCAAGCTAATATTAGCAATGAATGAAATAAAGTCAAAACACAGGCTTGTTTGTGACTCAGATTTGTTGCTTCCAGTTGGGGTTCAGCCACGTCAGATCTAAATTTGCGGTTGCATGTCAGGTTCTGGTCTCGTGTCAGAATTATTGCTTGTGCGTCTGGGTGTGGTGTGTCTTAGTTTCAGATCTTATATTGTACAACTTAATTAAAAAAAAAATCGGAATGCTGCGCAATGTAAACACAAGCAGAGTGTTTGATTATTTACAAATCAACTGTGTTTACTGACAGTTGTTTTATCAAGTGTGGCTTAGCCTGTGTATTAACATCATTTATACAGTTTTATGTTTCACAACCTCCCTTTACTCTGCAGGACTGAGCCTTCCAGGGGTGCCCCTTTAATTCACAGTCATGAAACTATCACCTGTTACCTGAATCTGTTTACCTGTTTAATAATTGTAACAGGTGATTTTTGAGAATTCTTGAACATGCCAAGTTTATTGTTCCACCTAAACAAACTCATTTATAAACCCATTGAACAAGTGTACAATGAAGAGTGTTTTATTTTTTTCCCCAAAAATCAATGATGTTAATAAGATTTTAAAAATTACATATACTGCCTTTGCACTGTTTTCCATTGACTATATGTCAAAAATGATCGCCGATTATCACATTGTTAGATTATGTTAAACATGGAACATGTCTTTGCTTTGAATATGGGTTGTGATGAGTAAATAGAGCCATCAAACAGTTAATGTCAGTGTTTTTAGCTCTTGATTCAGTCTAAATATATCCCTCTTGTAAATGAATCAAACCTTTACCACAACTTGTAAATGCTTGTTGCATGGCAGTGTATATTCTTAGCTTCTGTGCATCAGGGCTCTCTCTCTTTTTCACTCCGTCTAACAGAGAGATCAGTGGAAATGAGCAAAGAAAGAGCATGAAATGAAGCCAAATGAAATCTGCAGCTTTAATCTATAATAGGCCTGTACAGCTATTGATCTATTCCCTGCATGACAAAAACACACACTCACTGTCTATCTCCTTCCCATTCTGCATATCATTTCATCTTCTCTGCATGATTTGCCCCATTCCCCCCTCAGTTATAATTCTCACAAAAAACACTTAGCCCTCCTCTACCTGGATGCTCCTTGCTGTCCGGTGGGCTTGATATTCAGCCAGCTTCTCTTTTGTTGTGTTATAATGTGCCCCATGGCCCATACTCATGCCTCATCCCCTCCCCTCTCTCTCTCCCTCTCACTCTTCTTGTTCATTTCACTTGTTCTCCTGCTCTCTTTGATATTGTGTTTTTACATCCACAGCCAGAACGCAGAAAACCTATGAGTTTGTGTGCGTGTGTCCGTGTGTGCGTCTGACTTAGCAAACCTTTTTGGTGTGTTTAACCTCACAGAGGGCAAGGGTGATGTCACAAAGGCCGGGGCTTTTTGTGCACACACACCCATACACTGACACAAACACACATAGCCTGCACGCTCCCGCTCACCCTCCCCATTGTCATGTATAGTGTTGCTAATCTGGCCCCGTCGCTTCAGTATCAAACATAACCTCCATTTGGGGGGCAAAGGCCTCTCTTTTACTCCCATTTTGTGTACATGTGTGTGTGTGTGTGTGCTGGTTGGTGAGTTAATGGGCCTGGGCAACAGTTTGGTACAATGGGCAGGCAGGCTTGGGATGCCTGGTTAAGTGTTGAGATGGGGAAAAGACGGATAGGGGAAAGGCAGGCAAGTCCAAGGCTTTGATATTGCTGGGATCGAGGGTGGAACAGCTTGTAAAACACACACACACACGCACACACACAAACACACATACAAACAGAAATAGGAGGAAACTGGTGAATGGTCATAGTTAAGGGTGGACGTCAGGGGAGACTGTCACATTGAGGACTTGGGTGAGTGTCTTGAAGTTCTTAGTCTCATCCTTGGGTTGTCAGACTTAAGCCACCCTGCCAGGACCTCGTCCCGTGAGGAGAATGTCACTCGTGGTTCCCTTATATCCCCCTCTTGCGTGTATTTGTGTGTATGTCTGTGTGTGTTTGTGTGTTTGTGTCACCCCAGGAGAGCCAAGTGTTCATGGTTCATTAGCCACACGTACACTTCTGTTCTCACTAGTAGAAGGGACAGATTCAGAGCGTGCGCGCGCACACACACACACACACACACTCAGTTTCTGTGTTTTGTTGTGTTCTGCCGGCTCTGATGAACTGGCACACAGCCTCCTCCCCTCTCCTCTTCATCTTCTAGTAATCAGGGTACCTATGAGACAGACAGGTAGCATCTGTCGCCTTCTCTCCCCTGATCCTTCCGTCCCTCTGTTTCTGCGTCCCCCCCCACTTCCACGCTATTGTGTCGAGTTTCCCCCAATGACGGAGTGATGTGATAATGTATGAGTATCTCCCAGAGAGCTAAAAATCAGTGAAACCATCAAAATTCACTTTTATCTCTCATTGTTTTTCTACTTATTGTTTGATTAGACTTTTGTCAAAATGTGTCCGGACCCTGAGGTCCCTGTCTGACTTCAGACCCCTGCTGAGGATTTACATACATTTCTCTTCTTAGGACTTTTAAGAAATGTTTCGGCATTAGATTGGTTCAAATTTAACAGTTGCAGCCGACATGGCGAAGGCCTCTCTCGAGCCCGTTCAGCTGCCTGCTGAAGCCTCTGCCATCTGCTTATTCAGCTCCAGACTCCTTCAGATCAGTTGGGCCGCGATGAAGTGAGCGGCTGATGGTTTGGTTTTGAGCAGGGCCTCAAGGTTGATTAGCATATTTTCACCCAGTGTACAGACAACAGCCCCCACCCACTCACCCACCCACCCACCCTCTCTTCCTTTCCTCCTCCATCCTCTCTTCACCTCCCACCCCTCCCACCCCACCCGTGTGTTTGATTCCTCGGCCGTGACAAAGAGCTTCACCCTTTATCCGTGTGTGTGTTGGTGAGATGGGGGGCCCTTAGATTAAGGGAAAGCTTCCTGCTCTTTATTTGGGGAGTCCCCCCGGGAGACGCTTTGGGAATGACTTTCGTTGAGTCACTAACGCCTACTCACACAAATACACACACAGAGACTCAGATGCACTTACGCGCACACATACACACCTTTCACCCCTGCCTTTTTTTTTTTCTCAAGCTGCCCATTGACTGGGTGCTGGCTGTTGTGTAACACCAACTGCGCGTGCATGGACGCACACAAACACACACACACACACACACACACACACACGTCACACAGAGGCCCCCCAGTCTGTTCACAGTAGGTGAGCACCGCGAGGTCCCACCTTCTCCACACTGAACTTACCACAACTAACTGCATGAGAATAACTCCAATTCTTGTGTGACAATGAGAAACAGCTAACATGCATATACACACCATGCTTCCTGTAAACAGAGCTGATGGATGCATTTTAGATCATATAACTGATTTAAACACGTGGACGTCCGGAGGATGTGCAACCCCTTTTTTAAGTTCAACACATTGAAATATGATTGCAGGAGAAGTTTTTCTTTGATTTCTTTCACCTTTTTTATTTTTTTTATTTGATTTTCTACTCCTCCAGCTATTCATCTGAGGTCAGGAAGATTTATCAGTTTATTGATTTGTCCATTGATCAAACATCAAAACTATTCTAATTATTGATTGAATAGATTTTCAAGCAGATATGTCAAATATTTACTGTTTCCACTTTTTCCATTGAGAAGATTTGATGCCTTATTCGGTTTTATTTTAATATAAATTAAATCACTGTGTGTTTGCTAATCTTACCAAAGAATGCTGGTTAGACGTTACTTTAGGCTGTGTGAATTGTGTTGGCTATTTTCCATTATTTTGACATTTAGAGACAAAACAATCAATCGTTTTGCCAGAAAGACATTTGCGGATGAATTGATAACAAAAAGCTTTATTTGTTAGATGATGTCCCTTTGTTGCTCCCACTTTGAAATGATTAAGGACAATTAATCCTGATTTTCTATAAACATTACTGAAATAAATACAGAATTTTTAAAAACAGCTTAAAGTCACAACACATTGCCCTGCACTTGAAAGCCAAAGCTCACATTATGAGCTCAGCATAGTTACATGATTCAGTTTTAATGGAACAGTTTCAGAATTTATGCTGTACTATTGCATCATTGGTTCGAGTTTGCGTTAATTGATTTTGTGTTGATACTGATAATAACAGTCTAAAATCTCTGGAAGTGGCTGTGGTAAAATTTTGCATTAAGGTCCATTCCTTTTTTTAAGATATGGGAGAGGAACTCCTTAGAAAAAGGAGATATGCATTTTGTTTGCCTATAAACAATGTATACCAACTGATGTGTGAATCTCCAAAACATGTAAGTTTCAGAAACAATAAAAAGCTGCCTTGGACAAAGTTAAACCACCATCTGAAGGGTATTTAAAGGATTTCATTTACCCAATGAGATCAACCCAGAGAGAATGCACAAATGATGTTTACACATAATGATTCCCTAAAGAGAAGTCACAAGCTGTGATGATGTTGAGTTGTTTGCAAGAGTGTCTGTGTGTGTGTGTGTGTGTCTGTGTGTTTGGAGGTGAAGGTTGTAACAGAAAGAAGCACCTCAAACAGCAGCCATTTTAATTTGTTTGACAGGGAAAAGAGGTGATAACCTCCCTTAGCAGCCACACACCCGGGCAGGAGAGGGGGGGGGGCAGGAGAGGTAGAAAACAAGGAGAGAGAGAGAGCGAAAGCAAAGAAAGGAGGGCTGAGCAGAATTGTGATAAGGGGCTGGATAGAGAGAGTTAGGAAAAGAGGGAGAGAGAGAGAGAGAGAGGTGGAAAGGAGACTGTAATATTTGATTATGGCTCAAGGCTGTGTGTTTGTCCAAAGGCTAAAGACTGTCAACCAGCTAATCGTGGGGGTCGATGCATAGGTGTGTCTCTGTGTGTTTGTGAAAGCATGTGAGCATGTGTGGGTCGTTGCTATCAGCACATAATTTATGCTGAGTACATGTGTCTGTGTGTCTCTGTGTGTTTCTGTGTGAGTGTGTGTGTGTGTGTGTGTGTGTGTGTGTGTGAGAGAGAGAGTGTGTGCATACGTTACAATTTCTGGATGTCGGTTACAGTTCTGTGGGTCTGAGGAGAATACAGTGGTCTCCCTCTGGGCGCTGTTAGTGCCACTCTCATACAGATGTGCTGGGCTGCCACTGAGTCAGTTTTACAGTGTGTGTATGTGTGTGTCCTTTTTTTTTTTCTTTTTACAGGAAGTCAAACTTACTCCTCAGGGTTTAGAGTTCTCAATATTGTCGGACATTGTCTCGAATTTGCTAGTTTTGGTTCTAATTCTTGTCATGTTACTAGATAAAGAAAAGAACAAAAAACACCTTTACTCTCTATTGATTTATTCTGCCATGAGCAGACATTTGTCATATGAAGCCACACTATTGAGTACAGCTGTGGTCACCATGCATTGATGCGTGTGTAACCAGTAGTGAGGAAGAACAATATACCTTATAGCTGACTCTAATCTATTATTTTAAAATCTCTCCGCTCTGATTTCTTTATGTTGTTTTTTGTGGTTGGTTGATAGGAATCATATTGCACAAAGATCTCTTTTAAAACAAAACAAAAAAGGCTGCATCTCGTTTAGTTGGAAAACTGTGATTACAGTCACATACTGGAGTATTAAAGCAACTCAATTTATTTTAAGTTTTTAAAATGCATTTTTTCTTCGGCCCTGTCAGATGTTGAAGAAGAAGGGGAAGAAGAAGAGGAAGGCAGCTGGGTGGTGTCTGACAAGGACAGGGAGGTATGTGGTAATTACATTTTGTAACACACCCTGATATTCAGCCAATCTTGTCTTCTGAAATCTTTTACAATCCTGTTTGTGTTTGTTCTTGAAATGAAAGCAAATTCCTTAAAAACAGGAATCAAAGGGAGATGAGCTAGATCCAAAAACTGTAACTATGCAAAGTACAAATGTTTGTTTAAGTTGGAGTTTTTCTACTTAATGATATGAGCAGAAGTTAAATGTAATAAATAGGGATTAGAGTTTTTAAAACAGAATATCATGCTCTCATTGGAGTGTGTGGGACAATTTTATCAGTTTTTTTAGTCAAAATGAGTTCATTTTCAGTAAAAACTTTAAAATCTTTCTTTTCCAAATGCTATATTTTGAGGGTACAAAACACAAAAGTTAGTCAACAAAGTCTCACCACTAACATGATGTAAATGATGCTTTTATTGTTTGTTTGTTTTTTTTAGGCTCGTATCTATAACAAAGAAAAGGGTGCCAGGATAGCAGTGCAACGGGTGTCAAACAGATACTATACCGACAAGAACGTCCAGTGTAGAAACTGCAACAGACACGGACATCTTTCCAAGAACTGCCCTGAGCCCAAAGTCAGTTCCACTTCATGGACATGTACAGCTTATACACACTGATGAGTATTACTACAAATACCTACTAACTGTTTTCTGTGTGCGTGTGTATGTGCAGAAAGTGTCTCCCTGCTTCCTTTGTGGCACCCCTGGACACCTTGTCAGTCAGTGTCCCAACAAGCACTGCAACAACTGTGGCCTGCCCGGGCACCTGTACGAGTCCTGCAGCGAGAGACCATACTGGCACAAACAGTGCCATCGCTGCAGCATGACGGGACACTTCTTTGACGTGAGTACAGCATTCTGACTTATTAGACTGGATTTAGAACAGGAGAAGTGTGTCCATATTTGAGACGAATGCAGGCAATTGAAATAAAGCCAAACTTACCTTCATCCACTCAAGCACACCTCCTCTACATTGCATTATGTATGTGAGATATATTGTAGCAGCCCCAACTCTGTTAGGGAGACCGTGGAACGCGGTTGCAGTGATTTACTGAGAAAAGGAAAGAATGGGCTCTAATATTGGGTATTAACCAATCAAGTGCCAAATAATCCCTAATAATCAAATTCCTCAACACCATACAATGACAACCTTTTTTTTCAAAAGTCCTCATAAGGTCATTTTTTTTTAATTAAGTTAGGTAATATGTTTTAATTAATGAAAAAAATGTAATATGAGTGTGCTGTCCGGTACCAAATTTGGCTTGATTTACTTAACGTGAATGTGTGCTCTGTAGTACCATCATCATTTAGTCAGTAGTACAGTTGAGGTAAGAAGTTTGGAGCTTATACTGAGACCTCAGATTATGCATGGGAGACATTTTCATGTTGACAGGAAAGAGCTTGCTCAAAATGTGATGATGATGAAATATTTGTATGCTGTAGCATCAAGATTAGCCATAAATAGAAGTAAGGGGCTAAGCTCAAACCATATAGAACAACCAGAGACCAAATTACACAAAAGTGTGTATTCATATACTTTTTGACATATGCTCTATTTAGCACAATGAAAACTAAGCACATAATAAGGGAAACAGTGTCATGTAGTTACACATAAGAAATGAAGTCAGACGCATTTGATCAAACTGCAGTGGAAATCTTGGAAACACAGCTTATCACAGGACCTCAATGTACAACAACACAGAGCTCAAATAGACAATAAGTATTTGAAAACATTTTATTTTTAGTACAAATATTAAAAAAAATATTACAGGAGAAAGAAAGCTCTGAACAGATCAGCTTCATGTTGCTGTAAGAGCGAGCACAGGGATGTGTGTGTGTGTGTGTGCATGTATTGTGGGGAGGGGGGGTTTGGCTTGTATTTAGAACAATTAGTACTTAATGTAAACATGATGAGGCACAAACCACCAGCAGAAGTATGTTGCTCGCACCCTACTTTTATTTCCTCTCCATTACCCCCTCCACCCCAACCCTTCTCCCCCACTTTCTCTGAGTAATAACGAGTGACCAGGGGTCAGCACACGCTGCTGTTCACATTAATTGATACACTTCAGTAATTACAGCTTAGTTATGTCTCTGCCATGCTGCATATTCCAGCTGTGGGCTCGCCCGTGTGTTTGTGTGTCTGTGTGTGTGTGTGTGTGTCTGTGTGTGAACGTTGGCACTGAAGGGTGAATCTAATGACCATCAATGACAATTATCCCACCGCAACGTTCATTACCTTGCCCATTTACACTAATGCTATAGAATGGAAAACCTGTGCCTGTAAGAGACTGCCAGTGCCCCCCCACATGCTCTCTCTCTCTCTCTCTCTCTCTCTCTCTCTCTCTTGCTCTCTTGCTCTCTCTTTCTCTCCTTCTCTTTCCCCCTCTCTCCCTCTCTCTTTCCCCCCCTCTCTCTTCCTCTCTCTCTCTCTCCCCCTCTCTTGCTCTCTGCCAGTCAGTCATGTACTGTGCTCTGTGTAATGGATGAGTAACCAGGTGAACACCAGAGGGAGAGGGGAGACCAGGACACACACCGCCCATTTTTTCCTTTCTTTTTCACCCTCTCTTTCTCTTTCTTTCTCTCTTTTTCCCTCGTATTCTCTCCCTCTCAAGCGCTCTCTCACATTCATCTTGTTCCTCTTTCTCTTTTGCATATTGTTTTCAACAACAAAGGTGCAAAGTTGTGTCGTATTGTAATTAGCCTTTTCTCGGAACGCATAACTTTTTTTCTCCCTAACACAAATTAAACTGTAGGCTACGTGTTAGTGTGTGTGTTTGAGAGAGAAAGAGAGTCAAGTCTCTGTCCCCTGGGCCTTTCTGTGTCTCTCATTAAAGACAGACGGTTGACGGAGCGCGAGTGTGTCGCTCGCCTCGCCTGTCGCCCTCGACAACAACACACTACCCCGGCGGTCTGGAGGGAGAGAGCATGCGGGAGGGTGCGGGTGCGGGTGTGGGTGTGGTGGTGAGGTGGGGGTTGCTTAAGAGAAGAGAGCTAGATGAGAGGTGGAGGAGGATACAGCTATCAAAATTTATACTTGCCGATCTCTGTATTCAAATCTTCACAGCATAGATGAAGCTGAAAAAAGAGGTGCTTTGCGTTCTTCACAGGCTGCTCTAAAGGTCAGGATATGAGCAGGCACTATGGGCTAGATCTCTTTTCTTTTTCTTTTTCTTTTTTTTCTTATGTGATAAGAATTTATGCATCGTGCAAATTTTTATAAGCACTTGTTAAGCGAATGCAGGAGAAAATAAAAACATAGCTCTCTTCCTTGAGCAGGCTTAGATCTCCCTCTCCATGTCTCTCACTCTATGTGTCTCTCTCACTCAGTAGGTGTGTAAGTAGATAAATCTTGTTGCCCGCGGCGACTGCGGCATTTTCAATTTCCCAGTGGGAAGTGGCGGCGGTTGGGAAAGGATGTCGGAACGCTTAAGGAACAGCGTGGCGAAGCCCCGGAGATAATGCTTTAGCCACACCGGGACGAGACGACTGCCTGCTTTACTTACTGACCGTTTGAGTGACTGCAGAGAGACACATGGAAGGAAATCAGGCTGTTGCTGAGAAATCAGGGTGATGAAGGTTTAAAAAGAGACAGAGGAAGAGACGTATAACAGTCTGGCAACCAAACAAATGACACCATGGTCTGTTTTTCAGTTTCCTCTCGGGCCTCTCTCAGTTCTGCCCTGCCTGTTTGTCAGCATCTGCCAAAATGTGTCGTCCTTATTGTGTCTTTACTTCCCACTCAGAATTAAGATATCCACATAAATGCTGCAGATTGTTTTTATCAGCATTTTTTCCCCCCTTTTTTAGCTGATTTATACCTTTTATGTGCTCCATAAATGTATAAATGTCTGTTTATTTGATGATCATATTAAGTTTTTTTTCTTTCCCTTAGGCTTGTCCTGAGATCTGGAGACAGTATCACATCACGGTGAGTGTTTTACCACGAAACCATCAAACTCATCTCTACTTTCGCCCACTCTTTACACCTGAACATTGCTACACTTTCTTAATGTTTATGGGCTTTATGTGTGAATGTTAGATGTGGATGTAGTACGTAAAGACAGTGTCCTTCCAAATAAAAAGGGCATTAAAAGCTCCTTTATAGTCCAACCTCTGCAGAAGTGTCACAGATAAAATAATTGTGCCTCTTGTGCTTTATCAACAAAACACAACGTAGTTAAGTCTCATTTAAGGTTGGTTTTAACAGAGGATGTCTCCTCAGGACTTCCTTTTTTCGTCTTACCAGGAAGTACCAATTTTTAAAACATAATAGCCTGAAGAGCTTCCTTCTTCTGTCTTTATTTCTGTCTGTAGATGGCCTGTCACCGCTAGTGATTTAAATTTAAGGACTAGTGGCAATTTAACAATTAATCCTTAGTTGTATTGTCCAGATGTGTCTCACAAGGTACAGGTAAACATGTCTCTACACATGCTGCCTTGCCAGCTTCACAGTTTACTTTCTCAGGATAGAGAAAGTGTAAAGGCCTCTCAAATCAAGAGCAAACTTCTTGAGAAAAATGCATTAAAAAACATCACTTATCTCACACCTCACCAATGTCAATAGAACTCAGAAAGTGTACAAACAACATGCATTTAACTGCATAAAAACTTGATTTAAAATCTTATGACACAAAAGATCCTATAACCAGAGGTGGCACATTAATATGTTTCCCTGTGTTCAACGATGTCGTCACCAAATGGTCCTAAGATTCAGACAACAAAAAGCAAAACCTGTTACAGCACAAAGCTCACACACAAAGACAGCTAACTATGAAGTGTAGCATTAACAAAACAGTAATATCCTGAGGTGCTGAGGTGTGGACACCCAACACAACAGCTAAAGCCAGCTCTGCCCTGACGACACAAAACACGGTGAAATGCAGCCATATTGCAGACAAAAGTTGCATCAGTGGTAAACACCAGTCACTATCTTCTACCTTTTGTCTAACCATCTTCTGTAAAGGAAAAAACAGTACAGCTCCTTCAGCCAAACAAACCCAACAGCACATCACACAGAAAGCTACCAGACTGGAAAAGTAGGTAAACAAAGTTAGATTTAACATTTTTTTTTCAAATAAATAAATGAAAAACAAACCAATGTGCCAACAAAAAAAATTGCGGTAGGTTGGAATAGTTAGAGAGGGTCACTGGATTGGACAGGAGGAGTTGGTTTAACTTCCTGCAACAAAGAGTGAAAGCCAGGTTCACAGAAGCGTCCTCAGGTCCTCACACCTTCATGATAAATCATGTTTTCAGCCTGGCAAATAATGCACATGCATTTGACTACCCTAAAGCTCAAGCACCATGTTAAAATAAGTTCTAACTTTAAGTATGTAGAGTGTACTAACAATTTAACCTGGGTCATAGTTAGTGAAATCCCAGTGGATGGAGTAGTTTTGCTCAGAGTCCCAATTAAAAGAGGAGAAATGTAAAAGAACAAGGTGGTGGTGGAGGGGGTGACTAAGCCAGCAGCACGCTCACACTGCCCCACTTACAGCCAGTGACACGTCTTAAATCCTTTTTCATGCAGAACCTGCCTCATCAGAATAAAACTGTTTTAAATTTTACTTTACAAAATACGCCTCAACCAGTAGCATGTCCAACAATACTAATTTGTTAACTGAAAGTCACCTCGCAAGAGAGACTGTCTAGTTGTTCACTTTGCGGAATATGGCCCACTTACATAAAAATATATAAAGAGATGGATTGTGAAGGTTTGCATTAGTGTGCAGAGGCTGAATTTATGTGACCAAACCCTCAGCAGTGATAGTATCAGGGTCTAGGCTGATGACGTACAGAGTGCTGCACAGTAACGTGCAGGTAGCAGGCATAAATAATAAGTGTTGTGAGTGTTTTTTGATCTACATTTTTGTGACCACTGTTGCGTTTGTGTCTGTGAATTTACTACAAACCTGAAACTTGGGTCTACGATGGTGAGCAAGAGACCTAACTTTGTTTCAGAAAACAGGGAGGCAGGCAGCCAAATCTGAGTCTGGGCGTCAGTCTGATTTTTTTTTATTTTTTTTTTTCAAATAATGTCAGTCAATTAGGGGCAGTGATCTGGATGGTGTTTAAAAAAGACTTCACATGGCCCTGATCATTTAAAGTTTAGTTTATGGATGTTCCAAAACAGCTACCAGAAAGAAGTTATTTTCATTGAGCGCCGTGAAGGCAATGCCGTCATAAAATCACTCAAAATCAATAAGTCAGTTGTGATTGGTATTGACCTTGCCCTGTAGCAGATGAGTCAACCATGGCGGAAAAAAACAAAACAAAAAAAAAACCATCTCTGAAGATTAAGGAAGTGCCAGCAGTGATGGGAACCTTTTACTTATTTTGCTGCATTTTCAACCTAAGTGCACATGTGACATCTGTGTGTGTTTGTGTCTGTGTGGGTACACGCTTGTGTGTGCAAAGAAACAATGTGTCAAAGAGTAGAAAACTGTGTGACAGTCACATGGGCCATATGTCAGCAGGGATGCATTTGCTTGTTTGTGTGTGTGTGTGCGCACTTATCCGAAATCTGAAAAGATAACTAGTTTTCTTTGCTCTTTGTGTGTGTGTGTGTGTGTGGGTAAGTGTGTATGTGTCTGTGTGTGTGTGTGTGTGTGTATGTGTGTGTGTGGCTGTGTGTGCATCTGAGCGAGGGTGTGATATAGACCTCAGCCTAAGAGAAAAGAGCAGCTTGTTTGTCAATTAAAAGACGTGATAAAGCATGAAATGGGCTGCCAACGCCACTCGGGACGAGGGAGTGAGAGAGAGAGGCAAAAAAGAGTGTGTGTTTGCATATATCTTGGCGTACACTTTGTGTGTGTGTTGGGGGAGGTCTGTCACTCTCCTCTATGGAGATTAATTAGCAGGGGCTGTCTAATGAAAAGGCAGCATCGTTAGTGCTAGGGTAGCACGGCGGGAGAGGCGGAGGGAGGAGGAAGACGACAGAGAAGTTCCCGGGGAGACGTTGGCAGAGAGGATGGGAGTTGGGTTTAATTGTTGCTCACATGGTGGCGTGGGACGCTCTGTGTTTTGCTGTAGAGTTTCACTTTGAGCCACTAAGGAGGAAAAGATGCTGATGAAAGAGAAAGATTTCTTGGTTTCTTGGTCTCACAAGATGATGAAACCACCTTTTTTTGTGTGTGTATTCCAGTGTGTGTGTGTCATTGTGTGTGTGGGTGTGTGGGTGTGTGTGATGGTGTGCTTTAACGGGTGGAGGATTGTGACCCAGGTCTAATTGAAGTATTTAAGCCATTTAAGCACTAGGAACAGAAGGTCGTTACAGATCCAAACTGGCATGGGGGTTAGGGGCCCGCACACACTCACGCACACACACACACAAACACACCTCCACACATGCATACACAGGGCTCCTTCTGTTTAAGACAGCCTCATTTTATTCATGATGCTGCTTATGACCCTGAACTCCCCAATGTGAGAAGGTTTGCCTGTGTATTAGTGCGTGTGTGTGTATGGGTGAGTGTGTGCGTGTGTGTGTTTGCTTTGGGAGATGCGACTCTGTCACCTTCCGCTGGGCTCAGCCAGGTGTGAAAAGGCATTCTGTCAGACCTCCCTGCTACTGGGTCCATTTATCCTACGTGTGTGTATGTGTGTGTGTGTGTGTGTGTGTGTGTGTGTGTGTGTGTGTGTGTGTGTGTGTGTGAGTGAGTGTGAGTGTGTGTGTGTGCGCTTGGTCCGTTTATCTTCCATGAGTGTGTGTGTTGTCTGCCTGCACCTGGCCCTCAACTAACAAACTCCTCCAAACCACACAGTATAGACCACAAAGCCCTGGGGTATTTACTGTGAAAGTAAGATACTGACACACATGGACACACAAAACACACACAAAAAAAAGCACTCACACTCATACACACATGTGCTTTTATCAAAATATAGAGAACAGTAAATGGGGTAAAAAACTATCCACAACATATTTTCATCTCACTTTCGTCGTTCGATTTTGAGGACATTTTTACACAACAGTGATATTTACATGGAAAGTTTTGCTTCAAAGGACACGTTTACTCCAACAACTCTTTCTCTGTCTGTCTTTCTCTTTCACTCACCCACACACACGCCCACAGGCACCCTGGTTTTACTTCTTTCTTTTGCATACAGCTTTACAGCGTGGGGTCACTTCTTTTCCTGCAGAAACCTTGTCTGTCTATCTCCCTCCAGCTTCTTGTTTTCTTGTCTTTCTGTCTAAGTATTATGCAAACAAAGAACCACGGGAACGTTTTTTCATAATATGGTTGGCATGATGTTTAGTGTATTATACTTTTGAATGAATATTTGAAATAGATTTATTTATTCATTTTAAAGGCGTACTTCTACCAGGCAAATTCATCTATGTGTGTCTCTGTAGCGTTTTTCTTGATTTTCCACAATGCCTGTAAATGAGCCTAAAGGCCCAGGTGTGACCTTGGTACTTCCTGTCTAAGATGGGCGTGTGGTGAGTCAGTTTTGTTATTGGAGCATGGCTATGATCTCGCCTGAACCTCTCAAACAAATCGCATTGCATCATGCCTCCTCTGTCTTAGATCTCTACTGTTCAGAGTCAGTGCAAGATGGAGATTGTAGTGACAAGCTCTTTGTGTGAGTGATGCTAAAGTACTGTAATATTGGTTTATGTGTAAGTTAGCTAAAGATGTTTCTGTTCTAATGCAATGTTGGAGCAGCATTGAAATATGATGTCATTTCATCTATTTCAAATCAGACAATAACAGCAAAACAAAAAAACACCAAAGAGAAAACTGACAGAAGATTGCAGCATAGGGCAATCTAACAGCTATTTTTATATTTAACGAATCTCAGTTTTCCGAATGATTATTTCTAATCACAGTGTTTTTTACTCATAAAAATTCAAAAATCAAAGAAAAATACCCATACTGATGTATCAGATGTGTTGTTGGGCCACCGGTCAGAAATCCTAAGGTATTCAAGTTACACGAAACAAAACAAAGAAAAGCTGCAGATTCTGAGACAGAAAAATAATTGGCTTTTTTTCCAAATAAAAGGCTTTATAAAATTGTAACATTACTTCCAAATGATGTGGATCTATTGTCATTTTCAGTATATTATATAAACTCAACAGCAGTGGTGTTTTTGGGAGAGATTTTAGATGAAGAACGGAAAGGCAAAAGAGAACCTAAGAAGATGAGGTTTTGGTTCAGAGGTTGAGGACAGAGAGGCAGAAAAACAGGAATGCAAGACAGGGAAAAGGGGAAGACAAGAAAGGAGGAGAAGTGCTTGGGGGGGGTAGATGGATGGAGATCAGGAAGGGCAGGAAAGGCAGTGCAAGTTGAATGACCTGCTGTCCTTACACAGGCTGCATTAATGTATGTAAAGATCATGCATAAATACCTGCATTTATGCAAGCAACACACATAGTGACTTTTTCCTCCTGTTAGCATTGTCAGGAGCTTGTTGCGCTGAGCTGAGGCCAGAGCGCCACCCTATGGCTGCTGCTGGAAGTGAAGGTTCCCTCTTTAACCAGCGATGATTTTAAGATTAAAATTTTTACAAAACTCCAAACAGGTGTCATATCTTAATTAATAATTAACTTCAATTTGCCCTCTTAGGTAAGTTTTTGCCAGCTGCGTTTGATGTAAAGTGTCATATAACATTAGATTCAACGTGATTCACGTCCACAGGAGAAACGTACGTTGGATGTGGTCGTAAGAGATTCACAAAGATGGAAAGAGAGAGAGAGAGAGAGAGAGAGAGAGAGAGAGAGAGAGAGAGAGAGAAAGAGAGAGAGAGAGATGAGGAGTGAGTA
>JAQMCX010000043.1:13600489-13622882 GCA_029814765.1 Acanthurus leucopareius | reverse complement strand
CGTACTTAAAACCACAAATAAATAATAATAATAATAATAATAATAATAATAATAATAATAATAATAATAATAATTTGTAAAATAGTAACTAAAAAATAGCAATGCAAGCTCTGAAATGTGATGGAGAAGTAGAAATAAGTAGCTATATTTAGGTACCAAGAAATTATATCGACATAATACAGTACAATAAAAGTTCTAAAAGATTTAACATTATTCTAGTAAATGTCGTCAACTACTTTTCAGATAACACTTTAGGTTTTTATTCCCAACAGGATTAAACATTAGTTTTAAAAAAAAAAGTAAGTAAAGCCGTCATAGTTACTATCTTACCACATTTACGGCGAGCCATGAAGGCAACAGATGAGATACTCGTGACGAATTACGTCGCTCCGCCCCGCGTCGCGGACGGTGAAGTGGCCATATGCACGTCTACATTTCCGCCTTGTATTGCAAAGGATTTGAAGGTAAACCAGCCCACTCCATACGGCCGTAGTCAGTGTGTTCACTCGGGTAAAGAGGAGAAATGGAAAACGGTTTGTCCACAACCGGTGACACCAAGCTGGACGCGGCTGTCAAGCAGTGGCTGCAGTATGACAAGGTAAGTTGACAGCTAGCAAGCTAAGTTAGCTTAATGTGCTACGGCTTTCCTGTAGTTTAGTAGAAAAATACATTAAGTATTATGAATCGTTACATGAATGATTAAGTGTTAAATTCAGCCTCTACTTTAAAAATCATTAAGATGCAGTCTGAATATCAAATTGGGTAACATTAGCGTAAACTGTGAAGGATTAATAAGGAATAGTACATTACAGACAAGTAGGAAACATTTTAAAACTGATCTAACTGGCATCGCAAATGATACTAGTTTGGCATAAGGTGTTGTGTGGGTGTAATGAAATACATAACTGGTTTTTGTAGTTGACTTTTGATCTCAGTGATAGTTCGTCATTTTATTGGTCTGCCATTTTTTAGTAAATTTAATAAAAGCCCATGAAGGGATCTATTAAAATGATAAAAGTATAGAAACAGTTTACAGTTGCTGTTTTTTTCAGTACACCAAATTAAGTCAATCAGTTTTTAGTTAAAAGTCTTTTATTTATTTCAGTTGAACATGCAAAATGTGAAATTTGTAAACACTCAAGTAAATATTTTAATGTACGAGTCAAAGAAATAATCATTAATTCGTGATTATGAATGAATGAATGTTTGGTTAAAATGGAGCACTTTTAGGAAAGTTCCCACTGTAACCACTTCAAAACCAAATTTCCAAGGAGAATATTCCAAAATAACAAACATGTAAAGTAAGTCCTTATTTTGAGTATTAATTCATATATTTAGCATGGAGAACAATCTTTGACAAATGGAACTACATAAGAAGTCAAGCCAAATTTCCTCTTTGTTCTCCTCCTTAAAATTACAATGGCGATCTCAATATAGACTGATAAAATCATAGTTAGTGAAAAGCTTAAATATAGTACAAGAGAGCGAAGACATGGATGGGCCCTCACAATAACATGCATTCAGCCATATAACCAACACAAGCGGAGCATTCATGGCCTTAAAAAGACATGGGATGCTACCAATCAGGTCACATTGGAAAAAGGACCATGATTCATTAGTTGTAGATAATTGCATTTAGGGGCTTGTGCTGCTGTCAATTTGAACTGGAAGCATATGCGCTTAATTAATGTATTTATACTTGCCACAGACTAATATTAAGTTTCTTTTTTTTAAAAAAAAAAAAAAAGGGACACAGCAAAGTTTCTTAAACATCTTGCCAAGCATTTCGATAATCTATGAATCCTTTTGGTAATTATTTAGAGCAAAACAGCTAAAAATCTAACGGCTCCAACCTCAGCCTCCAGATGTGAATAGATGCTTTCTGTCTTTTTTGACATAATGATAAACTGCATGATTTGGAGCTTAGTGACTGCTAGTTGGACAGATTAAGATATCTGATAAACTGAGCTTGAGCTTTGGGGGATTGTGATGTTCAGTTTATACAAATTTCTGATGCTTTATTTACCGAACAAGTTATCAGTAAATGATTGTCAAATTACTCAGTAATGGCAATAATTATTAGGTGCATGTATTTTTAAAAAGCTAAAACTCAAGTTAAACTTAGACTGGCTTTGTTGGTATTACATAATAAATTATAATGACTTTGCTGTCCACCTGTAATCGTTTCGGTACTGTTTTTAATATAGATAATCAGTGTGGGATTTATTCAATTGAAACAAATATGGGCATGTTTTTCTCACCCAGAACCCCAAGACGGTGTCAATGGTGCGGGACCTGGTGACAGAGGGAGCAGTAGAGACTCTGAAGAAGTATTTCTCTTCCAGGATGGAGTTTGGTACAGCAGGTCTAAGAGCAGCCATGGGCCCCGGCATATCCTGTATGAATGACCTGACTATCATCCAGACCACACAGGTTGGTTAATAAACTGCCACCCCACACTAAGCATCGAATCACATGCAAAGTCAAGCATACATATTATTGATTTTGCTGTTTGAAGCAGTTGAGACTCTCATGGTTTACTTCATAGTTCACGTCTTGTTACCCATCATTGTAATTTCTCAGCACAACTATTATTCTCATGACTTGTTGTCGTGTTTGTTGTTACATGTGCTCCAGTCAACCTTAAGCACATCCTTGCCTCATATTTTTTTAGTTAATACACCAAATGTCTTTCCCCTAACAGGGTTTCTGCAGCTACCTAGAAGACAGGTTTGAGAACCTTAAGGAGCGAGGGGTCGTGATTGGTTATGACGCCCGGGCCCACCCCCCTAGTGGGGGCAGCAGCAAGCGCTTTGCTAGTCTGGCTGCAGCTGTATTCATAAGCCGAGGAGTGCCTGTACACCTCTTCTCTGACATCACCCCTACACCCTTTGTGGTAATCCTTTTGTAATTTCCTCATTTTGGTCTTTTTTGGACAGTGCAATCAAGGTCACATATTGTGAAACTGACACAAGTATCATTTCCTTGTAATCGTACTATTTTAGGTTATAATTATGCTTAGTGTCTCATTTGGAGAGTATATTTTTTAAAAAGCTGTTTGGATCAGTTTGTCTGCTGTCAGGTTAGCAAATGGAGCAGGTGACAGTGAAAGAGAAGCTGCAGGTCAAATTCCACTCAAAAAGCACACTTCCCCTCATACACCCCAGGTTGCATAACGCACATATGATTCACTGAGTTATACTGTGCGTAAAGATTGTAAAGTGGCCCCATTTACATGACTTTATGTTTTAACTACACATATGTACTAAACAATTTAGAATTATTTTTTTTTGCAGACCAGACAAAAATTTATCTTGACACAGGAACACGCCTACCTTTCCTTTGCAACAAGACAGTGATAACAAACTTAATAGATAGAAAGGCAGTTTTAACACAGAATGACAGAATGACCCACATGCAAGTATATTTTTTAAAAAATGATTAAGAATTAAATAGTTTTTAAATTTGTTTATATAGTATTTTAATATTCGTAATGTAAAGAAATATAATCTGAAAGTGAACTGATGACATTTTTCTCTTTTCCCTGCTCCCTGCAGCCTTTCACAGTGTCCCACTTGGGTCTGTGTGCCGGTATCATGGTGACTGCCTCACACAACCCAAAACAGGACAATGGCTACAAGGTAACGCCTGTTATATACTTACTCACCTAATACTCACTCACATATTCATTATTTAATTGTTATTTATTTAAATTTTATTTAAATACTCATTGGGCCTGATTCATTTTGAAGGTTTTAAACTTTGCTGTGCTCAGCGTTGACAGTTCTCAACACCTTGATCTGATTGTTGGCTTTACATTTTTGTGAACTGTTTTGATTAGTTAGAGCTTGTTTAACTTAGAGTTTACACAAGTGGTTCATTTTTTGAATAATCAATTAGTTGATCTATTAAAATTAATTTGAAATTGACAAATTTACAAGCAAAGTTTTCAAGCAAATTCTCTCTTCTAACTGCAGTTATATTCAATGCTGTGTTGTCTGTATCTCAGGTGTACTGGGAGAATGGAGCCCAGATTGTGGCTCCTCATGACAAAGGTATCTCCAAGGCCATAGAGGAGAATCTGGAGCCCTGGCCTGAGTCCTGGAACACAGAGGACGCCCTGAAGAGCTCCTTGCTCAAAGATCCCTACCAGGACGTCCACACACAATACTTCAAAGCCATCCAGAAACACTGTCACCACAGGTGACACAGCCAGTGATAACAAGCGGCATATGCCTTTAAGAATGTCAGCATGCATGTATGAGATACCACTCTTGGCCATACTACCAAGAGTGGTAGTAAAACACTACTGAGATGAAATGAATCAAAAACAATGGCCTGTCAAAAGATGCTTTTTGACTACAGCTTCTTTTTTTACAGGGACATAAACAAAAGTTCAGAGGTGAAAATTGTGCATACATCTGTGCACGGTGTCGGCCATTTGTTTGTCCAGTCTGCTTTCAAGGCCTTTGACCTCCACCCTCCATATGCTGTAGAGGAACAGAAAGATCCAGACCCTGAATTCCCCACCGTCAAATATCCAAATCCTGAAGAGGGAGAAGGAGTCCTGGTATGTTCTGAACATTTACATCATATGCAGAGGTGTAAAGGATGGTTTAGATTGAAGGTGTGAGTGTGGGTGTTTTGCAGACACTGTCGTTTGCGCTGGCAGAGAAGAAGGGGGCTACTGTTGTGTTGGCGAATGACCCTGATGCTGATCGACTGGCCATTGCTGAGAAGCAGGAGAGGTCTGTGTCATAACTACTGTGTGTATAATTGAGTTATAACATTGCATTAATTATAAAATGTAGATTCAGTCCTTTCACATGGTAAAAGTGATGAACTGAAAACAGTGGTTATGTACCTTAGAGCCAGACATTGGAAATACCAAAGTAATTCAAATTAAGCTAATACTGAGTCCACTTTATGTGAAACTGGATTTTATGTTGTTTTTCCCAGAAACAGACACCTCTGAAATATGTTTAGAACCCTCTAATTGCAGAGAGAGAACATTTTCATCAAAATCCTGAAATTTCCATGTAAACCTCTGTGTCCTCATAGTTAGCTACAACCCTGGTTAGAACAAATCATTAATATTATGACACTGGATAGGCTTTTAATGTCACACACTGGTGATGTGTATGGATGTAAGCTCTCTTTCTCTCTCTCTGTTTCTATATCTCTGTTTCTCTCTCTCTCCCTCCTTCCCTCTCTCTCATTCTCCCTCTCTCTGTGTCTCTTTCTGTCTGTCTATGCGTCAGTGGGCAGTGGCGAGTGTTCAGTGGGAATGAGTTGGGAGCGTTGCTTGGCTGGTGGTTGTTCCGCTGCTGGAAACAGCAAAACCCTGATGCTGCCGCTGTGAAAAATCTCTACATGCTGTCAAGCACCGTCTCATCCAAGATACTGCGTGCCATCGCTCTCAAGGAGGGTTTCCACTTTGAGGTAAACACAGTCAAGTTCAAGCCTGTTCACACTACAAATGTGGAGCAGCAATGCAAAATTTACAACACATACAAAATTGGCAACACTACTTACTCTAATGCACAGTCTTTTATGTTGTTTAATTTGAAAGAGCATATCTAAACTAATCTGATAGGAGTGATTTTCCCTGGGAATTTATGTTTTCATGCATTCAAATGTTCTAGTGCTTACCTGGTACAAATAGATGGTTTTCAATAAAGGCTAGTCAGATGTCTTTACTAAATACTAATCTAAGAGAAAATTGGTAGAAAATGTGGCTAATGGATATTAATAATACAATTAAATGACTCTATTGTAGGAAGTTGTTAACATTTCACAACTGTTTGAATAGGAAACACTAACAGGATTCAAGTGGATGGGAAACAGAGCCAAAGACCTCTTGGACCAAGGCAAGACTGTTCTATTTGCCTTTGAGGAGGCCATAGGTATGCACACACACATACACACACAAAAACACATATTAATTGGTTAGTGTCCATGAGAGGAATCATATGAATCCCACATCAATTCAGTCTTGTGTTATCAAATTATAAGCGTTTCTCCACAGAATGATTCGCACAAATCACAAGCTGAGTTAATTTGATCTGCCTGATCTGGTACTTATTGTCTTGGATCAGATGAAGGCCAACTTACTATTTAAGTGGTAACAAAATGCTTTTGCCAGATCACAAGACCTAAACTGGGGCAATTGAGAAATACTGCTTGATAGAAACTCACTGACGGTATGAAAGGCTGCCAGTTCTGGCCTCCAAGAACCACCCGCTTGTATAAAAACGACATTATTTGGGTATGTCTATTTATACCAAAATAATATAAATATAAATATAAAGCTACTGAAGAATACTGAAGAAAAATAAATATGAGGTTTCCTCTGTAATGTGCCGTAATATCTCTCCTGAGGAAACCTGCTTTGTTGTACCTTTTTAAGTAGTAAAATCAGCAGCAAACCAAGAATCATGCCAGAAGTTTTGGATCCTGTCATGATTATTTTCTAAAGTTTTGGCCACAATGCTTTCTTTTTATCAGAACCAAAAAACATCTATTTTACTTTTTCATAAGGCTTGTTTGTCGCATGTTTAGCTGCCAGTCAATGCAGGTAGCAGTACATTTCTACTCAACTGTATTTACAGTGGTGTTCTAACAATGTTATATAGTCTTAGTGACTTCTTAAATAAATACATCAATAATTAAAATCAGAGACAGCATGAAAATGTCAGAAGTCTCTTTGAGGACCTTGTTCTTGGTCATTTGAAATTTTAAAATCCAGTTAAAGGTCGTTTTGGGTTATCATGGCAGATGTAGTATTTACACACTGAGACTTACACACAGACACACAACATCACATAGTTTAGAGCATTCTAACATGATTTTGGTGCTATAATTGGCTTTGCATTCCTTTGGACACACTGTTGGTACAGTAAAAGAAGCAAGTGACTACAGCAGCTGGAGCTTTACACATATCAGAGATTAACTGATACTGTGTGTGTGTGTGTGCATGCGTGCCTATATATGTGTGTTTTGCTTGTATATTACAGGGTATATGTGTAGTCCCTCAGTACTGGACAAGGATGGCGTGAGTGCTGCAGCCATAGCAGGAGAGATGGTTTGCTATCTGGCCACGAAAAAAACAAGCCTTTCTCAGCAACTCACCACAATCTATGAGGAGTGAGACGCACATCTTTGTATATACATTACACTCATCTGACCTTTTATTTCTACAGATCTTGATAGAGAAACCTTAGACTCTGACTCTGTCTCTTCTCCTCATTGGCAGGTATGGCTACCACATTAGTAAAAACTCCTATTTCATCTGCCATGACCAAGCTGTGATCCGCAGCTTGTTTGAGCGCCTGCGCACCTACAGTGGCCAGAAGGACTCTTATCCAACGGAATGTGGTCGATTCTCTATCACTGCTGTACGAGACTTGACCACTGGCTTTGACAACAACCAGCCCAATAACAAGGCTGTAAGTGCACAAATGGTCTTGTGTAAAATACAAACATTCATATCACAACAAACCTCTCTCGATATGTTTTTGTTAAATCCTTCGTTATATTTCAACCACAATGCATGCACTCTGTGTTACACAACCCAATGCTGCCAATATTAGCCTATAATGCTATCGTTCCTGTGAGCTAATTAAGTTATTTGGTAGTATATTTTAGGATTTTCCGCTCATTTAAAGCTTTCCTGTTCTGTCCTGTTCTGCTGCAACTTCACAGTTCATTATTTATGGGTCATCAGTGTCATTTTCAGATGCATCAGGAAACTGTTACTGGAGAAAAAGTTATAAAAAATCACTGTGCTCTCACTTCTGACAGATACAGTCAGCTGGTGAAAAGAGTGCAGCATTTAGCAGCCAATTAGACAAATATTTCCATCACGAGTTGGTAAAATCAAATGGCACATCTCATGTCTGTATGTTTGCCAAAAAGTCACATATTCACCCCGAAACATGATTATATGTCACTGTTGTGTTAAAAGACTATTGCAGATTTAATGAAGAGCTGTAAATGCTCTTAAGGTTGATAAACCGCGCTTAGATTAAACTGAGGAATTGATTGAGGAAACCCTTCAGCTGTTATTTCAAACAGAAATTCCTTTTTAGTTTATTTTTTTTTTGTCCACTTGTCCATCTATTGCTCTGTTCCTTTTGTGTCCAGGTTCTTCCCACCTCCAAGTCCAGTCAGATGATCACCTTCACCTTCTCTAATGGTGGTGTGGCCACCATGAGGACCAGTGGCACTGAGCCAAAAATCAAATACTACACTGAACTCTGTGCTGCTCCTGGTAACAGGTAAGTCACGGTAAAACAAGGACACCAAGTGAGAAATGTCCTCAGGGGTACAGCTAATGATTATTTTAATTACTAATTATTTATGCTATAAAATGTCATACAGTAGTAAGCCAGTGTCCTACAGCCCAAATTGGTGGCTTGAAATGTCTTCCTAGTATATTTATACAATTTATTATGATGAGAAAGAAAGAAAATGCAACATAGCCTCTCTCTTGAGAGGCAAAACAGATCTGTTTGAGATAATTTTTTCGATTCTAAATAACTTAACTGTAAATGTAACTCAAATAATCTGAATATAGTAACACCATTATGTCTTTTTTTTTGTCTGTTTTCTCCTCCATTTCTTTGGGTCTCTAATAGTGACATGACGCAGCTGAAGAAGGAACTGGACGACTTGGTTGATGCCATTGTTGAAAACTTCTTCGAGCCAGAGAAAAATAAGTTGCAGCCAAAGCCAGAGTCGCAATAACAAGACATACAATTACGTACAGGACCAGTTGTGGCTAATATCTCAGACCAGCATTTCGCACTATGTCTTAACTACTATGGAAGGGATTCTTAAGCCAAAGGACCAGTGGGTAGGATTTAGTGGCATCTAGTGGTGAGATTGCAGAATGCTACCAACTGGATAATCTTTCCTCTTCCCTTTTCTAAACATACAGTAGAACCTTCAGTAGCTGTCACTTTAGTGTAAAAACATAAATGGCCTTCCCTAAAGTCACTGTTCTGTTTATCTACTGTAAAAAAAGTGGACTCTATAATGTTGTGTTCTGCATATGGAATTCCTTGTGTTCTACACACTGGTCCTTTAATAGAGGCCTCATTTTGATTTCCAAATAATTATTGTCAATTTAACCTTTTTTCGCCAACTGGACCAGACACTGTTACCCAAATTATTAACCTGCCTTTACTTTAATAATCTACAGGGTTAAATGTAACATCTGTCCGCCACTTTGACTTTCTTTGACTTCGTTCAGCAACCCATCGTTTCTTGGGGGGAGTTGAACCAGTTTTACACCCAGCAGTCATAACATTTAGCCCTACATGTTTTGGATTTAGTTTGTTTTAATGCTGGAGATTTTAAACCACAACTTTAACCTGTTCATTCCACAGCCAGAGTCATACCTATTATCTGAATGGTGTTTTCATTGCTTGGTATTTACATGCAACAATTATGCACACTCTGCTTGAGCTAAAACTGCAAAGCTGTTCATATAAAGAGACACAAAAAAACATTCCTGAGAACTGCTGAAACTGATGCTGTAACTATTGACAGATGTTGTAAACTGCTGTTACACTTTGAATGTGAGATACCCCAGGTGCTACTGAGGTATAACAGTGCGAATGACAATTGAATTTATTTTGAAGTTTTATATCAATACTAGATGTGATAATCATGGCATGGTTTCTGTAAAATGACTTAGCCCCATGGCTTAGAGCACCACCAGGTAGATTTATTGTAAATTATTTTTTTTAATATTTCAAGTGCTCATTACTTTATACAAATAGTAGTAGAATAACAACCAAAAGGACTATGGACACCACAAATACAACTCATACCATTTTACTTCCCAGTATTTAAGCGATCTTGACTGTGTATACTAGAAATGTGTAATCAGCAGCTTACTTTCCTTATGTGCCTCGGTTTCAAAATTGCCGTGCTGAAAATACTATTTCACTCAATAAAACATGGTTTCTAACAGTGCACGTGATGACAAATGTCAAAGGTTAAACACATACACGTACAAAGCCATAAACCCTTGAATCTTCCGACAGCACATGCATGCAGCATGCACTTGCCATGCCCCATCTGAGAATGGGGAGGAGGGAGATGGGGTCTGCCCTGTCTTCTATATTTAACTCAAACTAGGGACAGATCGGCCTGCGTGAGGCTCCCTCCGTGTCCATGTGAGTGTACGTGTGCTGTTACTCTGATATCCACTACAATCTCGCTCGATCACACAAGGCAGTAAGCAGGTAAGAAGGTTGTGACGGCCAAAGGAGCAGAGGATGTGTTAAAGATTGATTAACATATCTCTTCTCCACTTTGGGAAAAGCATACATTAAAAATATGCGCGCCTTGGGGTCTGCGCATCTTCGTGCGTAAATGAACTTGTTCCGTGCGTAAAAATGATGTTACCCCTGAAGTAAGGCGTGTGGGACTACGTTCTCATGAAATAAAATATCTTTCTAACTTCCGCTGCTGTCCTGGTGCAGCAAAGCGATCAATATTGTATGCTGCGCTGCTCCAGCCAGTTTATATAGGGGAATAATTTATATTGCAAGGTCAAATTTAAGGTACGTAATCAGCCGCTTTTGTTTCCTTTCTCTGTAACTTGACGTGAACGTTATGATTTCACAGCTTGTTATCTTGTTATCTGTCATCTTTCACTTTCATCTTGTCCCGCTTTTAATGTATCGATGTTCCTGCTTGTTTCTGATTTCGTCGCGCCTCTATATTCGATTATAATGTTTAGATATGTAATTGTGCTTGACATTTACATCTGTCTTCCGTCTCTCTCAGACGCGCGACTGGCAAAATATGATTCACATAGTTTAATTGTCATGTGTTCGCGTGTCCTTGATCCTTTAAAAGTCTAGGTCAGTAGTTAGGTCATGTGTTTTTGGTTGGGTAAACACCAGGTGGTCATTCTGTAGTATCTTCCATGTGACCCCATTGCTACAACAGATTCTGTGACAAAGTGAGGCACACAAATCCTCTGAATCATAGGGGGATGAAAGTTGATTACTTGTTATAGTGATCCCTGGAAATTTCTAAATCCCTTGTACATTTATGTGGCCATCCTATTTTGCAATTGGTGTAAGACATATTCCCCTTTAAATGTCCTCTATAACGGATGCTTTGCAGGTAAAAGCAGAAGCAGGCAGCTGCCTCCTGCCACACCAGCCATGGAGGGACTCTATTTTGAAGTAAAGCCCAGAAGAGATGAACATCCCAGGCCAGGAAGCTCTGACAAACCCCCTCGAAATCTAACTTCAAATCCCTGCTCCTGTCCGTCACTTTCTCACCTTCGCTCCTCCACACCCTGTCCTGAGAAACTCACCTCTCCTAGGAAGAGAATTTCAACATGGTGGGAAAAGGCAGAAGAAGATGGGGAGGAAGAGGAGGTACAATACAAACTTATATTGATTGGTCATCTTCCAGTCCATCACCTGACCACCATGGCCATGCTACCCTGGGTGGTAGCTGAGATTGGCCAGTCTCAGCCTATGGAGAAGGAAATGGTTGCTGGGTTGCGTTATGGAGGTACCACATGTGAAAAGGTGGACCCTTCGTCCTGCAATCAGACAGTTTGTCTTTGTGTGTCGGCATCATGGGTGCGATGTGTGTCTATTCTGGAAGAAGAAGTTGTTTGGGACCCTCTGAGACACACAGTACTGTTTGAATGTCGTCCTCATCAGGTGACCAAGTTGATTCACAACAGCCAGGAGCCCAGCAGCTTTGGCTTCCTGGTCCGAGGCTCACCAAGCTGTGCCTGCTATGTCTTCCAGTGCCAGGACAGCACCAAGGTAAGCGAGTGTGTTTAAATTAGATGGTATTGGAAAAAACATTATGGTCTCTGACTGTGGAAAAAAAAATATACAGGCAACAATCCCCCTCTATCTAATGACATTAAAGCTGCCTGAGCATTCATAGTGGCTTCATCAGTATTTATTTTGCCATCCTCATGAGAGAAACTGGATCTCGCTTCAACACTGGGGAAGTCCATGTACGCTGCATTCCCTTTAACAACATTTCTGCCAACAAACATAAAACCCACACACAGTCACACACTCTGCTGACAAACACACCCCTGACCTCAAATCCTTTCAACTCTCCTCCACATTGCATGCTCTGCCAACGGTCACTGTGCACTATGAAGTTGCAGCTGGTGTCCGAGTCCAGCCAGAGACATTTGATAGTGTCCTCATTGCATGCCATACCAACATACCATACCAACATACCGATGATTTCAAATAATAGGCCAAATTGGAGGGATGAAGACAAAGCAGACACAAAATGGGAAATTCAAAGAAGTAAATTTATAGTACAAAAAAAAATCTGCTTGACCTTGCCCTAAGACGTCTTTTCTTGCTCTTCACAAAGCATGTGCACGTGTCTGGGCTCAAATAACAAATGCCTGCATGTGCTTTAAATATGTGAGCAGCCAGATTTTACGGTATGATGTAGTGTAAATATAATACATGCAACTATATATATATACATAAATATTACTGCATCTACTTCATGTGGTGTCATTGCACACATGCAGATAAACTTGTACTTAAGCATGCAGTATACATGCAAGTTGTTGCTTGTGTTGTGAAGACTTTGCAGGCGTTTGTTCTCTATGTGCGCTTACTTTCGTGAGACTAAAACGAGCTTGCTTTACATTAACCATGCAGGATGTGGAGCCATGTCACTATGGCAACCATTTCCTGTGGCCCAGCGCCTGTTGTGGTCTGTTTGTTATTGAATTTGTGTGTGTGTGTGTGTGTGTTTGTGTGTGTGTGTGTGTGTGTAAGTAAATGTGTGTGTCTTTTTCGGCCTTATCAAGAATGTGATGATGATGATGATGTCAGGCTGACCACCTGTTGCTCTAGCTCTGCCACACTGGGCTCAGACCCACACAGTCATACACACACACATAGTTGCATGCTCACTGAATACTGTATATGTGCAATCTCTGGGCAGAACTTGTAAAATACTAAAACGAGCTGTGAGCAAAATTCTTATTTAATACAATCAAGGTGAATGAACTGAAACCCACCACACTGGGGATTGGTAGAATCTCTGCCCCCTCAAAACCAAAACCATACACATTTCAAATTTAAAATTATTTTACACAGGAAACACTGTACCACCACACACATACACACCCACACACACACACACACACTAAATCACACTGCATCTGCGATAACTTTCACTTTGGAGTGGAAGGGGTGATGGTGCAGCTACCAGCACTTTCATTTACACCACAGTTTCTTGAGCAGCAAACATTCAGTGTGTATGTACAGGATCATTTTTAATAAGAGATCTGCAGGATATGCAGAAGAAGTATAATCTAATAAGTAAAATCACATTATAACATGCAAATTATGAGCCCTTGTGATGTTAAATGTGAACAGTATATCTAGATCTTGAAAATATTATCTAGATCTTGAAAATATTTTATGAATATTGAAAATCCAACATAATTGTTGAATTTTGTACAAATTTGTGTCAGTACAGTCTGAATTTTAGGGCGCAGTAGAACTTGTTTAGCATGCAGTAAATATGTTTGTTAATTATTATGATTCTTTTGACTGTTGCATGTTGGAAACAGACGCTTCAGTTCCAGGCATTCACTTAGTTTTGCACGTGTCTGCCATCTGAAAAGATCTGCCTTTATAAGACAGGACAAATTTTTTCCTATAGACTTGTTGTTGCAGTTGTAGCATTTCCAGTTTCAACATTTATTACATATATTTAATTTTTTTTTCAGTTTTTTTTTTTTTTCGCAAAATCAATTCTTTAAATGCACATTTGTAATTTCTGCCACAAGAGGTCTCTCTATTAAATCAATGAAAACAAAAAATGTACTTTGAAGTAGTGAGGGATGTTAAACAGCCACCATTGCCAAAAAAAAATTTGAATTTTGTATTTAAAATTTGTTCCTGTTACATATAGTCACCTTGTCTGACTTCTTTTCTCACTTTGACTGGTGTCGTCTCACTCTGGAAGTTAGCATCAGATGACAAAATGAAATGCAGCATTACCTTGAATAGATTTATGTATTTCTCTGGGCTTAAACAACAATTATTGGAAATATTTGGGATCATGTAAATACACAACCCAACTAAATATTTAAAAAGGTTACGGGAATTTTTGGAAATTTTATCGTAGAAATGTAACATGCTGCAAGTGTAAGTTAGCTAGCTACCACACTGAGTGTTTTTTTCCATTAACTTAAGCCTTGTAAAGGAAAAGAGAACCTGTCTGAGAGTGTCTGTGATTTTTGCCTGCAGCTCTGGGGCAGGCAAACAGTAACCACTGGGTGTCACCACTGAAGAGGACAATGCACAATTTTCATTGTCAGCATTTTAATATTACAGTGATTGGTCTCTGTCGCAGCGTTTTCTTTTCAGTTTTTGCTAATTTTTGTTTAACTAGCCTAACTCATACTTTTGCAATTATTTGTATTTAAATTTTTAACGATTATTTTAATTAATTCCAGTTATTAGAAGTACTTTATCACAAATCATAAGTGAACAGACGGTGATGACTAAAAATGAGATTTTACTAATACCACTTGTACCTACTTTACTGTTATCTTGCCACTTCAAAGGGCACTGGTCGCACTCAACTACTTCTTATTGCCATCATTAGTCGGTGTGACAGTAGACCTTGTTGACTACAAATTATTTGCATTATTAGATGATTTGATGTCAATTTGTGGCTCATATTATAACTATGGTTATTTAGATATCTGCAAAATAATTTTTATGTATGTAGTAAACTTTTTATTACATACTGTTGTTGCATACTAGTTTCTACCTTTCTGTCGTAATTGCAATCCAAACCTACTGCTCCTTCTTAGATTTATGTGAGAATGTATGTTGGTTCGACCCGTCGTCTAGTAGACATATCCTGTATTTTAAAATAAGGGTCTGGTTGAATTCAATCACTTTTTACTAGCAACTGGTGGTGTAAAGATGGTAAGAACTAATGATTTGATGTGACCTAGTTATAGACTACTTGTTTTCCCTTTATCTTACTTGAAGACAGTTACTGACTTTCTTATACCCTGAATGAAAGCAGTCTAATGTACTTTACAAACTGTATCCAGTCGTGTGTCAAATGTTGAAGGATTTTGACATAAAACTGATGGACGTAAGGGCCACTGGGATCCCTGTTCATTTCCAGCTCTCAGCCCTCAGCTGCAGAGCATCCCCGGGGCATTCATTCCTGCTCCTGCCTGCTCAGCCTTCAGACAGGAAATTTTGTTTATACAGTTTCGAGACTGTATCTACGTAGATAACAGACAGTCTTAATCATGCTCCCCACCTAAGTATGCCGCCTAAAGTTTGACTGACCCGGGACAGGAATTGTGTCCACCCCGTTCTCTCAAGGCATTGGTGGATTTAGCTTCTGCAAGTAACCTACAGTTAGTTGGGATAAAGTCGGAAGTTGTTCGACTTGCTTTCAAAGCAAAAGCATGAAACGTTTACTGCGCAAGAGATATCCATACAGAGTAACTGGGATGATCTTACTCTGACACTCTGATGTTTTTCCGTTGGCCAACTTGACACTTAACCGCAGGATCTTCGGCTTCAGGGAGTAAAATGAACTTTCCAATGAAATGATATTCAAGTGTCCCACACTGTCAGAAACGAGTTTCGGAGAAGAAACAACACCGATCTTGGTTTTGTAAAGTTTATGGCGGATGGGATGAAAGCACGACTCTGGCGATTCAACCTATTCAACATAAAACAAGAACCGAAAGATGTAAGTAAAGTTTGAAAGCTGTGGGGTTTTGTTTAGTATGCGTGCCATGCTAAGGGAACAGTTAGCTAACATTAACCGAGTGTGTTAGCGAACATTAACATTAGCTAAATTAGCGCAACCTGTTGTTAGCCCTGTTCAACAAGTTACATTAGCTGTCTTTGAGCCACACGACAAATTAGTCGTTACACATTTAATAACGTGTCCTTTACTTATCGTTGACGCAAAATTATGCTTTGATCATAAAGTAATTTATAACATGTCTGTTTTGTTTTTGTAATTAGCGAACCAGTTGCCTTCCGCATATACTTGTCTTTATGACAAATGGGTTGTTTGTTTGGCAGTGTAGCAAGACGTTTTAACATACAGACTGCTGGTCCTTATGAATTGGATGTGATGTCTGGCTACTGCACTAAGTTGGCCAAGTACCATGACGTTACCATAACTGGTCAGCAAATTCTGGGTGGAAAATGTCCTCACTGAATGGTTGTTGAAACTGTGATGTTTATGACTATTAGGGGTCACTATAAGTTTCCCATTTAACAACAGCTCAGTGAGACCTTTTGTAACTGTATTCAGTTAAAGAAAGTGTGTACAAGCATATAGTGATAAAAGGCTTTTTTTTCAGGATATTTATTTGATCCTCAGTACCTTCGTGCAGGTATTGAAATTATTTTATGTGTATTTGACAAGGTATTGGAAGAGGATTTTAATCCCACATGTTCTTGAAATACAGTTTATTATGGTTTATCTACTGCTAAACATAGTGTTTGTGTTTGCTGTGGGGATCAAATCAAAAGTCGCTTCCTCTCTGCTGTTGATCATATCTTTTGCTGTAAAATCTGTTAGTAATAAAACATTTGTTTAGTTAATTGATTAGCTGATAGACAGAAAATTGATCTGTAATTATGCATGTGGTAGAAAAATCACTGCCTAAACTTTCCCAAGTTTGATGAAGTTGCCTTACCTACTTTAAGGTTTGGAGTGTTGGTTGGAGAAGTACATCACCTTTTTAATTATTTTCTTAAGACTGAAACTCAGCGGACTCACAAAACTCTGATCAAACTGTCAAACTAGGCAGTGCTGATCAGTGAATCAAGATTCTGTCACAACATTGCTGATTTCCCCAATTCTTTACAGAAGCACATTTTAGTTTATTGTCTGTTTATAACTTCAGAGGCTGCCATTTGTTTCTTCCTTAAAATTTGACCAAGTGTAGCCACAACTTTCCTTTTTGAATGTGTTGTTCAGCACTGCCTCATGCGTTTTGTTGCCCATATTTGTTGTCTGTCACATTTTGTTGATCTTATTTATTGTTGGTCACGTTTTGATGATTTGGTTGGTTTCAGGTCTCTCCTATTGTGTCCACGGGCACCTGATCAGTGCTCATTGATAACACCCCTCAGAAATTGTAAATAAGCAGAGAGGCACCAGGGCAGTTCACAGATGTGATTTGGTCTTGCATGGCAGGCTAACACAGTGCGTACTGTGGCGGATCTTTTCTTTCCCCATAGGTCCAGATGTTACTCAACATGGTTTTAGAAACAGAACTTAAACATTCTGGTTATTAATTTTATAAATGTATTATTTCTCCGGACTTGATGGTGCTAAATTTGCTGGCACTGTCAAACAGTGGCTTAGTGGCTATCAAACCTTTTCATAAACCTGACTGCATGAATATCCGGTCTGCTTAGCTGTTCTAAACACAAGCCAAACGTATGTTTGTGTGAGTGAGTCATGGCGATATCACCTCCAGAGCTTTTGTTCTTATGCCAGGACTTCTTTCCTGAAACAGGAGACAAGACATTTTATGCCCTATAATGTACTCATAGTCTGAATTAAGCAGTCTCTTCAACAGTCTCTTATGTCTGATTTTTAGACAAATGCCACCTTAAAACCTTGTCCTAAAGACGGATAAGATATCACAGTTTGAACTTCAGACTGTTGAGGAGAGTGACCGTCTCTGCAGTTCCTTTTTGTTTTCCTGACTAAGTGCTTGTGATATTGTTCCTGACAAGTGTAGGCTTGGATATTGAATCCCTTTTTCCTTTCCTTCATTACCTTTTGTAATCACTCTGTCTCACGTGCTTTTACCTCCCTCGTCGTGTGACACACTCCTTGTGCTGAAATCAAAACAAGCCTAGAAACTGGAGTTACCTACTTTCAGTATATAACTGACAGTGTTTTCCTGTCAACCCATCAGTTGTCAGACTGCTTTTTGTCCGGCAGTCTGTGTTTCACTTTGTTCAATCAACTATTATGTCTGTAATCCTTTCAGTCTTTGAAACTAAATTCAACTCAAAGGCTCTTTTCAATCTTCTGAGGTGACAACATCAGGGTTATCTATGAGCCTTCCTGACCTATTTTATTCTGAGCCAAGCATTCACTCTGAGTCAGCACAGCCCGTTGATAACAAGCCCCCACACTGTGTCCCTTTTATCACATTTGAACTGGTTTATCATCTACGCCTCATTTATCTCTGTGCTGTGAAGTGGCTCCTTAATCCTAATAGCACTTGTTTGACTCCTGTGTGGCAAACCATTTTAGTCACCCAGTGGCACCTCCTGCTCTACGGTTTTCCTCCACCCTTCAAAAATGTTCCTGTTTCTCTCTTTCTGTTAGTGATGCTTGTCATCTGGTGTATGACTCCTGGACTTTGAACATCTGTGAGAGCTGGCCATGCTCCATAAGGCACAAGACCCAGGCACATGACCATGGGAAGTGCAGAAACGGGACTTTTTGCTGGCTTGTCACTGTTGTTGCTGATTTTCTAGGCTGACTGCTGTGTCACTTGGTTTTTAGTTAACATTACCCCCTGGCCTCTCCATTTAAGCTTTTTAAGTGAAGTATTCATTTAGACTATTGTGGCAATTTTTTTGAACCCACAGTTTTTCAATAACTGTTTTGATTTAATTGTATAAGAGTTACTTTTTTCAGGGCGTATCTTTGGCCCATTTTTAACTGTTTTTTCATCTTAGAAAAATTTGCTACAGTTAAAACTAAATAATAAGTTATTTCCGAACATAAGTATGAATACCCTTACATACCTGCTTTGTTTTTTAAAGAAAAGGAGCAGCATTGATTTGTTTTATCCAAATATTTTGTCATATCAGCCTACTACTGTTAAATAAATAAAGGACACATATCAGAGTCCTTCAGCATTGCAAGAAGGAAACTGGTTTAGAGAGGAGCTGAGTGTAGTCAAAGAGCTGAAAAAGTTGGAGTGACTAATAGACTAAACTAAAGAATACTGCCATTGTTTTTACTGCACCTAAGTTCTGTTAACTAACTATGACCCTGCATATAGTATCCTCACCCATAAACCTTTTGCTCTCTTTGATAAACACTGAAGTTTATTTTGTTTATTGCACTGAATTGGAGCTTCTCTTTTACCAGATGTACTTGTGTAACTTCCTTCTTTTCAAGGTCAGTAGCACAGTACTTCTATTTAATCCTGGCTTGGTGAGAGACACTATGCTTTTTCAGTGTTGTTCCACTTTGAGAGGCCAAGTCTTTGGGTCACAGTCTAAGGCTGGTCCAACTGCTTTCCTGTCTTGAAATCAGCCTTTTGTAAACGTTTCAGTGAACAAAATACTGTATGATGTGTCCATAGCTCAGGCTTCTCTCTGAGGAAAACCCCTTTCTCTGCTCCCCTTCACCCGTTCTAATCTACAGCTCCACATCAGATGTTTCATCCTTGTACAAGCAGTCTAAAAAAGGAAGGAAGTTGTAGGAAGGAGTCCAAAAAAGGAGGGGTATTGGAATAAGAAACCCATGAGTGGATGACTAATGATGATGACATACAAAGAAATGTGCCTGTTTGCATTCATCAAGGTTGGGTCGTTTATGGCAGGTTTTAGTGACCACGGCATTTTCTGGAAAAACAGTTAATTCGTTTTCTCCACTGCAGGAATGAAAGCGTCAGTATTTGCCCCTTGGCTGCAACAGAATCATTTTCATCAACAATTAAGGTTTTGTTTTTTGTTTTTTTTAAATATATGTTTATTAAATTTTAAAGACATAAAACAGGAACACATATGACAAAAACAATCAGACATACATTTGGCTCACATACACATTTAGATTCAAATTTATACAGGCGAGAGATTAACAGTTAACTTTTTGATTGCTCTCTTGTTTAAATATTTGGTCTGCTGTTAAAAGCTGTGAAAAAAAATCATCGTCACATTTTCTCAGAGAGCAAGGTGGTGCATTTAAATTGCTTGCTGTATCTGATCAACACTAAAAAAATGAAAAACAGTTACACACCAGCAAATTCATATATTCAGCAAGCTAATGCCAGCAAATGATACTGATTTAACAATTAATCAAATTATAAATCAGTTATCAAAAAGTGGTTGATGAATTTTATAACATGATTAAATACTCAATCAAGTCACTAATAGTTTTAGTTCTACTTTCCTCTCAGTTTGACCTTTTCCAAATAAGAAATCTTGACAAATACAATTTTAGCCATTTGATATTCCCCATGATAGATTGACATCTTTTCTTTTATGTAGCATTTCTTTAACAATGGGTTTTGAATGAAAATATGTTTGGAAGGGTAGTGAATAAATGAGGAAAGGGCCATAACTTCACAACCTTCATCTGCCAAACAAAGCAGAAGAAGTGAAGCTGGGAATGAAGACTGAAATGAGAGAAGTGTAGAACTGTTCAATTTTTTAAAAGACAAATCCTCTTCTCAGAAGAGCTGAGTGAGAGGTGCAGCATGTGTGAGAACTGAAAGTTTCTGTTGGATGAAGTGTGGCAGATGATCATGAAAGCAGAAGGAAGAGGAAGGGGTAGATTGGGGGGGTAAGCAAAACAGAGAGAGGTGTCTGTTTTTAGCAGACAGATAACAGACTCCACTGTAATGGCAGGGTGATTTAAAAAATAGACACTAGAAGCTAGAAGGCAAGAAACATGATGTATAGATGTTGATGATAATGGGGAAGGAAGTAGAAAGCATGAGCAAATGAGGCTCAGGTCAAATTAATTGCAAGTGGACGTAGTCTAGTATAGCATGACGGTGTCTCTAAGATGATGGGCAGAAGATGTCACCAAGAAATTTTTCATGAAAGAGAGGGAAAAATAAAGTTTCATGAAGAGGGGAAAATAAGCCTCTTTTATTGAGATATGCTTTTTTGTTTTTTTGCGTTAAATAGTATGGGTAACACCATGAACACTGTCGAAATCTGTTACTGTGTTTTTTTTAATATATATTTTCATATATCTGCCTTCTTAGCATTTAAGAAGTACGCACTGTGTTAGCCTGCCATGCCAGACCAAATCACATCTGTGAGCTGCCCTTGTGCCTCTCAGCTTAT
This sequence comes from Acanthurus leucopareius, assembly GCA_029814765.1. Classification (NCBI taxonomy): domain Eukaryota; kingdom Metazoa; phylum Chordata; class Actinopteri; order Acanthuriformes; family Acanthuridae; genus Acanthurus; species Acanthurus leucopareius. The sequence goes on along the minus strand of JAQMCX010000043.1, from coordinate 13,601,787 downwards.
TTACAGTTTCTAAGGGGTGTTATCAATGAGCACTGATCAGGTGCCTGTGGACACAATAGGAGAGACCTGAAACCAACCAACCAAATCAACAAAATGTGACCAACAATAAATAAGAGCAACAAAATGTGTCAGACAACAAGTGTCCTAAATGTTGTGCTAATATAGAAGAAGTCAAACTGAAGCCCTGTGTGTGGGAAATAAAAAAATACTGAAGTTGTGCAATGTTATGCAGAAATTGTGGTTCAGTATTGATATGCAGTTTTGATAGCATGGGGTTACATGGGTTGAGTCTATTATCAGTGAACTTCAAACATCAGTTGAAGACTAAATTTTAGTTTGTTTTATTTAGATTAACATATAAATTTTAAAGCCATAACACCATAGTCATTATTTTAGGGTTCTCATTTTGTTTCCTTCCTGACCTAATAAAAAGTAAATTTAGTTAATGTATTCTTCATGCAGGTTCTATTCAAAATATCAATCAGCACACCGAGTATGAGTACATGATCCTGATGTTTATGTATGTAGATAACCATTCTTAAAAGTTAATTCAACAAAGAAAGTAGCAAGTAAAAAAGATGAATTAGTTTTCATGTTTATCCCTGGAGCAGTGTCTTCCTTCCAGATTGAGGACCTTATCTTCAAAACATGGACAGTTTATGAAAGCAGCACACTTAGAACAGACTAGGTAATTCAAAGTAAATTTTAGAAGCTTCAAAAAGTCCCTCTTATCCTGAGTTGTTTGACTGAACTTCATAACTGTAACTATACAAAGTAAAACATAAGGGAGGCCTGGCAGAGATCTTCACAGACTTATAAACATGTAATGACACACAGACTCACACAGGCACACTGCGCACACAGTGAAGTTGGTACAAACTGTCGTATCACATGTCTGTACTGTCACACAGCTCTCACTGAGGTAACATCATCGGTTGAAGGGCTGGTCTTATGTCAGTAAACTGCTTAATGCCCTGAGGAAAAATTTCTGGGATTCAATCGTGACGTGCATGTGCCAGATTTCTTTCAGTGAGGTAACTGATTGAGAAAGACAATAACTCCAACAATGCTCTCAAAATGTATCCAAGATGTCCTCTACCTTTCGTAGTAAAAGTTCTGCATCAGAAATCGTAAGTACAAAAATGTTGTAATTATCAACATTAAAGGTCTTCGATATTCAGAATATCCTCTTCAGTAATAAATAGGGGTGGGCGATATATCGAATATACTCGATGTATCGCGGCTTGCTCTACGTGAGATGTATGAAATGACTATATCGCGACCATCGAGTACAAATT
>JAQMCX010000043.1:13584150-13600429 GCA_029814765.1 Acanthurus leucopareius | reverse complement strand
TGTCATCATTGAGACACAGTTATTTTTTTCATAGCTACTACAACCTAACCTTAACAAATACAATAATTGTTTTTTCTAAAAAACATTTTTTTCTTGAAAATCTACCCTGGGGACAGAAAAACTCCCTTAATTGAAGAATCACCCAAATGTTTTAAGCTGTCGGCATGTAATTCTCTTTGAGTTTAGCTTCTTTCACTCTCTCCTAGTGCTCCTCTCACAGCATGCAGCACACTCCCCCGCCCATCCAGAAAACTCCTCTTCGCACATGCGTATTTTTGTATCAGGTGAGGAGGCAAGAGAGCATGGAGAGAGCGAAAAAAAGTGAAGAGCCTCAACGAGTTATGAGTAAGGGACGTTAATTGAAGATGGAGACGGTTTGCTAAAGTTAATTTGATTGCGATTTCCCCCTTTTTGCATGCAAATTTAGAAAACTCCAATAGAAAGGTCTTCTTTAATCATCATTCTGATGTCATTTTATGCATCAAAGGGTTGAATTTAACATTTAAATAGTGATTTACAGGAGAAATCAAAAAATTGAGATATATATCATGTATCGCAATATAGCCTAAAAATATCGAGATAATGGTTTTAGGTCATATCGTGCAGCCCTAGTAATAAATATCCTAATGTATGTATTAAAGTCTCTATATGCTGAACCACATAGGTGCTTTCAAATAGCCTCAGCTTTTTAATGTTGTAGTTGCATGATATAACATTATCTTTACTACTAAATGACATGTGATGTAAGTAAATCTTAAGAAAAGCATTGTATTTTGGAAGCTGGTAATGTTTTGGTTTTAAAATCTTAATCTGCAGACTTATGGAAAATACAGCAGGAAAGTAAAGTGAAGTATAAATATAATATCAACCCCTGAATTATACCCAAGTGTATCGAAATCGTGTTAAAATTTAATGCTAAATGCATTCTGTTACCTTCCACCAAAGTGTTTTTGTAACTTTTGGACAGGATAAAAACAGGGTCAAACCAAGTTTTTGCGCTGGGGGCATTTTGCTGACACACTTATCCAAAGCAGCTTACAGTTCTGATAGAACAGCACTGAGTGTGCTGGTGTAGGGCAGATATTGTTTTGATGAGAGAATAGAAATGAGCACACCTCATGCAAGTGCAAGACACAGCAGGACCCTAGAGAGAAATATGTCTGTGAGTCTGCAGATCCAGCAGCTGCAAACGCATCTCCCATGACATCACTGATGTGACTCAACCACTTCTGCTTTACTCGTCTACTTCCCCTTTTCTCTTCCCTGGTCTGGTATGCCGGCTGTATGGTGAAGCAAACTGGGCCAGCATTTCAGAGAAGCATGTGAATGTTGCTTGCTGCAGGTCATATTCTGGCATGAATGTTTACGTATCATAAACTTTTTTAAAGGCTATCATCTTCCCGCATTTAAAAAACTGACATACCACACATAAATTAACCCCCTTCACCCTTTTCTTCCCTTTAGTGTCTCATTCATTTCGTATATTAACAAAGAGGAAGTTTTGTGCATAGTCGGGTGGGAAATACTGATAAATTTGTGAGAACATTAGTCATGCTTATCAAAGATTTAAAAACATGAAATAACAAAAAAAACCATGTCGGCTTTTGGAAAAGTTTGAGCTTGCAGCTATTTTTTTTATAAAGAAATAACCTCTGTTCCCATTCAGGGACACCAAGGTATGGCACCTCAGCCTCACTACACTGGATCTGTTGTTCCACTAGAATGAAAGAAGAGTTTTCTTTCTATATTGGCTGTAAGTTACAGTGTTATCAGCTTTTACTCTAGTATTGCTTTTGTATAACTGCTTGAAATATACAAAAGATTTGGCCTGATAAAGATTGGTTTATGCTTTAGAAGTGAATTAAGATGTTTTTGAACTTTTTTTGTTTTTAAATATTACATTATTTGACTTTGCTTGATTAGCTACACATTAGCCTGTAGCCAAGGAATGTTATTTGTCTTTTGGAGCAATTACTTTGTGTATACTTGCAGTGTGGGAATAATAAATGGCACCAACTTAAGGAAAATATCCAGGAAGCCAGACAAGAGCAACATAATATTTTGTGCTGTTCTGCTCTGTTTCCAATGCTGCTCTTTTTTTTTCTACCAGACAGGCTTACATTAGTGAGGTTTAAAAATGAGTGTTTACATAGATTATATAAACTACCTTCAGAGCCAAGCAACACTAAAGTATAACACATAATCTCTTTATTTATTGCAATTTCCTGAAAAAAGCGTCATGAATAGCAGTATGTGCGTTAAGTTTGTCAGAGTAAAGTAAATGTTTTCAACTTGCCATGTTTAGTTGTTATATAATCAACTGTTTAATTCTGACTGCTGGATCCATTTGGGATTCCAGCAAGCATGTATAGTCTACCCATTACACCAGCCCTGATGAGTTGCTCACTGATATGTGCTGCACAGTCGGCCTTATATGTGACACTCTTAAATAGGTTATGATAAAAATAACAATCTTATTTTAAACACATGGCCATTGCTGTGTGGAACGAGACCTCTGCCCTTTCTTTCGGATTCACCAATATAAAAAATCTATATATTTCTGATGGTTACACTGACAAATATTGTAATAACTACAAGAAGTCAAATGACTGTTTATAAGGTGCCTAGAATAGTGATGAACCCACAAAGAATCATCAAGTGACTTTGCAGTTGCTTTCGACAGTATTTTAGCTTCTTTCTGCTAATTGGTTTGGCTCTATGATGGACAGCTCAACTGTTTTTTATTTGATTTCACCACTTAAAGCATCAGATGATTGCAACAAGCAACTGCTCTCAGCATAAACCCATGTTTTGCTCCCTGTCTAGCACCTAACAGAGCTAAACAGGGAGGGTGTATTTAACTTACATTCACAAGGTTGTCAGGAGCAAGACTCAAGTTAGTGCTTATATACACCATGTGTACCAGATATGTAAATTTGCAACTGTTTAATAGCATGTTCAGCACAGCATCTTAAATATGTGATAAAATGTTAGTGGTGTATGTAGTTTAGCAGGAGCAGACCGCTTCTGCATTAAAAAGCTGCATCAAACTCTGGCCTCCTCTGAGCCCGATCAGATTGAGCACAGTTTTAGTATTGAAAGGAGTCTTTTTCCAGTTGTTTTTGAGAGGAATTAAGCATTTTGCACCCAGCTTATGTGTCCAGGGTGCCTTGCATTTTAAATGCTCAGATCACCTCATCTTCTTTGCAGGAGCACTGTGAATGCCTCAAGTTGAAAAAAAAAATCAACTGAAATCAAAAAGCGCTGAAGTCTTTAATGTTTTTACCCTTCCTCATATCAGATGAATATAATCTAATGTTAATCATATCCAAAAATGGACAAGTCTTAATTAAGGTTGGAACCAAGCATCATTCAGGTGGAGCTCCTGGACTAGCTGGTGGAGCTTTTTCTCCCATCATCCATCCTTTTTCTGTGCATTTCATCATCATGTAACCAAATGGTTCTCACTTTCTCTGAGTTCAGCTCACTGTTTGGGAGCAGCCCCTCACCCTCGATATGATCCAAAGCAAGACATGCCTGTGAGTTTACTTTATAGCAAAATGACTAAGGCTAACATCAAGTGAGCATGCTGTGGCTTAGCTATGATGAAAATGCATTTCTCTGCTCTTTTCAAATTTAAATTCAAGTCCACAAAAAAAGGCAGTGTGGTGCAGTTGTACAACCTGCAAAAAGTGTCTAGGCGGTGCCTACGGCTTCCTCTTTTAAGTTCATGTCAATTTTTTGCCGTGTAGTTTTAATGAAGTTTGATTTAATGTTGCCTGTTTAAGTTCCAGAGACCAATGTGTGTGATGTGTTTACACTCAATCTATGAGAACACTTTACTTGTCAGATAGTTGGCGTATATTACTTTTTTTGAGATATTGCAGTTATTAATATTTCTCCTCTCCATCTCTCTGCAAGTCACATTATTAGTCTTTGTTATGTACTCCTGTTTGCATGTCTGAGTGTATATTTAAGTATTTTTGTGTTCATGATAAGTAGGTGTGGTTGGTGGCTGTGGCCAGAGTTCATGGATCTTGGGAGGATTAGTTAGAATTTCTTTGGCAAGATCTGTCTCTCTTTTGCACACACACACACACACACACACACACACACAAACAGTGAGATATAAGAAACATTTAGCTTGCACACAGGAAGCTTAAAAATAAACAATACAGATACAGATTGTGATTCCAGTAGAAAATTAGCTGTAGAGACTAATAATTAAAAAGTAGACATAGCTAACGTTTATCTGGATTAATAGTAAAAAGTAAAATGAAAGGTTAAGTGCAAAGTAAAGTAGGAATACCAAGTAACTGAAAGGGAAAGTGAGTACAAAACTTGCTTTGAGAGGAAAAGGTCTCAGTTCGACTTCTTTTCAACCCATGATGATATCACAGTGCTGCTCTGTTCCAGGGAGCTATTACACAGTATACTCATGGCGGGTTAACTCATATTAAGGTGTGGCTTCTACATTGATAAATGGAACATTTGTGGTCCATAGTGTTTAATTCAATGTTAATACTGTAGCCTCCTGTTTCAAGATATGTGCTACTAGAGCAGAAACAGTACAAGCACTCAGTTAAATAAAACCTTTAGAAATGAAAGACAGATAATATTTATTAGATCAAGTACCTGAGGAGGTAGTCTCTATTGTGGCAATGCATGTGATGGTGGAGCACGGCCAATAAATTTGCAGCTCTAAGTTGTCACATGAGAGGGCATCCTTAAAGGACTGCACCAATGACCAATGAGTGTTGAACTAATTTTTCTAATGCAACTTAATTATAACATATGCTGTATGGACAGATGTATTTTTTTGCCTGCCTTTGGTAAACAGTCCTTTAGTCCTCTTAACAATGAATAAACAGACTTGAACTTAAAAAAAAATCTGTACAGTTTTACAGAATCAAAATCTGTGCCTCAGCTCATTTTTTACCTGAAACATCATCTTCATAGAGGCTGCAAAAATTGAAGAGTAAAAAGTGATGATGGTTTTAAACACATGTATGAAGCAAAATCAAGATATTTAAAAAGCTCTAAATGTTGAGCCTCAGATATATGTCTGGCAAAAATTGAAGACACGCCAAGGTCAAGTGATCTGCTACTTTCACATCTACTTGTCATGTTGTTGTGAACACAGGATCTAGCCAGCCGGAAGCTTGAAGTCAGTAAAATTATTTTAGTAATTGTCTTTTCTAATGCTTGAAAAAATATTATCTTACTAATCAGCATAACTGTCATTGGGCACCCCAATGTAATGTCTTATTGCAGTATTAAGAAGTTCTTATCTCCTGCGTAATGTTCCTTAGGTTCCTGAGATCATCAGTACGTTGAGGCAGGCTGGCAAGACCTCGGCACGCAATGATGACATCACCATCCTTCCTAACAAATCTTCCAGAGGAAGTGGCGATGCCTCTGAAACATGTTTGTCTTCCCTCTCCACGACGACGACCACAGTGGTGGCTGTGTCTCCAACAACCTTTGCCAAGAAGTTTGAGGTGCTGTTTTGCGGCCGTGTCAGTGTAGCAGACAAGAAAGCCCCGCCTGCCCTGATTGATGAGTGCATTGAGAAGTTTGGCCAGTTGCACGGCTCAGGGGCTGATAAGGGAAGAAATGGTGGCGGGTTGACAGGTGGGCTGAGGAGGGCATTAACCATGCCACCCAATGGACTCGGGAATGATCCTGTTCGTAATGGCTCTGTGGGGAGCCCATCCACAGGGAAACGCCCTATCCTGTTTAAAAAAGACCCCAGCTTTCCTTGTCTCCTGGCCCTGGATGAGAATGGACTCTCGCCTGAGATCTCTCACACTGGCACTAGTGATACACACTCCCAGTCTGATGGAGTACAGCCCACTAGCCTGAAGGAGAACAGGACCATGCTTTTTACGGTAATTTTCAAGAATGCACATGCAAAGAACAATGACTGCACATACACTCCAAGTATTCTGCTTCTGTCTTGTATACTCTTTCATATCATTTATTTTGCATTTAAATAATAGTTTTCCAAATAATTCGCAGTCAAGATAGAACTTCATCTGACAATGACACGAGGGTAATTTAATGGCATGATGGTGTATAAGGCTTTTGCTTCAGAATCCACACTAGACAGAAAGATGTTTAGGAAAATGAAATCATGCTAAAGGAAAGGAATCCCTGTGCACTGTCATGGACCTGGCCTGGGACAGTGGCTCCATGATCAAAATAACATGCAACACTGCTGACTTTGTGGAAGTATAAGAAGAAAGAAATGGTTTGAGGTTTTTGCTAAAGTTTAATGTCCTGTGTATGCAGAAGCAGTCTAGGATGGTCTTGATCCATCAGTGAAACTAAAAATACTTTTTTTGAATGTTCTATCTTTGATGTTTAAATTTGTGAAGTGATGTCTTTCCCAACATTAAGCATAAACACAGTTACACAATTTTGTGGTTGATCATTTTAAAATATAAATTCAAGGCAGGGGTATAAAACATTGTCTTGAGCATTATTGCATATTAACCTGGAACTTTACTTTCCAGGCAAACATGCTATAGTGTAAGTCCCTCCAACTCACTCAAAATAGGTTTTTCATGTGTCCCCTTTTTTGGAAAAAAAGATAATTTGTAAAACAGTAAAGTGCAAGTTTGGATACTCTGAGTAAAAAGCCCCCGCACAAAGTTGCTCTCAAAGGCGAGAGAGGGAGAAAAAGAAAAGGAAACAAAAATCTAAATCCCCTAATGACACAGCAAGAACAAATGCTGACTACTGCCCAAAATGAGCTCAGTCATGCTCCTCTTGTTCGCCTTCATTTGACCTTAACGACCTCCTGCCATTAGGAGTTTTCCTGTTTGTCCTCCAGACAGGAAACAGTGAATATTGCCACAGGAACCACCAGGGCTTGTGGGTGTCCCTCTCAGCAAACACAGACACGTTATTGACACAGATGAAGCATCCTGCTGTTGACATGGATAAATGACAGAATGACCTCATCCTGGTGACATCATCACTTCAGTTTTGAAGACACAGATTACTTGCCCTTTTCCTCTTGAAAGAATCTTATTATACGATTTAGATCTGATATCAATGAAGAGCATTTTGTCCCAGACAGTAAAACTGTGCTCACAAAGCTTGAAGACTTGGGCTTTAACAGACATGAGATCATCTTCTGAGTATGAACCACTGAATCCCTTTTTGGGGTTTAGGAGTGATGGTGAGTCATACCATAATGATAAATGAACAGTGATATCCACTAAAGCAGAACTGTCTAAATGTCATTAGTAGTTTTTTCGAAAGGAGAAGTGATAAAAAAAAACAGCCCCTTTTGATAGATCTGAGTATTTCTGAAAAAGAATTAAAAAGATGATTGTTTTGGCCCCCTTTTATATGTCACATAATCTTAGTAATCTGTAGTTTAGGTTAACTGAAGAACAAATTATTGAAACAGACTTTCATGCCATTAAAAGGATTTATATGTGAGACAGTTGTCAAAAAATGCTGAAATTACAGTGTGAGATTTGGACTCAACCAGTGAAGTCTGTGAATCTCATTACTGCTGTCACACCACACTACAAACCTCATCTCACACACACCCACACACCCACACTGCAAGTCCGTGAAAACACATATACAGAAGCATGTATAGGCTTGTGTGACTGTACTCTCTCTCTCTCTTTCTCTTTGCTTTAGGTGGGCAGGTCACAGATCTACTTGGTCAGTCCAGACACTAAGAAAGTTGCCATAGAAAAGAGTTTTAAAGAAATCTCATTTTGCTCACAGGTATGGAGAACTATTTTTCTTGTACATAGTTGATTGGTTAGGCTTATGTAGGAATTTTATAAAAACCCACCGTGAATCCTTAAACCTCCTGATCTTTTCATTCCAGGGTATTCGGCACGTGGATCACTTTGGCTTCATTTGCAGGGAGACAGTGGAAGGAGGGAGCTGCCACTTTGTTTGCTATGTCTTTCAATGCACCGATGAATCACTGGTGAGAAACAGATGATGCAGAGAGAGCATAATAAAAAATGGCAGAAAAGGATAGAACATCATCCAGAGCTATTAAGGTTTCTGCTGTATTACCTCAGTTAATAAAGCAGAAATCCAATTGGACATGTTTTTGATGATACATCCTCTTCTTTAATTTCTTTATAATTTGTTACTTTATCACACTTTCAGAATTATCTTCAGAATTATACGTCATGTGGTAACAATCCACAGTTTGGCCTCACATGTATTTCCTGTAGCTAATTTCACACATTTATATATATTTCAAAATCAGAGCTTCACTCTTCACAAAGTGTTTGTATTTGATCAGCTCACTTAATTTAATTCAACACGTTGCAGGTTTGCTTTGGCTTAAATTTTAGCATCACAATGCATGAAGCTGTAATTAATCAAGATTAAATTCTTCATTAATTCTGTAGACCTATGAATAAGGGCATCTGTGCTCCACTGAGTCATGATTTGCCAAACTGACTGGCAGTTAGATAAAAAAGCTGAGGCTGAAGCTGATGGACGTGCTTCATTATGTAACAGTCAGTAAATCTTGCAGTGTGACTGGCTCTGTATCTTCTTGTATTTTCTTGTAAACTTGTAACAGTTTTGTAATGCAAAAAATATAGTAAGACCACAAATATGTTCAAATAATTGTTCTCTGTAGTGAAATACAGTTTTGAAAAGAGGATAATTTGACCACTGGTCAACAAATGATTGAAAAGCTGAAGAGGCATTAAAACTGTGTTTTGCTCTTTTAGGTGGATGAGATCATGTTGACCTTGAAGCAGGCATTCTCTGTGGCAGCCATGCAGCAGAATGCAAAGACCCAGAGCCAGCAGTGTGACAGCTGCCCCATGCAGCAGCTCCACAGACTGTGTGAGAGGATAGAAGGTAGATAATGTCCCTGCACTCCTTTACAGCACATGCCAGAAACTGAGGAAAATTAAAGCATTTTTTAAATTTTAACTGGTTTGGATAATGTGGCTGTCCAAAGGCTAAAAGTGGCAGTGGAATTTATTAATATTTGATAGTTGCATGAAATGTGTTCTGCAAAATGACCCTTCTTGTAAATGTGATGGAGAAAGCAGAAGAAGGGCTGATGTAGTCAGAAACCCCTGTGTGAAGAGCAGCTGGAACACTTGTTTGTCAGGAGGACACTTAGCAGACATATCAAAGCTCTGACACAACAAACAGTCATCGAGCATGTCAGCACAAAAAACTGAGAAGAAATTCTTGATAACTGTTGGACTTGACACTAGCAACTTTCCTTGTGTAATAGAATACTTAAGTATCCATGCAAATTCAAAATTTCTAGACATCATGTTGCAAGACTAAGCAGATAAGTCGTAACTTCAGACAGTTTAGAAAAGTGATGTCTGTATAAAATTTTGATGAATCACCTTGCTTCACCCCGCTGCTGCTGATCTGAATGTACTGAGTGGTTACACAGACGCACACTGTCTTTTGAAGCTAATGATACTCTGCAACTGTTTCAGGGGAAATATTACAATGTGCAAGTGCTGGACACTGTGCCTTTGTATATATACCACAATGCAACGCACTGTTGATAAAAATAATAACATAACAGGCAATGGGCTGGCAGACAGCAACCAAGGCTACTCCAGTGTAACATCAGTAATGCTTTTTTTATGTGCAGGCAAGTTTTCACTTTGCCACACATCATATATCTGTGTGTGTGTGCGTGTGTGTGTGTGTATTATATAAATATTGTCAGCAAAGGTTACCATGGTTTTGCATTCCCAGTTGTCAAGGAGGTTCTAGAGAAGTAATACAGTACACAATTGGAAGTGTGTCCAAAAAAAGATACATAATGCTGTTTATTTACACAGAATCTGTTGAGGCATAGTACACACAGTAAGTAGGAAGTGGAATGTGATTTCAGGTGCAGCTCAAGGCTCAGGTGGGGTTGTTATGCTGGGGGAGGAAAAGTTTAGTTTACTGACACAACGTATTTAAATATGTTTTAAAGGAGATAACTGCATCTGAAAGCTATGAGACCAGGCAAGATTATTTATGTAGAGCAAGATAAACAGAGACAGTTCTAATTGCTTCATATGAGCTGTCTGCCATGGGTTTTTATTCTGCATTTAAATCTCTTTCAGGCCTTCATCCATCCAGAACCAAGCTGGAGCTTCAGAAGCACTTGGCCACTCTAGACAACGAAGATCAAGCATCAGTCTTTGAAAACACTATGGTATGTGGTCTGTTCTGTCCAAAGCACCTGTAGAGCAAGGTGTAAATTCCTAGAATTCCCGTAAGATAATGCAACTAGAGAAAAAAAATCGTTCTGTAGATTTGTCTAAGTCTATACTGACAGAAAGACTGCAGAACCCCAAGTTTTCATGTCGAATTTACAGTGACATACAAGTTTGAAGTGAGTAATGTCTTTATTTTTTCTGCCTCCTCATCTTTCCGTTTCCTTGGCCATCACTTATTTCACTCTTTTAAGCCTTCTCAGTGATTCGTCCTCTTTTTATATGAGCTCAAGGGGATTTGTTTGATAAAACACATTTATTTAACTTTTGACAAAGGGACATGCAAATGTATTTATCTACAGATTGTTGTACAGTTAGAGGTTGGTCTTGAGAGGCAGATGTATGTTACAAATGACTCTGCTGACATCTGTTGGTGATGTAACTGAACTGCAGTGCTGCAACTATGCTAATTGGGTCTTTGCAGCACATCTTGAACACAGTGTGAAACCAAACGTCACATTTTACTCAGATAACCTTGTTTGTGCTCCTGACCTTGAAAATTGCTATTACATTTGGTTGACTGAAATTGTAACAACATGCTGTACACAATAGTTTAATTTATCCAGCACAGACATGTAATACTGTTCTGATGACAGTATTTACAGGCTCTTCCCAACATATCCAGAGTTGAACGAGGAATGTCATTTCAACAAAGTATATGCTGTCTGTGTGTTTTAGAGGGCTCGTCCAAAGAGCGATCAGGAAGAAAATGAGTTTGTGATGGCCTCTTTGAGGAATCTTTATGAGGAGAGACAGAGGAGCCATCAACACACACTGCCTTTGGATGGCAAACAGGTCAAGTATTACGCATCTCTTACACACACATGTAAACTTCAGTACCAGCTCTCCTTTTCCCAGTTATGTCCTACACTTCAGCAGTTTTAGGATTGAGCTGTGCATCAAGAAAAGGTGATTAGAAACAGAATATTTTACTTTTCAAGCATCATTCAATAATTGTGAGGACCGCTATGTCTCTCTTCCTCACTCAGTGGCCTGATTCTGTCTCCCTTTTTCTCTCAATGTAGGTGTGTGAGGACGCACCTCCAGCACCAGAGGCACAGCAGCAGAGCACTAGTCGGCAGCGGCTTGAGCAGTTTAAGAGCCGGGCTAAGCGCTCTCTCACAGAGTCCCTAGAGGGAATCTGGAAGGTAACAGTGCTTCGTTTTTCTTGGTTTCTTGTCATGAATGCTTATGATTGTTACATCTTAAACACAGAAATGAGAAATTACTTGACAAAAAATCTGTGATCTTTTGTTGCAAGTAAAACACCTACTGTAAATAACAGTGTGTGTGTGTGTTTTTGACAGGGGAGCAGCCTGGCCAGAGTTCAGAGAGGCAGAGACAGTGTAGGAAGTGGCAGCAGCTCTTCCATTTGTACGATCAACAGCAGCCAGGACCACCCCTCTCTAGATGACCCTTTGTCTGCATCCACCCAGCTGCGCCCCACCAGCCCACTCAAGTAAACACACCTAAACACACATATCGAGAGACTGACTCACGTCATGGGTCAGAGGAGTCAGTGCAGCCACACAACTCTCCTTGGTTCACTTGGATTTCAGTTTTAAAGGGGTTTTCCCTGAGTTCAAAGGTACAGCAGAGAAAGAGGTGACAGCTACTCCTTTATTTGTGCTATGACAGTGAAGATCAGACCTCTGTAGACTCTGACATCAGCTCTTGATATGAGCTGAGGGGAACATGAGGAGCCTTTTATAGACCCACAGTGGTGTCTTTAAGACAGATAAAGTGCTGCACACACCAGTGCTGATTCACAAAAATGTGTGTTTAGGTCTTCAACTCTCTTCTCTAGAGGGATTGTGGATCACATGGAAAGTTAGGAAAAAGTTAGGGTCCTCCAAAGCCTTCATTATGGAGGTTTACTATGGAAGTTGTTGCCAGAATAGAAACAGAAAATTTAATTGTATGATTGTTGAATTTCAATTGAAAAAAGAAAAAAAAACTGACATGCATAATGACTGACTCTGACTTTTTTAATGTGGTGAATTGTTTTTTAGCTAGCACACTGTTCATCACAGAACCAGAATGTTTATTTACGCCAAATTAATGATAGTCTCCATTTAAAGTATGCTAGACGTATCCCAAACCTTTTTTGGACTTCCTATGATTTAGGTGGCCATGTCAGAGCATGTTTTAAACTTAGTTTCACCTCAGACTACATAAAGCTTTATAAGTGGTCATGACATTGTCTTGACAGTGTGTAATTTTCCTTAAATATTTTTTGTTAACACCTTTAGGTGCCACAACTCGACAGGAGACCTGAAGCGCATTGACTCCAGTCTCCCCCCGTCCCCCTCCTCCTCCTCCTTACCTGGTGAAGCCCAGCCACAGGGCTTCCGCCGACGAGCCAGCACCTTCAGCCACCCTCCCACACCAACCTCAGCAGAGTACTCACCGGTGCACACACGGACTCACACACCACTGGACCCTACAGCAGCTACCAAGCCCAAGCTCGTACGACACTACTCCGTCAGCACTGACACCCCACACCAGAGCAAGTAAGGAGAGTGTTTGTGTGTGTGTTTGTACTGGTAGACAAGTAACTGTGCATTTGCATTCATTGCAAATTTTTACAAACCAGGAAATGATAGATTTAAATATTGCTTGATTTCACCATGTATTTGTTTTATATTGTTATTGTTCCGTGATGACATGTTTGGTTTATTGTTGTGTGATGGTGTGTAATGGGTAAATGTTGGCATTTTATGTACAAATCTGTGAAAATGAACTTCCCCTCAGGGACAATAAACTTAATAACTAACTAACTTACTAAACTAACTTTTATCTTAATTCAGTACTGTGAGCTCTCAGATTAGCTCAGATCACTTAGCAAAGGTAAAATACAGTACATGCAAGTTTTTTTTTAATAGCTTTGGTAGATAATCTGTTGCATCTGGATACTTTGCTCAATAAACCAGCTATGGAAAAAAGGAGACATATTGCAGTATATCATATTTTAATCTCGTGTTCAGAAAGGTTTTAAGTGTTATGTCTAAATGTTGATAGGATGATTAAGCAGGAAGGAGTCTTTGCAGTGGCTCCTGAAACTTTAAAATGTTTAGAAATGAAAGCAATTCTGTGTGGTGTTGGTAAGAAAAGATTTGACTTGAGGCTAACACCTTCTGCTAACACCTTTGAGGCTAACACCTTCTGCATTGAATCTGCATTACTCACAACAAGCATAACACATACAAATCTCTAGCCTAACTGTTGTTTTTTGGGTTGCATTGTGGGTTATTTATGCATTGGATTTGGACAAGTGAGAAGAATGTCTACAACAAAGAGGAGATACAGTATATTCTGGTTCAGCTACATCAGCACTGCTACGCCCTCTCAGCTGTGCTCCACCTTCTACCTCCCTGCTCTTTTTCCTCACTCTTGATTTTATGTTTTCATACTTTTTTCAGTGCCTTTGACTGCTTTTGCTTTCTGTCTCTTCGCTCTCTCCTTCTGTATTTGCGCTGTTTCTCAGACATGCCCCAACAGACTCCACCCTTCCTCCTGTTCCTCCCTGCCCTTCATCTGCCTCTCCTCTCCCTCCTCATCCCTCCTCACCTTCTACTGGACCACGGTTCAATAAGAGAAGGTGAGAATCCTGCTCTGGCTTTCTCTTCAACTCCTGCAGTATCTCAATATTGCAATTTATCTATTGTACGTGAACTCATTAATCGTTAAAGCTTTTATTTAACCTTGTTTTCCATGTTCATATGAAAAGTCCAGTTCATGCAGAGAAACACTGAACATATCACTTATTGGTTGATAGTTTAAAAGGTGAATCAGCCAATCTGTCTACAAAAGTTGAAACTTTTTTCAACACTTTATACTTCAGCACTGTAGCAACAAAAATCACAGCACTTGTGAATAAGCGAAGTCAAATCCTTTCTTTGAAATTCTGGAGATCCAAAGAAATTCTCATGTGTGTCTCTGCGTGCACGAGGCCAAAGTTTCTCTCTGTCTGTTTTATGCCTCCTATTTTCACATTCATCTCTCCATCTCAGTCCTCTGGGTGGTCTACGTGCTCGTCTCCACTCCTCCTCCTCTGTCCCTAACTTTCTGAAATTTCAATTTCTGGCCCCTGTCCAAGAAAATGATTCCTCTGAGCCAAAAAGCAGGTACACACACATGTTCAACACATAATCACGTCCATGTTAGTGTGTTTAACATGGATGGAGTCTGTTTTCCTCATTCCACTGATGGTTTTAACTGATGTTTTGTCCTATTTTAGATAATCATCCCTCTGTGTGTGCTTGGTTGTGTTTCAGTGATGTAGCTGCTCTTTCGACTCCAAGTGCGGCATGTGGGATGGGGGAGAGTCCGCTGCGCAGCCACCGTCACTCATGGAGGCAGCAGATCTTCCTACGGGTGGCCACACCTCAAAAGAACGCAGAAGCCAGCGGTAATTACAGACAGACTGTCTGATTTGACCCTGTGCAAGGTTCCATATAAGGTCTGATCAGTGTCCCTTGTGGTTCACTGACTTGAACGTTTGAATATCATTGGAGCCCAACTTCAAACACAATCTGTTGTTTAGGGGTTTAGCAGCTTGGTCAGTTACAAAGAAAAGTTTCTTCTTTTTAAACTGGTGATCGATCACCACAAAGTATTTCAGAATTTTTCTGAGAAGGCAACATGCTGCTATATTATTTAAATAGACCAACATTAATGTATATTGAATAGAACTGAAAGCACACCAGAGAGAAAAACTTGGTTATTCATTAAGAGTGTGTTGAAAGTCAGACGTGATATGTCTGTATTTATAGTGGAGTGGAGTGTGTGTAATTACTAAATAAATGCTATTTGTATTAGAGATAGATCAACTGGGACTTTATCGCGTTAGTTCTGATTAATTAACCACAGAAAATATAAAGCAACCAAAAAAAAGCATTTAATCACAATTTATTTTTGCACTGCAAACAGCGCAGAACGTTTCTCATTGCATGAGTTCCCGGCGTAGTTCATTCGGTAGGGCAGGCATCCCATGTGCGGAAGCTCCGTTCTCCACGCAAGTTCAACTCCGGCTCCGATCACTTGCTGCGTGTATGTAAAATATATACAGTATATATATATATAAAAAGAGTCATTGTTGAGTTTGTTGGACAACAATTACCAGGTGGAAATCTGGATGTGTGCACAAATTGTCCAAGAAAGAATTTACCCGTCCGGAGCTTTTCCAACCTCCGCTACCACTTACTACTTGCGCTTGTTTCGCAAGTAGCTTGAAGTGCCCTTCATTCTTTCTCCACCACTGGAGTGGGTCCCTCTTCCACCTGTTGATCACTGGCTCCTTGAGGTACAGATGTAGCTCATCCTCAACGCAGCCACTGGCCAGCAGGTCACCAGTGTGGGGTGCCAGCAGAGAACTGAACATTTCATCAACACGGCTGCGGAAGGATGTGTGTTCTCTCCGTTGCCTTTTGTGGGTGTTTCCGTCATTCTCGTGTGTCCCATATGCAGCTGCCTGCTCCTCCATACTGGCTCCTTCTGTGGCAGCATGCTCCTCTCAAGTGCTCTGTTGTGTGGCAGCGTCCTCTTCCTCTTTCAACCATCCTTTGGCCTTGCTCAATGTCGTGGCAGAGGAGAACGCATGACTATTATTACGAGGATCCAAGAGACAGGCCAGCACCACAGTTTTTGTGTCTTCTACTTTAGAGAAACGCTTGTCCAGGCTCTCCCTCATGGCTTGCCTGAGCGTTCTGATGCCTTTTGTCGAGGGCCCCTCATCATCTTGAAGTAGCATCTTCAGCACAGTCAGACATGGAATGATGCAGGATGCTGATGAGTTGCTGTGACTCACCTGAAGTGTCACTTCCTCTATTGGGAGAAGAGTTTCAATTAAATCGGACACAAGGTGTGCAAATCCTCCATGTTCACCACAGTAGATGGTAAGCGCACGCTTTTGCTCCAGCATTCTTTGCAGCATGCGGAGCATTGAGTTTCACCTCGTTGGAACAGCCTGGATTATGTTGTGCTCTGGCAGGCCAAGTTCCCTCTGAATGTCTCGCAAACGCTGTTTG
>JAQMCX010000043.1:13564652-13584050 GCA_029814765.1 Acanthurus leucopareius | reverse complement strand
CCAACTTTGGAAAACGTGTCATTCAAAAGCATGACCAGTCGACTCACGATGCTCTGAAACGTGCTCCTGACAACTTTTCAGGGGACACTTTTGGCCTCTGACACTTGGGCAAATTTTACAGCCTCCATTGACTTTGAATGGGAAACTTTCACCTTCTGTAACTTTTGAACCACGAGTCGCAGGATGACGTTTCGCATATCCACGGACAGCTTAAGCCCTCGGGAACACGCGGCAAAAAAACCATGACTCTCTACCACCTTCCCTTCGAGGGTTATTCCATTTTCGTCATGAGGTAGGTGGTTTTTATCCCTTATTCCCAACCCCAGCAGCTGGGGACCCTAAGCTCTGCCTGGAGATTTTTTTCTAACACTAACCATGCTATTTTAAGACCTAACCTTAACCATTCCACCCTCAAAACAGATCTTTGGACTTTAACCCCTGCCTGGAGACTTTCAACCACTCTGGTTTAAATGCCTAACCCTAACCACTCCACCTTAAAGCAGCTGGGGACCCTAAGCTCTGCCTGGAGATCTTCTCTAACCCTAACCACGCTATTGGAAATGCCTGACCTTAACCAATTCACCTTTAGGTACATCTGGAGCACACCAAGGCCTGATACAGACCCAGACTCACCTGCACACCATTTCAGAACCCAGTTTTGGGACTGATAAGGATTTTTAACTCAACTGTTGATTTCAAATAACTTACCAGCTGCAAGGAAAAAGTCACGCTACTTTTATTCAACTATGTAAAATAGAAAGAACCTAATGTCACTTTCTATATACCAGCAGAGGAAAATTAAAAGACACAAAAACAAAGAAGAACAGAGTAACAGGAAAGAGTAGTGCTACTCTCATACAGCTACATAAAGTAAATGAAACCTAATGTACTTATTTTAAACCAGGAGAGGAAATTTAAAAGACACAAAACAAAGAGGAGCAGAGTAATACAGGAGCAGAGAGAGGCGAGCGACGTGCGCCGGCCCGTGCATTGCCTTTGACTCCCTATCTAACTGCCGAGTCGTCGGACGAGGTGGGGGGGGGGTCATCGAGATAACTCTCACACCCTAACCCTAGCTCGGGAACTGAAGCTCCTATGGACTCGGGAGCGCCGCCGTTGGACTCGGCACGCACACAAACGGGGGCTAGCTTAAAGTCCCGTCTCTCTAGCTCGCTTCCCTGTCGATGGCAAATTTTGCCATGCTGCATTCATCCCCTTAGTCTAACCCTTGAAGGCACAGAACACAGAACAGAAAACAACAAACTGTAGCTGTGTTCAATCCCATTCCCCACAAATCCAGACCGATCAGAAACAACCTGGACAGGGGGCCAAAAGGAAAAAAACAGGAGGGAACCAGAATCGACCAAATGAAGACCCAGGACCCTAAAGAATTAAATGTGCTTAAACATTACCAAAATGTTAACAATCAAGGAAATGTCTCAATCTCATGATCTGTCTGCCTGTATGTCTGCCACTAACATCAATTTAATTTTTCCAGGGTTTTGATTTGAGGCTGCACATCTGGATCTTAATTTATTTTCTATTTTTTTTTCCACCCCTTTTCTTGACAAAAAAATAATTAATTAATTAATTAATTAATTAATAAATTAATCTTGCTGACTTCAGGCCCATCCAGCCTCCAAGCAAGTCATATCATAAAATAAAAAATTATGAAAGAAAAATATTATAAAAGTATAAAGAAAGAGGAACTCCTGAAGTTTAAAAAACTCAAACTTAATTACTTCCCTTCTCCAGCTTGGGAGGACACCAACCCTGTGGGGAGGCTGGGGGTACATTAAGGCGCGACCGCAGTCAGATTAAAAGCACTTATGTTTTCTTGTTTACTTATTTGGCCACAGATTACATATCTGTGGTCCCATGAACTAACTGATCTACTCATTTGTCTATTATGCATGCACTTACGTACCTGATTTATGACATGCAAAATTATTTGACTCATTTATTCATTTATATCTCTTCTGTCCTTGTGTAACTTACTACCATCTTGTGTTCGACTGACCTCTCCTCCCCTCCCCTCCTTTTTCTTTTTCTTGAATTTGTAACATGTTTTACTCATTATATTTGACTTATATAATCCTAACATATGTCATTAACACAATCTTGTGTCCTTAGCAAGTGGACATCACATCAACTAATTTATTTAATCATTTAGGTTTTGTTTTATTGTGAGTATAGCACTTACATTTGATCTCTCTGTGGTCGTGTCCTTGAACCTCGCTCCTCCAGCCAACAGAGGTCGCCCTTACTCCACCTGTGGTCAGGAGTAGTTTAAAATGTTTTTTTTTGTGCAGCCTCAATCATCCTCACCCATAGAAACATCTCAACCAGAGCACAGAATGTGGAGGGGACGATATTGCCCAGACCTCTGTTGCCAGTGCAATGAACCCACACTCGTGGCACAATAAATCTCATTCTCTCCTAACCTAACCCTTTTTTCTTCACTTTGGCAAAGTGTCTCTTTTTGGTCACTTTGCCGGTCCCAAGCCCGGATAAAAGAGGAGGGTTGCAGGTAGAGCAATTCCACCCCACATAACAGACTTTTGGTTAAATTTGATATTCTAACATTTAACAATACAGCAATACAGGGCAAAACTGATTTATATAATGTGGGTCTAGACAAAGCATTTAAATCATGAAGTTATTTTGAGAAGTGATGATCTATTTCAAAGGCAAAATACAAAAAAAAAAACAAACCAAGAATCAACAGAAAGAAGTTCATTTGTAGTTCTAAACATATTTAGGGTGTTTTTTACTCACTTTTTGTCTCTCCCACGAGGTTATCCCTCTCTCCTACAGCGTCCATTACAATTACATGCAAATTGTCAATTATGTAAATTAGGTGATGACGTCATTTAGCGACTTCTAGCAACTTTTAGGACAGTCGGTAGCTACTTTCCTTACTAGGGAGTTGGCAACACTGCGCCTTAGACAGTATGCTTCTGCGCAAGGCTCCTGGTCCAGATGGCGTCCCCACTGAATTTATAAAACATTTCTGGTCAATGTTGGCACCCCTCTTCCTCAGGACTGTGACTGAAATTAAAAATAAAGGTTGTATAAGAACGCACATGAATACAGCGGCAATCAAATTATTAGTAAAACCAAACAAAGATCCCACACTTCCCTCCAGCTACGGCCCCCTGTCACTAATTAACACCGACATAAAAATCATCTCTAAAGCACTTGCATCTAGGTTGGACTCAATTATCCCATCAATAATTCAGTGACCAAACAGGTTTCATTAAAGGTTGGCAATCTTATTACAACGTCAGATGGCTTCTAAATCTGATCAGCAGATGTTGCATGTTGCAGCGCCATAAAACAAAAGCAATGTTTTGTCGCTCGATGCAGAAAAAGCTTTTGACAAAGTAAACTGGTCCTTCCTCTTTGCTGTCCTTCACAAATGTAGCGTTGGAGAGTCATTTATCCAATGGATAGCAGTCCTATATAATTCACCCAGGGCCGCAGTCACCACTAATGGGTTCACTTCTAAAACTTTCACTCTACAGAGGGGAACCAGACAAGGATGCCCACTCTCACACTTACTGTTTGCAATATTCATCGAGCTGTTAGCAACAGTGGTCCGTCAGGACACCAAAATCATACGTATCTGCTCCCCCATCTCAGAACACAAAATTAATTTATACGTGGATGATACTTTACTTTATCTAAAAGAACTCAAAACATCACTACAGGAAGTATTTAACCTAATACATAAAGTACTTTCTCTCTACTCTCTGATTATTCTGTCAACTGGTCAAAATCAACAATATTTCCAATAACTGAGAACTCATGGAATCCTGCAGACTAAAACCCACACTACCCTCTCCCCACAGGAAACATTTAATATCTCGGCATAAATATTTGACCAAAACTATCAGAGTGTCTGTCTGGTCGGGCGGCTTCTCCCTGGGGATGTGTGTACTGGGATGGCTCGCCCTGCGGGCTCTGGGGCTGCTGGGCCTGCATGTGGGCCCTGGGTCCGTGGGGGCGGGGACTGGTTCCTGCGGGTGTGCTGGGGCTGGCCCTGGGGGGTGGGGCGGGTGGGCTCTTCCCTCACTCCTCTGTCCCCTCTCCTCCTCTTCCCCCCCTCCCCCTCCTTCCTTCCTCTGCGGGGGGGCTGGGACCCTCTGCAGCCCCCAGGTCTGGCATGGGGGCCTGGGGGGCTCTTCGTGGGTGGGCTCTAGCGCTGTGCTGATGGGCTCACCAGCTTGGGTGCTGGCACTGGAGACCAGGCATAGTTGGTGGGGGTTCTAGATCTGGCCTGGTAGGACCTTATATGGCTGTGGGGCTGGGGGTGAGAACCAGCTCGCGGTGATATTGCAGGGTGTGTGTTCTGTGTCCCTGTTGAATCTGGGGCTGGGGGGTTGCTGCTGGCTTGTGGTTCTTGTGTCTCTGGGTGCACCTCGGTTTCCTGTTGGAGGGGCAGTGTGCGATGGGCGGCTGGCCCTTCTCCGAATCAGGGCGGTTGCTGGGATGGTGGGCATGGCTTCTGCCCTGGGGTTCTTTGGGGAATAGGGTTTTGGTGTGGGCCTGCTGGACTTCTTTGAGGGCCCACGTGGGCCTGCACCTGTGGGGCCCTGGGGTTTCGCTGCACCAGGGACCTGTTGGCATCCTCTTGCCGGATGGGCTAGACCCACACTTGCTCGGCCTCTTACAACACACTTAACACGCACCACGCTTTGTTATGTAAATAGTTCATTTTAAGCACATCTATGCATTTAACAATCAGGGCTCTCGGGGCCAGGTTGCTGCATGGCTGGGGCATGTCAACGTCAGTGCAGTAGTGCACTGCCGTCCTCTGCCCCGCCCACTCCATCTCACCTCACCCACAGTTTTAATGCATTACATTGACTCACACCTTGGGGACAGTTTTGGGCTTATGGAGGGCTTTGTAGCTGAAAGAGCTGCAGCACCGCATAGTGCTGAGACCCCCCCGCTGCCCTCTCACACCTACCACCTGTCCTCCAAATTTTAAATGCACTACATACATTCACACCTTTGGGGTCAGACTGGGGTGGGCTTGAGGGTTTCATGATGTGCTGGACTGCTGGGCAACACTGTCCTGTAGCCCTCTGCCTACCCTCCACACTCCTCTCCTGTTCCTCCAATTTTAACATACCACACTACACTTAGGGTGTCACTCATTCACGGTGTAGGGATAATGTTTCCCCGACAGGGATCTGGGAAACATAGCTAAAGGGAAAGATGGTGGACAATCACTGGGTTTAGTGATGGCCTCGCTCGTGGGACCTGGCTCCTCTGGCTGGAGGGCCGAACCTCTTTCCCTGTGGTGTCGATGGGCTCTTGGTGTAGTGGGCCCCAGGGGCCTGGGGCGGATGGTCTGGGTGGGTCTGGTGGGTCACCGCTGGGGCTGGGTTTCTTGGGGAGCTGTGGTGTTGGACCTGCTGTGCTGTCCTGGTGGCTGCCCTAGCTTGGGCCCGGTTGGTTGCTTGGGGGGCATTGCCCCTAGTGGGTGGGGTGGAAAGTTCAATAGACTTTCAGGACAGAGATTGTCTGAAGTGAGAAGTGGAATCAATTACCACTTGGAGCTCCCATCTGATGGTGCAGAAATTTTGCTCTGACAGGGAAAGTCTCTTATCCCTGTATGCCAACACTCTCTTCTTGTCTCTCTGCATTTGAGAGAAGACTGCCCCAATCCCCAAGTCACTAACATTAGTGTCCAAGGAGAAATTGCCATTGTTGAGGGGATTGGTAAGTGCAGGTGCTGACATAAGCAGGGGTACTCAGTTCCTTGGATGATCTCTGGCACTTAGACTGCCCAGTTAAAGCATGCATACTTGTAAGTGAGTTAATAGGGTGAGAAAAAGAATCCTGACCAAATTTTGGTAGTAGGATGCAAGGCAAACAAAATGGCACTCTACTGACACGTTTCAAGTAACGTGCCACTCAACCATCTGTTGCAGTTTCTGGAGGTCAATAGCCATGACATAAGACAGTGTGCCCTAGGAAGAAAACTTACTCCCTGATCAAGCAACACTTGGATGGTTTCAAACTAACATTAGCTCCACACAGTCTGACAAACATCTGACCAAGGGTTATTTTCTACTGGTCATCTTTGCTAAGCCATTGCACTGAGTGACTTTATTTAACAGGGAAAATATGAATAACAAAAAAGAACACCTTTATGATTAAAATTTCAGTAACTAACATGGAAAGAGAAGACATACTTCTCCATAAATGATGCATTACCACCATCTGCTAGAAAGTGTTTGGTCCTCTTGAATCTCTGAATATTTATGACACAAGTACAGTGAGTCGCAAAGGCATCCATGTGAGTCTATACAAACTAATTTAAGAATTGTGAATGTCACTACGCCATTCAGATCAAGATGTTTGAGTAAAGTATGACTATGTATTAGTATAAATATTTGTGAAGATATACAAGTTTACTAATAATCGTTCAGAGACAGATTTATAAATATACATTGCTCTGCATTTATTTGTGCATGGTGTTGTACAAGTAACATTATGAGATGCAAGTTAGGAGACATTTCACACATCTCATAAATCCTGCATTGATAAATTTTGTGTGAAAAAGGCAGGGCAAAAGAGTCACAAATGTAGTGGACTGTGGACTTCATATATTTACACTTGTCTGGGGCACCACCTCCGAAGAGGAAAATAAGTAAATTGAGCATTGAACACATTAAATCCCAAACAAAGAACTACTATAGATTTTGTACATGCTTATATCTAAAATTACTGTGACATAATTACAAGTCCGAAGTGGCTATAAAGTAATACAGAGGGTCTAGTTAAACAAGCTCCACCTCCAGCAGCTGATACAGCTCTGATGAGACAAACAGGTTGCACTTCCAGACAACACACACAGATGCTTCAGTATTAATAATCTAACCTTGAGCTGTAAAATAAAAAGTTTAACAGTGACCTTTTACTGTCTGTTTTATATTGTGCAGGAGATCAAATTTAAAAAGGAATATTAAGTGCATCCACTGCAGCAGATACCAGACAATATTGATTGAAGAATGGGAGATGTATGGATGGCCTGTCAGGTGCAAATAAAAAGATTTACTTGGATACTAGTGAAGAGTTAGGGGTCTTGCAGGAGGAAACTGAGATAAAAATATTATTATAGCAACATTTTTAAGCCATTTTTGAATAATAAATAAAAATTAGGTAAACAGGTAACCCAGCCCAGACACTCAGCACACTTAGTATGCTGTAAGAGTATTTCAGCAGTATTTTCCTGTAATAAAACAGTGTTTTTACTCATTTATGGATTATTGCCAGAATACCCTTAAAACATTTGAACATTTATTGAACTTTGAACAAATTAAAATAATTGAAACAAAATAAAAGAAGCAATGAAAGAAAACAAAAAGGATTCTCAGCAACAAATTAACAACAAATAGTGAACTTAAATAATGTTGTTCATGTTCAAAAGGGGAGAGGAAGTTAAAAAAAAATTCTCTGATCCTATCCCCTCTGTTCTTGTGTATATTTTTCCCCTTCTTTTTTCCATTTTTTCTTTAATACCAAGTAAAAATTTTCAAGTTACAGCTATTCTTGTCTATAATATTTAGTTTGTTCAGTTTAAACAAATACTTTTTTTTAAAAAAACAAGAACAAAAGAGAATGAAAATAATAAGAAAAATGACAATAATAAGAACAGAATATCCAAAACCATTAGACAGGCCACAGAAAATCAGGCAATCAAAGGAAAATCACTGCTCTAACTCATTACCTTTCAATATTTTGCTTCAGAAGAGTGTCTTTTGTTTGATATTAGGGATATTAGGGACAGGTTTTAAGTTTTTCACTTTCAACTGTCTGCCTATGTTCTCCACAAACAGTGTCACAACTTTATATAGGCCTGTAAAAGGCCTACTTTACTTGGTTAAGTGTTGTTTCTCTATGGCTCGACAAGCTTCTGTTTTGTGCCTGGCTCGGCCACCTTATGGATGAAGTCTTTCATCATGTGTCAAACAAGCTCAATGGGTTTCAAATCCAGTGACTCTGTGAGAGTCTTCATCCAGTTGAATCCCATCAATGCAATGCACGCTGCAGAAATGGTGGAGTTTGGATCATTGTCCTGTCAAAACCGATGATCTAACCGAGAATGTTCCTAAATGTGGGGCTGCAACTTCTTTGATTCTGCTGGTCTCAAAGTAGAGTCTGTCCATAATTCCATAATAAGATGTGTTTTTAGATGACCACAAGATGACCAGAGGACCAAAATGATGACATGAAATCATCCCCTTGGCATGGAGCTTTAGGGGATATTTGGATGTTGATTTGGCCACAATAAGGTCTTTCTTACTGAAACCAAGCCTAGTGTAGTGTTCCCAAGCTACTGTTGTTTCATCTGTGAACAGCATATCATGCCACATCTCTCCAAACTCAATCCTCTGTAGCGCTTGCCTCAGTCTGGCATTTGTGTTGCAGTTTTTGATCATCAGAGAGAAATGGGTCTTTCCATATTCCCAAGTTTTCTGCAAGTTCAGCATATTGTAGTCAGGCTCAGAGCTACACCAAAATCTGCTTCAGTTTTTCGCTTTTTATCTTGGGAGATCATCTCATTCTTAGTCTTAGTCTCCTTATCAATGGCAGCCAGGATATTACTGTGGGAGGCAAAGGCAATACCATTAGACAAAAGCAACAACAAAATATAAATGTCACCTACTAACAGGAATGTATTCTGTAGTAACTTTCTAGCTATTTAAGAGATTTTTAGATTCAAAGACAGACAAATTTTCACTGTTGTGAGTTAATTTATCACAAAATAGGCCTACAGTCTTATTTCAGGGGCTTGATAATGCATGTTTATGTCTGTTCCTGCAAACTTTTGGCATTGGTGTGTCATTTGTCATTTATGCTACAGCTTGAGTAGGAGTAGCAAATAAGATTCTCCAGAAGCAGAAATACCTGGTGCTCAAAGATAGCGCGCAAAACAAGCTCAGGTATCAGATTTTTCAGTGATTTTTTAATGAAGAGAAGAATGGATCCCTTCTCTTACAAACAAGGTAGGGGTTGGATGATGCTGTTCTCACTCTGCTGCACAGAGCCTAAACCCATCTTTCATCTGACTGTTTTTTGTTGACTTCTGGAGCACTTTTAACAGCATAAACCTCACCTGTTGGGAGGTAAGCTGCTCCAGATGGGCACTGACCCAAACCTGATCCTCTGGGTCCTGTCATTTTTGACAGGAAGACACCAGAAGGTCCAAGTCAGTGGTCACCTTAGTTAATTAATTTAGGTTTCCATAGGAGCCATACAAGGCTCTGTTATTTCACCAGTACTCTACACACTATACAACCAATAACTGGAGCACTAATCCAGAGAAAACATACATTATATACTCTGATAATACTGTGATTAAAGACACCACAAACTTAGAGGGACAGTAATAGATTGAGATGTACACTCTTTCAGAGTGGTGCAGGAGGAACTGTCTTGATATTAATACCTCAAAAACAAAAGTACTAATCACCAATTTCCCCACACCAACCATAAACATCCAACTGATTAATAATAAGAATAAGAAGAATAATAAAGACTTATATAGAGATACAAATATCTCTGAACAATAATCAATCACAAACTCACCTTTCAGCCCAACAGTGAAACTACCTTGTCCCTGCCAGCAGCTAACTCAAAGCCTCATTTGATTGTAAATAAAATATTAGATATGATTAGGCGATTAATTATTCGTGTTATTAGTTTTGAAATTTGAAAGGGAAAGGTTAAAAATGAGTGAAGCAAAGAGGGGAAAACTTGCAGATTTCCTCAGAAGGTGGGCAACGGCAGATATCTAATGGCTACCAGTCTTTCATAAGATACCTAGGCCAAGGTCCTTGTGCCTAAGGCATTGCATCTTTTGGCAGTAATACACTTTTCACTGTGTAGCCTAAACACATTAGGGTTTTATTTATAAACCCTTAGAGGACCCTTTAATACTGTGCATACTGTGTACCTTGATGCACCAGAAACAAGATTTTTTTAAAATCAAGATATAAAAGTAATATACAATAATACTATTTTCTGCTTTCACTGATTTTTTTTAACCAACATCAGACCTGATAATATATATTATTAATCATTATTTTAGAATTTTAATGCTTTAAATGCCTTGCTTTTTGTTATGATGCCACTGTCTTTTAAGATAAAAAAAAACACAAACATTAAACTATTTTTTACATGTAAAGAGGATGGATTTTTAAAAATTATATAAGTCTGGGATATGCTAATGAAAAGCAGCAACATTGATTTCGATGCATTATTAGGGTTAGATATGTAAGATTTCGTAAGATGTAAA
The DNA here is from genome assembly GCA_029814765.1 of Acanthurus leucopareius. Taxonomy (NCBI): domain Eukaryota; kingdom Metazoa; phylum Chordata; class Actinopteri; order Acanthuriformes; family Acanthuridae; genus Acanthurus; species Acanthurus leucopareius. The sequence goes on along the minus strand of JAQMCX010000043.1, from coordinate 13,573,732 downwards.
TGATTTGCAAGTCAGTGTAACTGAAAAACCCAAAAGGAAAGATTTTGTCTCAAATTTTTTTTTCTTTATCTCATGATAAATAAATCAACTCTTAATTAGAAATATTATATCTTTACCAAATGAGTATTACCATACCAAACTGAATCATTATACCAAATTTATAACATACCCCTCTCCACCAGTTGACAGAGCCCTCCCACATAACAAATCCAAATTTAACCCCTGATTGTTGGGTTTTATGTGTGTCCTATATGCCCTGATTCTTTAACACTAATGGTGTCCTAATGAATAAATAAATATTTGGGCAAAATCTGCTCTGTAGAAATATTGTTTTTGTAGTAATTCATATTAGAGATAGACCGATATGGTTTTTCGGGGCCGATACCGATACTGATTATTAGTAGTAAAGGAGGCCTATAACCGATATTTGGAACCAATATTCATTTGCAGTAAAAGTGAAAATATTGGCGTCAAAATTTTGAATACAAACTCCTACACTTAATTTCGTTTGAATGCCTTTAAGCATATGTTTATTTAACAGATAGAAAAAAACTCGGATAAATAGAGATCTTTGTTTTAAAATTCTAACAAAAAAGTGGAGGGAGCTCCCAGGCTCAGCAGCATCTCTTATAAAGTTAACTGAAAATTTAAATAAATAAATAAATAGCTTCCCAAAGTTTTCTAGAGTAAATAAACAAAGTTAAATTAAATTTTTACAGAAATGTGAGTCTCAAATCAATTAGTAATCCCAATTGAGCAGCACCAGATTGTGGTGCAAAAAGCAGAGTTGTTCAGCGTGCTCTCCAGTGAGACGGCTTCTCGTGCTCTCATAAATTGCAGAGACTTCACTGAAGACGCGCTCATTTGGGACTGATGAGGGTGGTGCGCAAAGAAATTTTCTTGCTTGTTTCACAAGTAGCTTGAAGCGCCCTTCATTCTGTCTCCACCATTGGAGTGGGTCCCCTTTCCGTCTGTCAATCACTGGCTCCTTGAGGTACAGATGTAGCTCATTCTCAACACAGCTACTGGCCAGCAGGTCACCAGTGTGGGGTGCCAGCAGAGAATTGAACACCATATGCAGCTGCCTGCTCCCCCACACTGGCCTCCTCTGCAGCAGCCTGCTCCTCCATACTGACTCCTTTTGTGGCAGCATGCTCCTCTCAAGTTTTCTGTTGTGTGGCAGCGTTCTCTTCCTCTTTCAACCATCCTTTGGCCTTGCTCAATGTCGTGGCAGAGGAGAATGCATGACTCTTATAACGAGGATCTAAGAGACAGGTCAGCACCACTGTTTTTGTGTCTTCTACTTTTGAGAAACGCTTGTCCAGGCTCTCCCTCATGGCTTGCCTGAGCGTTCTGATGCCTTATGTGGAGGGCTCCTCATCATCTTGAAGTAGCAGTATCAGCACAGTCAGACATGGAATGATGCAGGATGCTGATGAGTTGCTGTGGCTCACCTGAAGTATCACTTCCTCTATTGGGAGAAAAGTTTCAATTAAATTGGACACAAGGTTCCTGCAAATCCTCCATGTTCACCACAGTAGATGGTAAGCGCACGCTTTTGCTCCAGCAGTCTTTGCAACATGTGGAACATTGAGTTCCACCTCGTTGGAACAGCCTGGATTATGTTGTGCTCTGGCAGGCCAAGTTCCCTCTGAATGTCTCGCAAATGCTGTTTGGCCAGAATGGAGTGGTGGAAAAGTGTGGCACACTTCTCAAGTATTGCAATGATATCTGTGACAGCCCTTTGACTTGACAGACTGTCATTCACCACAAGTTGCAAGGTGTGTGCTGTGCAGCTGAGGTCTAGGAGTTCAACGAGCCTCATTCCCTTCACAATATTTGCTCCGCTGTCTCGAAGTACTAGTGCTACTCGGTCTTTGCTTATCTTTCAGTCCTCAAGCATACTGAGGAATGTCTCTTTTAGGTATTCCCCAGTGTGGGACCCATGCATCACTCTTGTATTTAAGACGACCTGCTTTCTTGTCCATTCAGCGTCAATGAAATGGCATGTCAGGCTCATGAGAGACTCTGTCACACCAGACCAGCAGTCTGTGGTGAAGGAGAGAGAGTAGCCAGCATTCTCTGGTTGAATCAGGGCTTTGATCTTGTCCACAACCTTGTGGTGAACTTCTTGCTGCTTTTCAGTTCGGTAATACTTGTCATTTTTCAGTGCATATTGTGGCTCTGCTGCAGCCATGAGGCGCTTAAAGCCAACATCAGACACCACCGTGAACGGTTGGTTGTCAGTGACCATCATCTCAATGACTAGTTTGTCCATTAATTTCGACCTGTCATCTGAGTTTGTCCACTTTCTTTGTTTCTGAAACATGTCCTCTATTGTTGGCTGAGATGAAGTTGCCTCATCCTGATGAGATTCAGATTCCCGTTTCTTCTGTGCTGTTTCATACAACACAGAGTGATGAATCCTAAGATGGGACCACAGGTTTGAAGTATTTTTGGTTTTTCCCGTTGTTGTTCCCATGCTGACACCTTCATTGCATGTATTACAGAGTGCCTCCACTGGTGTTGGTTGAGTGTAATACTTCCATACTGCACTTTTAAACTTAAGTCTATCCATCTGCAATAAAAGTTTGAATAAAAGTGAGAGAGTTAAAAGTGGGACCACATGCTGACATATGCCCAACTCATCATGCTTAATTTATTACGGCATTTGGGAACCTTGAAGTTGATTATGTCATGTAAATGTTATATTTTAACAACATGTGATAGCAGGGACCCTGTCATTCAAAACTAGGCTGCTACATTACTAACGATTTATGTTACTATAGCTGAAAAAGTAGTACAATATCTGTAGGGGAGACTATTCATCCCTGAACACCTTGCAGTTCATGTAGGCTTTATGATGCAGTTACATTATGTCTTTAGTCTTGAACAGCAATATCCTGCTCCTCTCTACAAGAAACTATCAATGACAGCTTCAGGACACACTTCATCTAACAATATGTCATTTTCTGCTGCTTGGGAGCTCTCAATCAACACAGAAAAAAAGTTAAGTAAAATAACTTGGTAGTTAAACAGCCATTATTGCCCTACAGTTTTCTCTCAGACAGACGGTGCTTTGCTGTCAGTTTCTGCAGCTTCTCATGTGGTCTACACACACACACACACACACACACACACACACACACACACACACTATTCTCTAGCCATCCCCTCAACGTGCTACCCTGCAATAAAACTAACTGAATTTTACTCTCTATCACACACACACACACACTTCTTACTGTTATCACTGACTATTTCCCTTTCAGTATTATCAGCAACCTTGTTTCAAGTGATTAAACGGTCAAAAACACTAAATAGCCTTCATTTTCACTTTAATAATCAGTGTTTATCATAGGAACAGACAGCTGCTGCTAACGTATTGGGCCTCACAGTAATGTTACTCGTAGTTGTGAGTTGTAGAGGACTGGGATGTTTATTACAATTTCGGGAGAGTCTGCTGCCTTAACTTACCTTTGGAATATATCTGCTCCCCGGAGCTTCTCCACTCGGCAAAACTTTCTCTCCTCTTCGCCTTGTGTGTGAGTCCTGTGCACGCACAGCTTTCACTGCTGATTGACTGGTACCCGTGCCGTGGCTCTGCATGTAACCAATCAGATGGTGCTGTGGGTGGAACAATGCTGGAGACAGAGTAGTGACTGCAGACAGAGAGGCGCAACTGCATCAGAGCCAAAATAACCCAGTTTAAAATTGATCTCTTATCAGCCGTCGGATTAAAAAAGTGAAAAAGTTAAAAAATGCCGAATATCGGCGCCGATAATCGGCTCGGCTGATTATCGGTCTATCCCTAATTTGTATGCAGAGGAGTGGGTTGTATCATAAGTTGTCTCACAAAATGAAACCAAGCAAAAGATTAACCTTTAGCTGGCATGTTATGTGTCTTTTCTATTTGTTTTTTTACCCTGCAAATAATGAAAAATGTTTAGAGGAAAACATAGAACCTTTGCTTTTAAGAGCACCTTGGAATAACAAAGTGAATAACAAAGGCAGAACTAAAAATGAATCCCACTTTAATTCCAATACTGGATATCAATATTCTTTCTCTATACTTCCATACATGTAGAGTATGATATTTGCTTCACTTTACAACTAAAATAAAAATCAGCTCTTATGACAAGAATCAATTAAAACCAATTCGTTTAATCATGGGGATAACAGTGTGACTATACAGCTATTTAAATAAAATCCAAACTACTAACAAATATAATCCCTGACACCTACAAAGCCTAAACAAAACACACTGTAAAAAAGGCTTTAAAAATTAGACATCACACTGAAGAGGAACTTGCATTTAAGAGAGTTTGATAATCTGAGTGAAAGTCTCAGGCAAGCATTTTGCTTACTGTTAACAAATAATACATTGTGTGTCTCCACTAGATGACTTGCTAAATAACAAAAGTTACCTGCTTTATGCACTTGGGGAGAGAAGGCGTGTCTGTAGCATGAAAGAGTTTTGACTGCTGAAGATTTGCACACTTCATTTGTAAACTACAACATGTCCTCTTGTAAGGCAGTTCCAGGTCAAGACACTTGTGAAAACCTGTGTTTATGAATACACTCTCGCTTATCCTACCAATATCCTACTAAAAAGGACCTTTAGAAATACACCTCACATATGTGGCGTCACCTGTACTATCATTAAAAAACACCCATACCAGGTGGTATGAGGGAAATGGTGCATAACAAAGCTTTCCCACTCTGTGCCACTGTTATTTAATGTGATTGTACACACTGTATCACAGCTCCTTTCCTCCCATATAAACTTAAATGGGCTATTAACACCTCCCTAGTGCCAGTTTTTCCTCTACCTGATATTTATCTCCCCTTTATTTTTGAAATGATCATTAATACACTGCTACTTGTGTTTATACAAGTACTGGTTTGGGTTTTGGAGTGTTGCCGGAATTTATGGGCAGAAAAGTGCCAGCCAAACCAACAGTTTGATTAGGTTGCTATAGTACACACTGATTATTTCCTCATCTCTTTTGTTGAGTTAACAAGTCGTACTTAACTTTTTTGTTCATTTTTCAGTTGTTTTCAGAATCTATTCCTCAAAAGTACTCAAAAACTGTTGAGTAATTTAGGGTTAGTATGTTACAGCAAGTTCAGAAATTCCTGGGGCTCATCCATCTCTGCATTGTTATCACACTGTCTTTGATTGACATGCGCGCGTGTTGTTGTGGTATGTTTTCTTGTTTTCATGCTTTAAATTTTGCATTATTCAATTGGGTTTACATTGCTCTGACTGATATTATCAGTTGGTTGAATGCCTTTAGCGAGTTTAATTTTTTCAAAAATAAGTTCTGCCTAGAGACTGACAGTGCTGTCAAACATTTTAAAAAAGCGAATGAAACAAGTTGGGAGTTGTGGTTTTGTGGAAGTATTGCTTTTACCTCAGTTAACTTGAAATATCATTCATCAGTCTTATCTCAGTCTGTGTACACACAAGATGTGTGTGTGGGTGTCTACCTGTGCAGATGTGGGAATCATGTGCATGTGCTTGCAAGTTCTTAGATCCTGTATTTTGATAATTATATGTACTGTGTACATGTGTGCGCGTGTGTGTGTGTGAGAGAGAGAGAATCAGACAAGTGTTGACAGTTGAGATAAATGGGTTGGTCATGCTGTAGCTCCAGAGTTAAGGCCTGTAAGAGCCAACAGTTTAAAAAAAACTCCTGAGGGAAATACATAGTACATGTAATCTCACATAAAACATGTTCGTTCATAGCACCTTAAATTAGCAAATGAAAGAAAGTCTTTATTATACTTTCTTATGCAAGCGTTCATATTGTGTGTTAAAAGAGGTGTTTTGGAAGCATATCATGTAGAACCAATGATATGCTCATTAGTTAATTTATCTTTGCTAATAAATGTCAGAAAATAGTGGACATTTCAGCTTTCAGCCAGCTTCAGTAGCCCACAGTCACAATAGCATCTTCAGATGTCTCATGTTGTCTGACCAACAGTGCAAAGCCCAAAGGCTCAGTTGCAGATTATATTAAATAGAGATAAAAATAATCTCTCTAAAGCTCTAAAAAATTTTCATCAAGCTGGAATAGTTACATTTTCTGTTATTCAGTGACATCAGAAGTCTTTTTTATTTGGTTGTATTAATGTTGAGTTTTTACGGACAGTCCACTGATTTGGTCTTATAGTGGTTTTAGATTTTTTGTTGTTTTTTTTATGTGAAATCTGTGGATGTTATTCACCTCTGCTTTCCATTTGAACAAAATGGAATAATTCACCATTTTAAACAAGGGAACCAAAGAGCCAGTGACACCTTTTATTCCATATGAGTCATTGGAATAACAGAGTGGATAAAGATACAGAAACACTGTACAGTGTAATGCAGTCAAACATTTACCACTACATTTGTATAATCTTATTAATTTGCTGGTGCTGTGTGAGAGTGTTGAGACAGTCCAAGACAGTGCCCACAACACGGTTTCACAGGTCACTGCAGAAATATCAGTGTCTTTAAGTAAGTTTAAGTGAGGCGGGGCATGGAGGTGACCACTGTTCCTCTGTAACCTCTGTTTGTCCTTGAAAACTTTTCCCCAACTTTCTGCTTAGTTAAGTAGCAACGATGCCAGAAGTAATCAATCTAACTTTATCAAGGTGCAATCAATTAAAAATGTATTAAAATTAATTACAAATGTAATGACACACACAAAGAAAAATGGACAAATAATTGGAAATTAGCTCTCCAAAATCCTGACAACTAAGATTAACCACAAGGAGATTACCAAAAACTGAACAGCAACAGGATGCTAAAGCCATAATGTGTAGAGAGACAGATTCTTGTGTCTGCCAATGTGTCTTTTTGTGCCACCACTAGGGGGTACCAAAATGTAAAATTTCCTAAGTCTCAACACCATGCAGCCACAAAACAGTCCCTTGAGTTCAATTAACGTGTAGCTGATGCTGCCTCAGCCTTAACTGAGCATAAAAACCTGTAAAAAAGGTGTCTTTTTTTTTTTTTACTGCAGGAGTAAAAGATTACATTAAACTTTCAGGTGTTTCTGTTCTTTTCTACACACTCCTCTGGATTTTTGTATTTTTGGTAGATCATTGCACAACAAATGTGGGAGAACCATGACCTTTTTAAACCACCTTTTCTGTGAACATGCTTCACATAAGGGATTAGCCAGGTTTAGGCCTGTCATTGTGTAAGTTTTTCTTTCAGATTGAACAGGTGAACGGCATTTTAACCCATTCCTTCCCATACTCCTTATAAGTAATTAAATCTGCACCTCAAGTTTATTTTGACAGCAAATTGCCATGAAATGAGGTAGAAACTGTGCTTCAAGCGTGACATCTTGATGGGCTTTGTGCTAAGTTGGGCTGAGTCGGGTGTGTAATATGTGTGTGCTTTCAAACATGAGGTCATGGGTGTGTCGAGTGAATGTGTGTTCATGTGTATGTGCGTGTTGAAGGGGTTGGCGGTGTCTCAAGGTCATGTTGACAATCCACACACAGACAGCGCCAGAGGAAAGCGCCAGCCTTGTTGACCCACTTTGCATGCTGTGTGTGTATATGTGAGTGTGTGTGTGTGTATGCTGTGGACTTGGTTTTGGCCAAGTTAGAGTGTTTGCTCAGGGAGTGGATCGTGCCACTTTGTGCAAGTGTGTGTGCGTGCATGCATGAATTTTTTCACACCTAAAAGCTAACTCCTCAGCTGTGTTCTAGTGAAGCAGTGAAGCAGTGTGTTTGTCTAACAAAGACATAACTCTGTTAAGAGGGTTCGGCATCTCTGTGTGCGTCAGTGTCTTTGTGTATGTGTGTCACACATATGTCTGGTCTATCTTGTCTTTTATAACTTAAGAGCCATATGTTTGTACAGTGTAGCATGTCTTGCAGAGTCTCCCTGACTCAGACACAAAGGTGTACGTAAATGTTAACCTCTGGCAGCAAAGAACACTTTGTCATCAGGTGCGTTCGTGTTATGTGTTGACGTATAGTGTGTCGGTTTGTCTTTCATGTGTATCTGTTGCAGGACTGAAAGGGTAAATGTCTTACATTCTTACATATTTCAAAATTCAGAAGATACTTTGGAAAGTTAAGCATTGAATTAACATACCTAAGCCAAACTAAATTATGTATATATGTGTCTGTGTGCATGCATTTGTTAGTATGTGTGAGTGTGTGTGAGAGAGAGACTTATCACACAGAATTTTGCTCTTCCTAGGAACCGAAAGGGAAGCAAGTGCTATCTGGATAGTTGTTATGTCCTTTCTCTAAACAACACAGGGTATTTTGAGGTTTGGGATCCACCCTGTACTTTGGGGTGGAGTCACACAAACACATTTGTTTTTTTTTTCTGAGTGTGCGTTGACTGTGTCAAATATATCTATGTTAAGCTTTTTTTTAAATTTTATTTGGCACAAGAGGGATTGATGTAAATTAAATTGACCTTGGTGTTTTGACTGTCACTCGATTTAAAACAAGTCGTCCTCCTTTTCTGTGTAATTGACACAAACAAGAAAAAAATGTCTTTATAACTAAAATAAATAAGGAAGAATTTTTTATTTCATACCAGATATTTACACAGCTTTCCTTTTTCACTATGAAAATGCTGCTTTAAACAACCTGCTTCTAAATATTTATCAGTGCTTGATCATCACAGTCTTGTATGTGTTGTTATTCGTTTGCTGTACTCTGCAGGAGACACCTAATGTGGAGAAAACCCAATCTAATCTCATGTTATAAAATCTGATCTATCTTTCAGAGCATGGAGATGTCTGTCTGGAGGGGGGTTGCGTGTGCGTGGGTCAGGTGGGAGTTGGGGACTCATCAATTGGCGTGGTACCTGAAGAGAGGACAAAAAGGAGCAAAATGGAGCTGAGGGAGCTCTGGAGGAAGGCGATCCTTCAGCAGATCCTGCTGCAGAGGATGGAGCGTGAGAACCAGAAACTACAGGGTGAGTTCAAGTTAGATGTTTAATTAAACATGCATGCAAACCAACATACACACACACACACACACACACACACACACACACACACACACACAAATGCAACAATTCATCATCACATCAAATAATTTTCCTTTTCACA
>JAQMCX010000043.1:13543445-13559683 GCA_029814765.1 Acanthurus leucopareius | reverse complement strand
CCATCTCGGCGCAGCCCGGCCTACCAAATGACTAAACTGGCTGCGCACGGTGGTGCGCTGGACGAAATTACCACTGCTCGGGGTCCGCCACCCTGCGCCACCTGCGCTGCGCCACGAAATTAGAGCCCCCAGTGTGATTCCACAGAACCAAACCTCTAAAGCTCATTAGTAAACTTTTACTATGATTTGTTTTGTTTTTACAATCACCTAAATGTTAGAATTCCAATTTCTCACTTTGTTGGGGGTCATGTGTTGGACTAGTGTTTGCTCTGAGCAGCTGTCAGACAACTAGTGGAGATTTTAGGAAGTTTCTGTTAAAGGCCAAGATGCAAAACTCATGTAAAACTGCAAGTTATGGTGAGATTTAGATCTGCTGGTTTTTGGACAAACCTGGCTTGCTGTTTGTCGCTGTTTCTAGACTTTGTGGTAAGTTAAGCTAACCGACAACTGACTGATTTAAATCTGGGCCACCTATTTTCCAAGTTCATACTCAAAAATTTCTGTACACACATGCGCTGTTTCTAAACAAGTTTATGTCCATAAGAAAACACACAAGAAAAAATTAAACCTCCGTCAAGAGCAAACAAGCAGAAAGCAATATAACTCCAACCCCTAAGTCATATTGACAAGTCAGAAACTTAAAAAAAGTGATTACTGGTAGGTTACATGACACCATGTCAACAGGTTCAACTGGTTCCCACCGGTAGCAGCAGTGTTTTGGGAATATTGGATTATGTACTGACCGCCATAGTGCAGTGTAATGCTTCTGCCCCTCATTATACTGAAAGAGTAACTGTACATTTATGTGTTAACATGTAAATAGTCCTGTTAGCATGGTTAGCACTAGCACCACATCTCATCATGTATACAAAGGAGATAACGGCCCATAATCTGATGTCACAGGCTAAAAACTGTTTCCCCTGTCTACACATCAACACTACAAAAAATGTAACTGAATCTTCAGAAATGGAAAATAAAATAAAAAAGTTTTTGAAGTTTTGAAGGAAACCTTTTTATGACTAGACAAAACCTCACAGTATATTTATCTTACAGACATGAGAGAGGTATCGGTTTTCTTATCGAACTATCCAACTCTCAACCTAGAAGAGAAAAAAAGTGCATTTCCGAAGATGCTGAAATTTTTCTTTCAACCCCAATTGCACAGTCAGCAAGAAGTTCAGACTGTGGTTGTACCAGGCGGCTTCCAGGTGTGAAGGTGTAGAACGAGTGTGAGCAGGGCGTTCCTGAGAACGAGAGCATTTCTTTGAGCAACACTTACGAGGATAATTAAACCCTAGAAATTCTCAATTTACTGAAAGAAATTAAATATAATTGATATAATAAAAAGTAACACTGCTCCAACCAACCATTTGTAGTTAAGTTAGTGCACAAGTAAGTACATTTTTGATGAATTAGATAGCTGAGTTCACCAGATTAAAGTCATGCTGGAGTTAAGAAGAAATATTAAGTATTGCAAATGCAGGTTCTCATATATATCTAAGAATGAATCTATGCACCCGTGGAAAAATACTGCAAAACAATATTTTCCTTTGCTATTAAAGCCTTTTCTATGAACTAACAACCCCTGACTCTGTCTGTCACTCAGTCAAACTCATTACTGAGCTGACATCAAAGTCTTTCTTTCTGTCAAGTTTAAACTCCTCTAAGCAGCTTCAGGTCACTTAGTTTCATCCCATTTTTAACTGCTGATGTCAGATTTCCTTATGATTTGCATGTTACAGGCATGATTTGCATACAACAGATGAAAATCAGTTTTTCACGAAGTCAGAAACTGAACAGCTGTCTGTTAACATTCTACTTTTGGTTTACCTCATCACTCATCCTTTTTCATCTTTGCCACCTACGGCAGGTGTTCCACGGCAGCACCGAGGCGAGATCTGGAAGTTTCTCTCTGAACAGTACCTGCTCAGGCAGACGGTCCCCTCCCGACCCCATGTCAACCACATTCCATACAAAGAGCTGCTGAAACAACTCACCTCGCAGCAACATGCCATCCTCATAGACTTGGGTAACTCATAATCACATAAACACACACAGACATCCTTGTGGCTCACCCACAACTTTTTTAAGATGCTTAAATGTCAAGATGTTTTGCTATATAAAATAAAAAAATACTTGATTGTGAATGAAAAACCAGCTTACCATGAGAAAAAACATACATAATAATAACATGTGATAACACATATAACGTTCCCCTAACTAATTTGCCTGTGTTAATGCTCCTCTCTAACACACACACACACACACACACAGCATAGTGTAAATCTTATAGACAGGGAATCTGTGGATCTTGTCATGTCTTTAAAAAAAAATAAATTCTGTTCCTTCAATAAGAGGTCTTAGAAACTATTAGAGTCATAAATTTTCTTGTCAAAAGATTTAAATATCCTTTCTTGCCTGCGGTAGACTGAACATTGGTTCTGACTGTTTTGTATCTGATTGCGGCTGTTGAGAGACATACATCTATAAACTACAAGTCAAACTGGGGCGACAGGACTTATGTTGAATCTTTGTTTTTTGGCATATCATTCAACACCATCAGACATGTAGCAAACATGTTCGCTGCTGCTGCATACAACAGCTAGGCAGCTCATCAACTCAGTTTAGGCAAGTGTTTGCTGAAGCAAAAGCTTGCTTTCATTTAATTATTCTTTATTGGATAATTATCTGTCTTTAAAGTCTTCATCTGGGACTTTGTTCAGTGAATGATTATTACACTAGATATTTTGAAAGTACTGATAAAAATGAGATTTAGGTGTCATAAGATGCGTGTACTAAGTGCATGTTTGCAGATCTTGTTGTTCCTACTGGTTACTTCATTCTTTGACAAGCATGATCATGAGAGAGGTTATACTTATTTCTCTGTATGGTATTAAGAAGATTTTAGGAAATTTTAAACCAAGTTTGTTGAACACATCAGAAACTCTATCAGAGTATATCAAAATACCTCAGTCTTCAATGTAACGCTTTCACCCTTAAAGTTCACACCTCCTACCCAAAAACCCACACACTCACACAGATACAATACCTACACCCCACCCATATAACACCCACACACTAACACACATCCACCCACACATTCTGTCCCTGTAGCACGTTTGTTTATGCGATTGACCCTGTGTCTTTTATCTATATCATGTTATTCACTCTATGTCGAATAGGGTGGGGTCAGAGGTTACAGCGTATGCCACAACGGTTGGTTACATGACCAATCTGAAGGTGTTAAGCGCTTTAAGACAAAAACAAACAGTGTTTGTGAATCAAGCAGCAAGAAGGTGTAAAGGCAGAAAATTCTCTGCAGCTCAAGGCCGTCTATTTCATATGAGCACGCAAGCGCGCAGAGTTTGAGTGGTTAACATACGTTACACAAGAGGACGAAAGTTTAGAAATTAGGATTGTAAAATGCAACACTCCCACACTTTACATTCAGCACATAGAACAGACACATTTACACGCTCCTTCCTTCAGGCAGGGGAGGCAGTCGTGGCATTATCTTCACAAACAAAAAACCCCTTAGAGCGCATTCCATGCATACACACTTACACCGTCATCATTGTCTTCTCCAAAGCCCCACTGTCAAACACTGTAAGTAAAGATCTGACAATTATCAGCCCATCGACGTTAAGAATGTTCTTTTGCAGATTCCAGGTCATTATGCTGTCATGTATGAAAGACATGTGTCCCATCTGCTGTTACATGTTAAGCTTCTGAAGGACGGTTTGTGGTCTGCTTAAAGATGCATTCGTGTATCTGTGTGTGTTTCCATGAACATGTTTGTAAGCATGACAACTTATAATGAGTTGGCACATGCCTGTGCATCTAGCTTCCCTTTTTTTTTTTTTTTTCAAACATCAACAGCAAAGAAGTTTAACATCCGCAAGGCAAAGTTTAGCGGAGTTTAGGAATTGTTCCAACACTCGGTACACACCCTGAAGCTTTTGTGCCTTATGGATTGTTCTAGTTCTCAGATTCTTTAGGGAACATGTAAGACTTGCTCTGTAAATCAGATCTATTAAAAAACTGTTGAACTTGTTCTGTATCATGTAAATGTGTATCAGGATGAACTCAGTCTGGCAATATAAATAGTGCAGTGTAAATCATGTCTTGCTCTCTTCTTCCCTTCCAGGTCGCACTTTTCCCACACATCCATATTTCCAAGCCCAGCTTGGGGCAGGACAACTGTCTTTGTATAATTTACTGAAGGCCTACTCGCTGCTGGATCCTGAGGTATTACTAAATTCCTTGTCTAGCATTCTTTCTCTATTTTTTCTGGATTTCTTTCTCTTTCACTTTCTTTTTGGGGTGTGTCTCTTTCCCTATCAGATGAACTAAACTGTCAGTGTCTTTAGGCTTAAGCTTTTTTTTCCCCCTCTCTTGTCTGTGCAGACATCGAGTTTGTTTTTGTTGTTTTTGTAGGTGGGCTACTGCCAGGGCCTGTCCTTCATCGCTGGAGTGCTGCTGTTACACATGGGGGAAGAGGATGCCTTCAACATGCTCAAATTTCTAATGTATGACATGGGGCTCCGCAAACAGTACAGGCCTGACATGATTATCCTGCAGGTAAAATACACACAGACACACACAGAGTCTCTTTGTCCCACATGTATAGCACATATTTCAAGTTTATTCATCAGTCTGTTCATCCCACATTATCTGCATTAAATCTGATACATCTCGTTCCTAAATCTTATTCTTTAACTGGGTTTTTTAGAAAACTGCTATGCAGGTTTTGAATTATAACACAGTGATGGATTTTCTCTTAAATAAAACTTTTGTAACAGCAACTAAACATTTTTTTTCCATCATTGATCAATCTGCAGATTATTTTCATGATTTATCAGGATTTCTTCAAATTACTTCCTTGTCCAATTAAAAGTCCAAAACCCCCAAAATTTTTATTGAATATGATAACAAAGAGAAGCAGCAAATCCATACATTTAAGAGCTGCAACTGTTGAGCATTTTTGTTTAAAACATTACAAAAACAGTTGATCAGTTATCACAGTAGTTGGAAATGGAATTCGTTTCGGTTGATTTATCAGCTAAATCATTGCAGCTCCTAACAGCAGACACATGTACCGTGCATGATTTGACCAAATCATGTCTGTATTAATCGTCCCAGTGGTTGTGTTTAAATTCCTTTTTATTCACTTAATGATACAGGGAGATGACAGAGAATCTGTTATTTCTTTTACTTGCTGCGTTAGAGAGTGATGCTCATAGGAAGTAGAATGTTTGCAAGATTTAGTTCACAAAAGCAAGCCTTTCTTAAACCTTTACTATGTTTTCTTTAATCTCCACTGGCATTGGAAACTTGTAGAGAAAAACAAAAGCGGTGGTCTCCTTGTGGTATCTCATTGGTATGTCCCAACCCCTTAATGTGCAAGCAATCCATCCTCAAACCATGTAATAAATGCACAATCTGCACATAACGTACAGTCGACCACACGTTCCCAGCCAGACATGCAAAAACAATCTCCTATATGTCATTTTTGTCAGATTCAGATGTACCAGTTGTCACGGCTGCTTCACGACTATCACAGGGATCTTTACAGTCACCTCGAGCAGCAGGAGATCGGGCCCAGCTTGTATGCCACCCCCTGGTTTCTCACTGCCTTCGCTTCACACTTCCCCCTAGGCTTCGTGGCCAGAGTCTTCGGTAAGCTTTGACAGTATGTGTGTGTATCTGCCCTGGTAGACCACACTCTTGTTTAATTTGGTCACCAGGCTGTTTCTTCTTCCTAAGAAAAAAGCTTGGCAGTTTAGAAGAAAGAAGCAGGACTGTGGGGGCTTTCGCAGAGATGTTTAGATTGTGTCCAAAGTTAACTTTTCCAATTAGATCTTGGACCCGGAGCGATAAAAGGAGGGAGGAAAGTGGTGAAGGGGGATGGAAAGAAGGAAACTATGATTGAAGCACTTGGCAAAACAAGAGGAAATAGGAGGTAGTAAAGCAAAGTACATACAAGGAATTTAATGGGTTTGGCAGTGAGACAAAGACTATGGGAGGGGCGTTGTGTATTTTTTTTCAAGTGTAAAATTAAGTTTTATGATAATCAAACTGTCCTCAAACTTGCACTGCATTTCTTTGAAATAACGTTGTGATGAGTGAGTCATGTGCACATAGACACATTTGAGATAAGGCCTGTGTTTGTCACAGGCTGGTTTTCTTCTGAATTGACCTTTTATTATTTCTGTAAATATCATCACCCCCACAGCCTCTCATATATGTCTCTTTTTTCCCTCCATGTCTTCGCTGTTATCTCCCTCATTCCTTCCTTACCGTTGTTTTCATGCCTAATTTCTTACACGGTGCTCAGTCACTGAACCAGACTCGCTGGCTCCTCATGCTCATCTGAGCATAACAGTGTGTGTGTGTGTGTGTGTGTGTGTGTGTGTGTGTTGTATACAGTTGGAGGGCATCATTGCAGCACTGTGAAGTCTTTGATATCGCAGGACATGTGGGGCTCCACACCTCCACTCCCATTCCTTAATCTGTAGTATGATCTCATGCAGCCCTGCCTAAGCTTTCACCCCACCCTGATGCATTCAAACACACTCACAAACACACACACCTACTCCACCTCTCCATATTCACTCTGACCTATATTTGTGTTTGCTTAAACCTTTTGCGTTGACGTCAAAGCATTTTTCATTTATGAAACGCTTAAGTCACTGATCAACATGGTAAGCTGCACAATAAAGCACCTGTCAATATTGATTTTACGTTATGTAATCATTAAAAAAAAAAAGCCATGTCAGCGCCTTTCCCAACCCATCTATCATATTCTTCTCTGTTTGTTTTTCTCATTCCTTAACCTTTGCTATCTCTTTGTCCTCTGTCAGACATGTTGTTCCTGCAGGGGTCAGAGGTCATCTTTAAGGTTGCCTTGAGTCTACTGGGGAGCCACAAGCCTCTGATCCTGCAGCATGAGAGCCTGGAGTCCATAGTGGACTTCATCAAGACCACGCTGCCCAACCTGGGCCTGGTGCAGATGGAGAAAACCATCAACCAGGTTAGAATAACAGTTAGTGATTAGTCCATACCGGTTTGATTACCTCCCAACAAGAATACAATGAAATCTTGTTCTTTTTCTGATCTTATTTTTAGTAAGCTTGGAAAATACAGTAAAATGTTTGAATTACATTTCAACGCAGTGTTGAAAATATTTTGTGAAAAAACATTTTAATCAAGTCAGTGCTAAATAATAAGTAAATTAGCATTACATATCATATGGCCCTCTCTCAAAGCAAGAACACATTCATCTTAATGAGTCTACAAAGCGTTGCATTGCAATTGGTTCCACACAAGATAGGTTCTTATTCCTTTCTCCCTCAAGACTTGCAGAATTTTACTATTGGTGTAAAGAGAAAAAAAATCATGGTTTTGGTTAAAATAACATTTTAGGGAAAAAATCTGGTCTCCTCTGTAACAGTCCTATCTGTGACCCGTCTATCCATCCAGAGTTAATGATGTCATCGTGTCACTGAATTGTACTTTAGACTATTTAACTTATTTCAGTTTATGAAAAGATGTTCATCACTACAGATGTTGTTTTACAACACAGCAGTTATAAAAAGACAAGATAATTTGCTTCATGACGAAACAAGACAACTAACAATGATACTCAGCTTGAGTGACAGATGCTATCAATGTGAACCACACCCTCTCTTTATAACAGCTGACAGGCTAAAGGTTAGTGAAGTCATTTTAACATTAACCCTTAATTGTTTTAAGAAGCAGGAAAACAACTGTCTGTCAATAACAGTAGGTTCAGGTCTCGAATGACTCCAGTAACCAAGCATACCAGAGTCCTGATGTCTTAGATATTTTTATGAGTCATGCTTATGTAAACTGGAGCATTCATTTTCAGTGCGTACAATAATGTAGGAAGTATCAAACATACAGTATGTAGAAAAAAAAATAATAAAGGGTCTGTTTAGAAAGTTTGCATTCACCTTGTAATTCACATGAGATAGTAAAGGGTGTTGAGTCATGCTCGAGCCCGCCGGTACTTTCCCTCAAGTGCCGGTTATCAATATAGGTATGTCAGTATGTAAACTGTTGTGTGACTCATAGTTTCGCCAAAAAGGAAAAAATATACAGAGAGAGAACATACAGGATGTTTGTTTTCTATTATACAGTAATATAAAATTTGTGGGGACACGACTACAACAATCTGTGTAATCAAACACTTGAAGGGAAATTCCAGCCTCATGCAACCCTTTGTTCATAGATTTGGCCATTATTCCTATTGGTAATGATAACATTGTTCTTCCCAACTTAAGTTGCAGCCAAACAAGTTTTGAAGAAAGCTATGAATAAGACAAATTTACTTGGAAGAGAAAACAAAGCTGAGTACTTATGTTACTACCTCATTACTGCCTGTCTGTTATAAACACACTGACCCGCACACACCAATGATTTGCAATAAGCAGTTCTGACAGACATTTCTGGTGCGTTTGTATGACCTTTATTACAAAATAAATTCTGGATTGTGTCTTTGCCATGTGAGCACAAAGCAAACAATTGTTTTTTATTTAAGTCAATAAACAAAGTTGCTTCTTATAGTAAAGGGTTTTAACAAATGCAAACAAGGAAAGATTTAAAGGTCTCTGAGTCCTGAGGATTATCGAAGCTTTTATACTCCCCCAGTGCATTTTAGACCCTCAGCAAAACAGTTTACAGAGTTCATTGTAGCCATGTGAGTTTATCAGTGTGGATGTTCATTATTTACAATCCACTTGCCTAGTTGTGTTTGGTTTTTTGATTCCTTATTCAAGATATTGGGACTTTTTTTTAGTTTTTGCTGTTCATTGTGAACTCTCTCTTTGTGCCTCAGGTTTGTGGGATGGATGTGTCCAAACAGCTCCAGGCCTACGAGGTGGAGTACCACGTCTTACAGGATGAGCTGCTGGACACACCCCCGACCCTCAACCAACACCAGCGAGCTGCACAGCTGGAAAGGACCAATCAGAGCCTCCGACAGCAGAATCTCGACCTGCTGGAGGAGCTGCAGGTAAACACATGCAAAACACACTCAGGAAGACACAAGTGATCTTCTCTTCTCTTTTACTTTGTTCATCCCAACTGTCACTCTCATCACCCCACCCAGGTGTCACATGCTCGCGTCTGCAGCCTGGAGGGCCAAGTGGAGGTTTTGGCCCAGTCAGAGGGCCGTCTGAGGGAACAGGTTTCCGCACTGGAGGAGGAGAAGAAGCAACTAGCGAGCACCATCACACGCCTCCAGGACATCCTCACTAGCCTTGGCATACACACCACCCCTGACGGACACACTTTCCCCCCACCCTCTGACGGACATGCAGACACAACAAAGGTGGAGGGGCTGGCGAACAGATTTGTGGACTCCCTTCCTCACCCTTTGGCTTTTCCAGAGGGTTCATAACTGCACCTAATAATCTTCCAAACAGTGTGGTCGAGTGGAGGAGCAGCCAGTTGTAGGAGGCCCTACCTTGACCTTTATCCTCAACCCAGCTGTTGAATGTTTTACTATAAAGACAAAATGCAGAAAACAGAAAGGAGAAGAATGGAAATAAAACAAAAAACGGGGATGCGGTTAAATGAGAAAGGAAAATTAAGGATGGCGCCTTTGAGTAAAATCCCAAAATGCATTGAGTGCCCCCTTCCAGTTCTCTAAAGAATAGAAAAGAACATGTTATTTGGACCAACAATCCCCAAAGATAGCACTGTCCCACCGGGCCTCTACTGTAAACACAAAACAGTTACATTTGCACCTGTACTTAATGTTTCTGTCTTTGAATGTGTGTTGCGTCTTTACTTGTGTGTGTTTTATGCTCCTGCCAGAGGGTTTGTGTGTGTGTGAATGTGTCAGATGAAACAAGGCTAAAATAGCCAAAGAATGTCCTGTTTATTGTAAAACGAGCTTGAACAAAAACCATGTTATGTTATTAGCAACATAACAAGTTAGTCATACAAAGATAAAATGTCTCCAAAGAAAAAAGAAAAGTGTGATGAGAAATTCAGTTGAAGGGAGAGGGCAAGAAATAAACTTAATAAATTAGTGTTTCTTGTTTTGTTTTGTTTTGTTTTTCTATTTTAAAAGTTGAGTATGACATAAGCTAAGTGATGTTCTTGGATGTTGGCTCTCATATTCAGAGGTCAGAGGTGATCTGCTTCATTACCCTTTTTTCCCCTCCTTTCTTTTTGTCTTTCATGTTTTGAGTTTCTTCCATTTTTTTGTTTCCTCATCTTCTAGGTCTCAAACTTAGTTACAGTAGCTCACAAAGAGTACCACAATAAACCCATGTGATTTCACATCAAGTTTTTTTTTGTTGTTATTTTTGTCATGTTTTTCGTTTGTTGTTTTGTTGTTGTTGTTTTTTTTACTCTGGACTACGAAATGATCAATCTGTTTAGAAAGGGAAACAGATGCAATTTCAATAGAAAACTTCACAAAAGCCTTGCCTTTGTAGTGAGTGAGTGCAGACTTTTACGGATCAGTTACTTTAAAAGACTGAAAAACAAACTTCTGTCTGAAACTTCAAAAAGGAAACCTCTGCTGTTGAGACAATCTGTCAGCTCTGAGTCATTTACTGTGTTCAACACACTGAATTCCTCTAAACTGAGCTGGAGCTCCATGTGTATGTTAATGTGTAAATGTGTGTTTGTGTGCGCATGCTCGTCACTGATGGTCACAAATCTGTTGATTTACACTGTAAAAATATCGATTTTACTCCAAACTCTCCTTGCACACGTTTTGTTTTAATCGATTTGTGCTGTTATTGTTATCCTGTACTTCACAAATACATTTCATATCCTTTCAGCATGTCTGAAGCCAGTTTTTCTTTGGTGTGTGGGTTTAGGGTTAGACTGTGTCAGACTGTTGAAGATGGTGTCGATTGTACCCCCTCCTGTCTAAACATGCCAGTCACTTTGATTGCCTTGATTTAGGGTTTCAAGCATATGGAAATATACTGTACACAGTATTTAAAACACAGACATGCATTTCTTTACAGGAACTGCTCCTGAGGTTAAAAGAAAAGCACGTCAGGGCAAGTTGTGGTGCTATTAGTATGTGTGTGTGTGTGTGTATGTGTGTGTGTACACAACACAAAAAGCAACAACAGGACCTAGGTCAAAAGAAAAAAATCCTAAAAAGGAACATTAAACCAAGAATTTGCAGAAACAGTATTTTTAATTTTTTAATAATGAAAGAAACATATTAGGCACATGCATTACAACATACGAACACATACTTCAAAGATTTTTCAGATTGTTCTGTATGCTCCAATGCCAAAAGCTGTTTTTTCTTTGCTTTTTGTGTTTTTGTTTCATTTTGTTTTGTTGAAAAATGCATTTCTTTAAAATAACACCAGTATGCTATTGCACCAGAGCTTCCAGTGAGACTTTTCTCCTCACATTCCTAAACCTGTTTGAGGTCCTATGAGTGAACCCATTAATCAGCCAGCTGGTCATGTTGGAGCCACGGCCTCTGTAGGATGTTTCTTTGTGCTCAAAATAACTATGATAAAGCTCTTTACAGGTATGTTTTCTCTCTGTCTGCAGAAAAAAAATCACCATTATATTAAACATGTACAAAATTCTGTGTGCTGTAAATCACTGTAAAGTCACCAGGTTGTAATTTTAAACAAAACACTGAGTTGGTAACATTCACAAAGTCCACAACTGCTGTGAAATGTGAACTAGCGGAGGGGACGAAACCTCCATTGACCCATGTCCACCCTGCTAAACTGTCAGTGTAACAGAAATCAAAATACGTAAAGCTGCACTAATCAGTATTTTCATACTAATAAACGATGACTTTATAGCAATAAAAACTAGTAGTATTAAAAGATTACATGACAAAAACCCAGAGAATTCTCACCTGAATGTAGTTTCTCAGTGGGTTGGCTTCTTTTAGCTCATTGTTTTGGTTTTACAGTCTTTGAACTTTTAGTTTACTGACTGCTCTTATCTACACGGTCTCCAGATGCAGCAGCTGCTCAGCACCAAACACAAGACAGACAAAGTTACCAACTATCTAGCAACATAGAGGGGCTTGAAGCAGCTAGAGAGCCAGAAATAACCCTCATGAGCCAGCAGAGACTTCAAAACAGAGCTAAAAGAAGCAGAGATTTCCTGTGCACAATGCTGCCTGCGTTACGTTGTGGTACAAGAGTTTCATAATCATTAACAGTACATTCAAAAATGTGTCAGGTATTTACATGCATGCACCGCATACTTAAAACCTGCTCATAGGTTATTGCCCTGCAAATACCACTGCTTTTTATGGCCACGGAAGTTTTTGAATGTTTTGTTCCCTTTCTGTCTTCCCACATTTACTGTCTGCATTGTTATCAAATGACAGCAGAATGTTAATAAAAACTTAAGTTAGCTACCAATTCCCTGATGGCTCCAGAAATGCTGCTCTGTAAACAACCTTTGACCGACCCTGCCCTAGATAAGGGCATGACAAAACACTTTCCCTACAGGGATCAACAAAAGAATGGCATTGTTATTAACCATGGACCATAATTAGCCAGTGAACTCTTCCAACTGATCGCACAGCTCAGGTCTTGATCCAAACCAAACACTGGAGCTGAATGGAGATTTCCATGAGGCGGCAACAAAGGGAGTCAAGTTCTTTCATAACATGCAGAAGGCAGCCACGCCTGTCTCTATTAATGAGACCTATCAGCAGGTAAACCGCATGACTGCTAATATAACTACACCCTGCAAGACCACCATAGGCAGCCCCAGTGAGGCATGGTGCAGCTAATCTTTGATGATCCCTCCCGAGCTTATGTGGATTTTAATTTTAAGCTATACAACCCTTGACCATGCAGCCTTGCCACTCTTATGTGTGTGCGCCTGTGGTAAAAGCCCAGTTATCATGCAGTGTTGTAACAACTATGATTAGGACAGTTGTGATGTTTGTGTGTGTGTACACCTGCCGTGTCAGAGGTCCTGCCATTACAAGTTGAAAAAAGCCACAAACATCTTGTCTGTTCAGGAGTCAAAGCTTTTTTGCATTTCTGTGGTCAAAACTCAGACTTTCTTAATTCTCTGGTTGAGTGAACATGAAGGGAGCAGGATAACTTCTTCTCAAGAGTGCCACCTACACTGTGTGTAAACAGGGTATGTGCACAGTGTGTGTGTGCAGTTACATGAGGTTGCTCTGACTGGAAGGGGTTGTGTTGTTGCCTGGAGTTTTTGCTTTATTTGACTTGGAAGCTGTTTATCCTTCCACACCCAACCTCAGCCCTGCCCCACCCTGCCCCGCACTGAGCTTCACCACGTGTGTGTATCCTCCCACAACCCTGATTCAACACAGAGAGATTTTTGAGCTGAGGATAAATACACGTTGATTATATAGGACAGAATATGTGTATGATGTTAGGTTATCAGACTCTTGTTCCCCTTCACCTGAGAGGAACAAGTCAGTTGTGCTGACAGCTTCTTGTATTTGTTCACAGGCACAGCTGTGCTTTGAGCTACATCAGCAAGCTTACATGCTAACAGTGACAATGCTATCATATTGATTTTTTACCATACCATATCACCATACTGATAATATCTCATCCTGAGGGGGAAGTGGATGTACCAACATGTACATCCCACTTCCCCCTCAGGATAAGATATTATCAGTACGGTGATATCCAACAATTTCAACCTCAAGTTGGCGCTGTATCACTAAGGTCGGGAGGATTCGTCCACTTGTGAAGCTGAATATCTGTGTCCAACTGAATGGCAATCCATCCAATAGTCTTTGAGTTATTTCACTGAAAAAAAGGGAGATTTTTATTCACTGGTTGGGCTAAGTCAGCTAATGAACGTGATAATTAGGGTTAATCCAGATGTTTAATACCTGTGCTAAATTTAATTCAATTCAATAAGATACTTTTCATATCACTTAACTTCAAATCAATAACCTCAACCTCAAGGTGGCACCAAAATTGCCTGGTAATAGTTTTTTGGAATATTTCAATTTGGACTGAACTTTTTCATCACTGCTGCTACATTGCCAGCAGAGTAAAAACACAACTGTGGCATTATCTTTATTAGCTCACCCTCACAAATCATGCCTTTTATGTTGTTAAGTATATGGTTCTCGAAAGTAATGTGGGTGGATGTAATCATTAATAATGCTCTGTTTAAAGGCACATCAAGTGCGAACATGAGATTGCAGTGGCCAGTACAAAAGGTCTCGGTAACAGCTCATAAAGCACGACGACAGCACTACAGCTTGATAAGCAGCTACTTAACCTAAAGCACATAGATAATTCAGAATGAAGCACACCATAAAGGCAGCTCCTGATTTAACTGGACCTGTTACGGCTCCATGAGGCTACTCACTACTGTGTATCTTAAGTGCGACATCAGTTTTAGCTCTAAGAAGAATTAAAAATGTGGTTTTATCAGCAATTTTGTAATTATCATTACATGAAATTATCACAGAGACACCACTAGACTTTCTTGGGCATTGAACTCCTTTGTGTTTCTTAGTATGTGTATTTTTTTTTCCATATTTACGTCTAATTTAAAATTCTTTATTGCACATTACTTCCTTGGTGCAGCCATACTGCCACCATGCATTTCATTGCACATATTGAATGAGCATGTGATGATAATATGAATCTTCCACATCACATATGTCCTCTCACTGTTACGTAAACGTGCACCATGCTCTTGTGACATTTTCCAGTGGAGTGTTTAAATTGTTCCCAATCGAAACATCTGATTGTTCAAGTGAGCTCATTCTGCATTGCGTGTGAGTGTTGGTATGTCAGATATAATTGAAATAATTGATTATTAAGAGAATAATCAGATCTTCTTCACAGGAACGTCAAAGTCATGACAAGGAAATTGCACACTTATTTCACTCGGTGCATGTCAACATCGCTGTCTTCCTAAGCATGTGTGTGTTTCGTCATAACCATATAGACACTGCTCTCCATGTCTACACTGCTAATTAACATGTCACACTTGCACAATGTTGTGTACAATTAATGACGTGCACATTCCACTGCAATTAAACTCAATTTAACTGGCTGCTTTTTGTGCATATGTGCTTGCACAAGCCTGAAATATCCCTCTAAATTTTCATTCAGTGGAATGTAAAAAAGCTTTCCCTTCTGTTTCTTGTCTTTTAGCTTTTGTTCCCTTTCTTCTCTGTTCCTTTTCAATCCACAGAAACATCACTCTTTCCATGTTAACACGTGGCTGTGACAAAGTGCTGCACAAATAAACACCTTCAAGCATTTTGTAAATATATTGGAGCAGAAACTTTTCTAATGCCAGTTTTTTTCTGGGTTGATCATAAGGAAAAACAATTGGTGGGTGTTTGACATGGTAAACAGAGTTATAAATCAAAGAGCAGATGTGAAGATGAGTTTTGGTTTGAGGTTTTGGCACATAGCTGTCATTTTAAAGGAACAATGGATCATGACTGCTGATCTCAGATGATTTATACCATTTAAACATCATAAAAAATATCATCTTTCTTGGACCAAACCCTCTGTAATTATTTGATGACATGGGTTTGTGGTTTTCCCAAACCCAGGTTCCTATTTACTCATGTATGACTTTTGTCTCACCTTACAGCGTTTCATGCAGAAGTTTAAGGTATCCTTTAGCTTATATTTGAGGCACCTGCTAAAAAATCATTCCAACACATGGTTAGCAGTGTGTTAAGGTTTTATCTCAAAACCATTACAAACCACTGTTTTGAAAAATAATCTGTTTAATGTTGAAGACAAAACTATGGTTAGATTAAGATTAAGGCTCAAAAGTAACTTGGTTAAGCTGATAATGGTTTTGAAAGACATCCATAATTAAAAAGAAGAGAGAGAAATGATGTTAACTTTTGCTTTGAAATAGGAAAAAACATGTTAAGAAAAAATGTAAGTTATCCAACTTTTATTCACCCTGCTATGCCTCCTACATGGATACTCAAGCTTTTTAGCATTAAATTATGCTTTTGATCCAGATTTATTTACTATAGCCAACAGACAGCTTTGCATCTAAACATAAATGTTTCTGTGTACTTTCTGAAATAACTGATGTCATCGCTCATCACTTTCTTGTAGCTTATTATTACAGATGTATTGATCTTTTGGCATATTTAACTAACGGCCAATAAGTAATGAGAAATTGGATTACAGGGAAGCATAAGAGAGGTCATGACAAGGCAAGATGAAGTTGAAACATATATATATATATATATATATATATATATA
>JAQMCX010000043.1:13517638-13537453 GCA_029814765.1 Acanthurus leucopareius | reverse complement strand
CACACACACACACACACACACACACACAAACACACACACACAGTCACACTTGCTCTCATTTCTCCAATACGCTAATATTGGAAAAATGTAGATGCCACAGGAATTTTGGAGCCCAGAAGAGTTTTTTAAAAGCTGCTGCCAGTGAAAAAAGCAGGTGTGAACAATTGCAATGTTTGTTCTTACTGTGTTATGTGTGCGGTTACTTCTGTCTGTCTGCCTGTGGCGCATATAGAAACAGAGATGTGATTGTTCTCCAGGGAGACGTTAATATATTTTTACATAGCTCAGAGCTAGAGTCACCTGCCCATATTAACACACTAACATACACAGAATTCATCCAGGGTGACATTAGAGTACTGAGACCATTTTGAGGGCAGATCATAATCTCACTGTCACACATGCGTGTTATACTAGACATTTTCTAAGGGGGCCAAAGCTCCAGAAAGCTGCCTCTCAGCTGTCACATTAGGCTGGAAACATTGGACAGATGTCATACAAAATTCCTTATCTCCTCATTTGAGAGTCACTCAGTCTGTTAAGTCGCGACTCTGACAGGTTGAAGAGAATTACGTGCGCCTGCTTTGTTTTTGTCCAGAGTCCCTCCTTCTTGCTTCCCTTATAATTCAGAAGTCTGTCTTCCTTTCATATTTATTGACTAGAAACAGAGGCACTAATACGCCCCTGTCATGTTTGTAATTCATCATAACCAAGTCAATCAAGTATCAATCAATTATAATGTCTGGCGAAACACAAAGAGAAAGGTGTGTCTCCAGTCTGCAGTGCATGATGCATTTATTACTGTGCAATGGAAAATTTTATGTAATGAGCTAGAAAGAAAATTAACTATTTTTGGAGTTCACAGTCTGATGAGCAGTGATGCTGTCCTGTCTCTTCCTGTCATTATACCAGTGTTGCAATGGCAGTGACTTTTTCACGCTGGCAAATCACAAACAAATGCACTATTGTTTAAGTGTGTGACTGTCTGCATACATAACAGTGAACAGTGGCGGCCCTGAAGGAGGGGCTGGGAGGTTCAGTTACCTGTCCAAACCACAGCCGCCTCTCCCGAATCACTGTGCCAAAAACATCCGTTATGTTATTTTCTCAATGTGTGTCTGCATGTGTGTCTGCATGTGTGTCTGTATGTGTGCATGTTTGTGCCAGCAACATCCCCTCAGGGAAGATTTAACCAAATGATAATTATGGTTTATCTTTTATAGCTCTGTCTGAACAGGTCACACCCTGGACATGCGGGTGGTATATGTGTGTGTGTGTGTGTGTGTGTGTGTGTGTGTGTGTGTGTGTGTGTGTGTGTGTTTGTGTGAGTGTTTGATTTCGGCTACTTTTGGGGACACATTTGAGACTCAAGACCAGTAAAGTGGGGACGCATGGTGTGTGTGTTTTTGAAAATTTATGCCAACTATGTGAGTCACCAGCTCTTTTCACACAAAGATCCCACAACAGTGACACAATGAAGTCCCTTCATTACGCCACCTTTGTTTTTTTTACACTGAACCAAACAAGCCAGCATACAACCACTCTAGCTTAGGATTTTAAAAAGCATGTCGGTGTTGTGGAACATTAAGAAGAATGACAGCAAATGATTTTTCACACCAGCGCTGGCATCTATTGTGATTCATAACATATTCATCAGGCAGTGTTTGTAAACAATTACAATTATATAACGTGGTAAAAAAAAAGAGAAGAAGTTACCATGTCTTGTAATGGCAGTTCAACTTGTCCTCTGCTCTGAAGGAAAGAAACTCCCCATGTTACAGACATTTTAATTGGTCATTCTTCGTCTTGGAATTAGCTGCTAACTGCTGCTAGCCGTTTTAAATCTCTTGCAAGAACAGAAACTGTGAGGAGCAATAAATGCACAGTTTCTGCCTTGAACAGGCTGCTATTTGACTTACGACCCAGCTTGTGTTCTTGCTGATTAACAGTTGTGATTTCTATGCTATCTGGCAACATGTCTGCAGGGATGGGATTGTCTTTCAGTCTGTCTGTCTGTCTGTCTGTCTGTCTGTCCATCAACTTGGGCCTTGCATGAAATATTTCTGTAAGCACTGAGTGCATTGGCTCATATTTTATTCAGACAGTTGTGGTGTAAAGGAATAACATCAAATGACTCTGATAATCCATACACTTAATCCTACAATTTAAATTCATGTTTGTGGTTTTTTAAAGTGGATTATCTTTGAAACTACTTGACTGATTGTCATGAAATTATGTGTAGACATTTATATTCCCCTCAGAATGTATTCTGATTAGTTTGGTAATCCTCTTACCTTTGATCTAGCGGCATCATTAGGTTGGAAACTGTACTTATCCAGTATGTTTTTCTTTTTAATGTTAAAATACCTGAAAAACTCATGACTTCCCCATTAGCTTCAGCTGTACTTTACTGTAAAGTTCTAATTAACAAATGTTTGCTACCAGGCTTAACTAGGATGACGATTGTTAGACTGCACACAGATCAGCATGTAAGTAGCTTTATGAGCATGTTTAAGTGCCTGACATTTGTCTTTAGGGATTGTTTTGCCTATATTAACACATTGAGTTGCTGACTTAATATTTCTATGATAATCATTAGAGCATTTACATTTCAACAAAATGTTTTCATAGTAGTCATATTAACCTCACATCATTTAGCTGTCAAAACTTTAACAAACACACATTTAAGAGGTATCAGAAACTCAAAAGGTTTAAATTGGAGAAATGAGTTTTCCTTTATTTATATGGCAGACATAAATATACTGTGAGAGGTTTTCATGTTCTCTGTCTAGCTTATTATAATGATTTTATTACTTAGGGTCACTTCGTACTTAAAACTATTAAATAAGTGCTTGTAATTGACACTTTAAACAACTCTCTGGAATACACTGAATGGATTTAGTCATCTTCTGAGGAGTGATGACAGTTCTCATTAACCACATGTTTGTTGTCAGTGTTGTGTCAGTATGATAAGTGAGTTTGGGCTAAATATGACTGAACGAACTATTTTACTGGAGAAAATTATTATCTCTAAAGCAAAGGATAATAAAGATTAATCTGAGTTTTCTGTTGTGGACATGTGACTTAGAACTGTCTGCCATTTGTCCCCAAAGTAAGAAATTTTAATATCCCACTAAAAAAATCCCTCTGGATAAAATCACACCAAAATATTATGGGATTAGTTAGGGATAGAGTTAGGATAAAGGTGCAGTAAATTAATGTTAGATGTTGTGTTTGATGTACACTTAATTCAGATGCAGCTCCGGCAGAGACTCCTATCATTATTGAATCTCTACTAAACCAACTGTGACTAAAACAGATGGGTTGGTGGCGCCTAGCAACCTCGCAGTGTTTAGTCTGTTTGTAACCTTAGATTGGTAGAAAACCTGTTGTTTCCCATCATGTACTGAGCTTTTGCCATTAATGGAGAGCAATAATGGTACTCTCACTCTTGCCCATGTTAAGATGATGCCACAGCAAGAAGCAGACATGATATGTAAAGATTAGCATCCAGTGAGAGATTAATTTACAGACATGACCAGAGGTAAACACTAAATGAGGTGAGTGGATTTCTAAAATGATTGTTTTAAAGTTTTGCATTAAGATTAGAGCACAAAGATTCAGTGAGAATTCTCCAGTAGGAGGTGACACCCACAAAACCTCTATTTATTTACTTTTGCTTTGCTTT
Source organism: Acanthurus leucopareius (assembly GCA_029814765.1). Classification (NCBI taxonomy): domain Eukaryota; kingdom Metazoa; phylum Chordata; class Actinopteri; order Acanthuriformes; family Acanthuridae; genus Acanthurus; species Acanthurus leucopareius. The sequence continues at coordinate 13,533,768 of JAQMCX010000043.1, read as the reverse complement.
GGCAGCTCGTGTTATGCAGAGGAATGAAGATCTGATCTTGTTCATCTAGTCTCATTTTATCTGGCATCCGTCAGTCATTCTGCCTTCCAAAGAACTGCATTCACACATCAGCTTTTTTTATGCTGGTTATTGTTGACATTGGTATTATCTTTAGCCACTACTGCTCTTACCCCTCCACAGGTGTATTGTGTTGTTGTTGGGCAGGTAATGCAAAGAGGAAACCATGAATTTGCTTTAAAACCACACCTTTCCATCTGTATTTCTAGCTTTAAACTCAATATTTTTTCACCATAAAATTAAGACCTGATATTTCCTGCAGGTCTGATCGGTTATGAATCTGACAGTATCGCACTTTGATGTGCTGGATCTCTCCAAAAGCAGATATTTTAAACTTTATTGTGACTCCTCTGGCTGACTCATCTCGGTGGTCAACAGTGAAATAGTAAGTGTGCACCCTTGCATGACAGAGAGAAGAGTTCAGTGTAATCTAATCTTTGAAGTTGGTGCAGCTGTAGGTGGGGAACATAACTTATGTTTCATGAAACATCCATAAACCCCAAAAAAGCACTGAAACATTTGTGCAAACAGAACATAGTATCTTGAAGATGCAGGAGTGCATTTAAGGTGTGGATGTGATATGCTCATATGTAGGGTGTGACTTACCCTGGGGGGTCAGGCAGTTCTTGAATATAACCCAGCCCAGTGTTGGTATGTGTGTCTTTGTGCCTTTAGGAGGTCAATGTTTCATGCATGAACAACAAGTCTCCTTTCTAACTAACTTCAACTAATGAAATCAATTCAATGCAGTGTTGCTGCATTTTTAGTTTTGTTGAAAACCAATATTTTCCAAATTAAAATAACTTTTCCTCTATATCAGTAATTAAAGTAAAGTTAAAATAAATCAGACACAAAAGTAAAAAAAGATACACATAATCTTGTATAATCCCCCAAATTTTGGAGAAATGTTGATACAGATTTGGCCAAACAAAGATGCTCAGGTAGGAAAGTCCAGGGCTGAAGAGTCATTACAGTAAATGTGCAGTTACCAGTTTGGATGGGCAAGAGAGAAACCATGCATGTATCAGGCTGTCCAAATATATATGAGTACAATTTAACATGGAAATAACTCCACCAGTAAGAGACTAACAGCAGTGTAAGATTGGAAAAACATGTTTTTTATGAATTGTAACTGTTCAAAATGATTTAATTTGGTTTCTTTGCCATGGCTGTATACAGGATTTTAGAAATACTGAGGTCATGAGGGGTTCAGGGGTTTGTGGGCGTGGCATCCTCCACAGAGCAGAGCAGAGCCTCTGTATTGGATCTGTGCATTGAAGGTGACACATATCATGTTTTAAAGGCATGTAGTTTAATGTTACTCCTGTGGTGTAAATTGTAGTCATTTGTTTGGAATTTGTTGATCAGGTGGAATATAGTGAATAGAGAGTCATAAGTGGGCAGCAACTGCCCCTCCAGTGACGCCATCACCATCTTCATCACCATCATCACAAATCTGCAAATTTTTACCCTGCGCGTCACAAATGTCGTCAAAAGTCACTTGATCCATTTAGCATCCTGCTTTTATTTTTAAACAGATCTACTTCGTTTTAAAGGAAAACTTTTGAAGTACCTGTTATTTGGCAACAATAATTTTCCTGCTCATGCATGTGACATTGTGATGATCGTGATAATGCAACATTCATCATTCCAGTCCATTTGTTTTTGAAGATGTAATCTAGAGTTCCAGGTGCTTGAGTTGAAAATAAAATAAACTTTTTTCATTTTTTTTCACTTGAGTTAGTATTAGTTATGTGCAAACACTAACTCAGAATTGAGATGTTTTGTCCATAAAGTCTAATTATCATTTGACAATATTTGGCTCAATTGTCATGGTGATGTTTTTCATCATTCCTTCACTTCACTTTGGTGGACAAATGTCATCATTTCACATCCATTTATCACATCGGACATACAAAGTGACAGCAAGCAGGAAGTGGCATTATCTTTTCCATGCTGTTTTAATTCACAATCAACATTCTCAACTTTGCAGAACCACATATCTTGCTTCTGTCTGTTATGTGCTCTTTCTTATGTCCTGTGTGTAGGCTTTTGTCTTTGTATCAGAGGAGAATTTCTAAAGACACCTCATTGCTGTAACACAGAAATACATATATCTACATTTAAAGGACTGAAACTTTATAAAATGTCCAGCAGAAGAGCTTGACTGTACAGTTTTGGCACCCAGTTTATATGGGAACTAATGGAGGTCTATACTCGCGAAAAAAAATATCAAAACTCCAGCAATACCAGTAACATAGAAGGGAACACTGGTGTGAGACAAACACTTTTCATCTTTTTATTTTAGTTAGGGTCATCGTATAACACGTCTCTATGACCATCTGAGTGTTATTTACCAGGACATCATTAACAAGGAACTTCAGTTCAAGTTCTGAGGAAACCATGAAACTTGATCCATGGAATCCAGTTTGCGTTATGCACCAATGAGTTCCATTTAAACAGGTATCATCTCTGAGGAAAAGCATGCTTGCAGGTATTTGATTGGCTAATGTCAAAACTTACCAGACAATGTTACACTATCTTGCAAGAGTTGAACAAGGTCAAACTTTTATTTTGCTTGACTTTCAGCGTCTGTATCCTTGATCTGTTTGTGGAGTCGGTCCATGGAAATGAATGAGAGTGCTGTATGTTAGTGTTCTGCCACACATTACCTGTTTAAACAACTGCACGAGCAGGGCCAGGGTCTTAATCATGGAGATGGGCACAACTTGGTTTACAAGCTACATGTTTGCTGTACTGTACATAGTAGCTAAAAACAAGTTTCAGCTTCTGTATTGTGAAGATTTGATACTTTTGACTTTGATCACAGCAAACTGAAATCCGTCTTTCTGACTGTTGGTCTCCTGAAACATAAAACACTGTGACATAATGTGACATCAACTCTGGCTTCAAGAATTTGTGATGGTACTTTATTTACCATTTCATATTGAAAGTGATAATCAGTCAACCAAGACAAAAGCTGTCAGTTGCTGCCATATTTCTTTGGATATTTTGTTCTTTTAAGGGTGCAGTTCAGCGGCTGATGGTAACCTCTGTGTTCACTGGGTGATGACGGAGGCTTTAATTTTCTTGTTCTTTATCTCTGCTAGTTTGTTTTTTTCCAGTGAAAATAATTTTGTATAAAATAATGACTCCCTTTCTCACATTCACACACAAACACACATGCACAAACACAGATCCACACAGCCCGGCCTTAAGTCATATCCTTTCTCCTCAGGGACAGATTTTAGTATTTGCATTGTGTCTGTAAAGAAATGAGTCCGTGTGCATGTGTCTACCTGTCTCGACATGTGTGTGTGTGTGTGTGTGTGTGTGTGTGTGTGTGTGTGTGTGTGTGTGTCTGAGTCTGTGCGTGTGCATGTCACCACCTTCCCCTCTGGCCAAATTTGACATTTACAAACTGTGCTCCTCCTTCTACTACCACTACCACACACACACCAAAGCACACCACACACACTGCACATATTGTGCACACACACACAACACCACACACACTGCACACAGAATGAAACAGTGGATAATCATTTCAACGAGAACAACTATGGATAAATATTTGTAATTCATTTTGAAAAAACAACATGTTTTTGGATTTGATATCAGATGTTGCATTCAGGCTTTTTTTTAATTTTTTTTTTTTACAAAAATTGTTTTTTGTTTTTTTTAAACATTCCTTGTAAAGTTTGCCAGGAGGTGACTTGAAACTTTGGCAGATGTCTACCTGTTAAAGAGAGGAAACCTGTTGAGGATAGTGATAATGCAGCATTCATCATTCCAGTCCATTGGTTTGAAGATGTTATCTAGATCATAAAAAATAAGCCAAAAGCTGAAAAGTGTTTGTCTCACACCAGAGTTCTTCTTTATATTACTAGTATTGCTGGAGTTTTGAACTTTTTTACATAGACCTCCATTAGTTCCCATACAAACTAGGTGCCAACACTGTACAGTCAAGCTCTTCTACTTGACTTTTTATCAAGTTTTGGTCTTTTAAATGTAGCTATATGTATCTCTGTGTTACAGCAATGAGGTGTCCTTTGAAGTTCTCCTCAGGTACAAAGAGATGCATATATTTCTAAATCATTTACCCGGAATTGAGATATTATTGTCCATAAAGTCTAATTATTATTTTGACAGTATTTGGCCCAGTTTTCATGGTGATGTGTTTTGTCATTCCTTCATTTCACTCTGGTGGACAAATCTCACCATTTTACATCCATTTTTTACATCAGACGCCGACAAAAATGACAGCAAGCAGAAAGTGCTATTATCTCTTCCATGCTGTTTTAATTCACAATCAACATTCTCCCCTGTAGTTGCTTTACATCCTCCCAAATCCATATGTTCGTACGTTTATTTGTTCTTTTAAAATAAACATTTTTCTGACACCATAATTCTGACAGTAATGACAGTAATTAATGACAGTAATGACAATTCAAAAAACTTATCAAGTGTGTAATTATCAAGAGTTGTAGTATTAGAAATTGTGTATATTTTATTACATGCATATGAGTTTTAAAATGTTCTAAAATGACTACTTCACACAAGTTAGACCATATGTTCCATTTTCTATTAGTTGTGCTGTTGGCCTATTAAGACTGAAGCATCACAACTTTTAAACTGTGAATATTTTTTTTACTTTTTTTCCATCAAGTTCTGTAGAGTAGGTGCACATGTTTACAGATGCAAACACACACACACACACGTACACATGTACACGTACACACGTACACGTACACACGTACACATACTTTCTCTTTCTTTTCTAATTCACTGGAAGGAGTTGCTGTTGTTTTGACTCAATACACAATAAGCTGGTTCAACAGGAATGAACAACTACTAACAACAGAATTAAAACAATGGCAGCTATGTACTCATAGCAACAAGATATTACTCACTAAAACAAGATCTGAAGTCTACATATACAGGACTCTTTATTTTCTTTTTTTTAATACAGAGTTTCCCTCTCTCCATCCAAATGACAGCTCAAAGATATAGCCATAGTGCTGCAAACAGCGCACCAAACCAACAGGCATAACCTTGGGGTTTGGTATAACCTTTATCCTAAGGCCATATTTGTCATTAGCAACCCTTAAAAAAGCTTTAACCAATCATCTTTAACTGTGTAACTGAAGAGAGACTAATTTCCAACTTTATTGCTGTAATGTGATAAGTACTATAGTGTAGGTTTACTCACTTTTTTTGCAATATTTCACATGTGATAACGATAGATGTGGCTGTTTAAGTATTTATGGTAGGTTATTAGCCACACTAGCAACATTCCAACACACACACACACAAAAAAGGTGATAGTCTACAGCAGTAATAGACTAGTATCATTAATTTTATTGCTAGATGTTATTAGATTGTAATTTGCACCTTTGCTTGTTAATATGACCCGAACAGTTAATGAGTTCGGATAAATGTTGCTGAATTGTTTTCTTTATAAATGAAATACTAGAAACCAAAGAGTAGGTCATTTTTTAAAGCTAACTTAACAATTAGTAAGCTATTATTTAATCCATGGTTCTTTTATATAGAGTGTTTAGTGTGTAAGATGAATTGCAGACACAGCCCTTTCTCCCTGTTGAAACCTGGAAGGTAAAAGACTGTTCACATGTTTACTCTCTTTGTGCATTTTATTATCACAACAGAACACTATTAACATTCTTATGTATTTTTTATATTAAAGTTTTAAATGAATCAGGCTACATCATAAAGTAACAAAATTGGTGAGAAAAATTGGTAATTTTTCATAATTTTTTATAATTTAGAAGGATTCTTAACTGAGCTCTGTCGGGCCATAGCTAAAAAAATAATGACATAGATAATAATTCTGTTGTAACATTACATAATCGGTTCAGTGGATTAGGGCTAGTAGTAATGGTAAAAGCAGCCTGAGTGGGGTTTTTTTCTACATTTTCCTTTTTTAAGCTTTAATACATCAAATACTTATTAACAGTGGCAAGTTCTGCGTGTGTGGTTCCTAAGAAGACAATCTCATCAACGTTTCCAACAGAAGACAGGGTCATATAACACATTCCAACTTAAAAGAAATACACAACAGATCATTTTTGACATGAATACTTCTGCAAACACACACAAACACACACAAACTGTAGTGTTTTATGTTTCTTATGATTCCAGCTTCAAAAATAAAAACCATAGAAAAAAGAAATGTCTTTACAGGCTTTAACTGTCAAAGGTATCAGTTCGATTGCCATCTGTCACCACATGTATCATTTCCTGTTGTGTAAAACGGTACAGTATTATAATATTTTGGATGATAGGTTCAAAAATGGTATATCATAATAATATAACATTTAAATTGACTTTACTTTAAATGTTTTAATTTTAACCACTTCAGAATTTATAAACATATGTTTTTCCAACCGTTTAGATGGGATATGATTTGGATTGATGTACTTTACAGAAATGTATTAATCTATTAAATTAACTTTCTGAAGAAACTTGGTGACCATAATGTCAAGCATCCCAGCTGGCATTATTTGAGAGTTTAACAATTTTATAGTTTGTAACTCTACAGTTTGCAGAAACCACATATGATGGAAACTTACTACCTATACAACATTTAAGATAAGTTATGGAAATCATATTTATTTGTGATTTTAGTCAGTATGACTAAACACTTGTTGAATACTATCTTAAGGTTATTAATTGTTTTTCTCAAGTTCAGTTTATTTAATTGGTTTCACAAAAAAGAAAACTTTAAAGAAGACTTGGAACTAAAAATTAAACTTTTGTTTAGCTAGCTCATACATTTAAAGCAGCAATTTAACACACATTTTTAGGTCACATGGCTCAAAACTTTTTCGCAGTTTAATAATGGTAAATGGAAAATGGTATAGCTGTGGATTTTGAAACAGCTTTCCTTATCACATTTTCTTTCAGCATGCAAAGTCTTCTTTTTTTTTTACATTTGCGCTTTTTGCAATTTCTTAACTTCTAAATCTATTAGTCATACTCGTGTGTGTCCGTAGTTTGTACTTTCATTTGTGCCTCGTTTCACCACAATAACTGACACTGATCTTCTGATACTGACATGCTGATCTCAGGGTGGCATGTTAGCGTAGCCCTGCCCTTTATTCTGCCCGTTTTTGGTTGCTGCTGATACCAAAGACTGAGGCTATGTAGCAGTTTGCTTGGATATGAATTTATCTATTGTCCTAACCCCTATTCTCTACACTATGCAGAACAGTGTGTGGCCTGGACTCAGAGTACACTGCTGTCATGTTCTCTGTACTTTTTCTGGGAATCTGGGGGAAGGTTAGCAATGAGGGCAGTGGGGTAAAAGGGCAGGAGTTTACATAAACAATAACATATAATGAGTGTCACTGATTCCCTGTGTTTTTCTAGGTAGTTTTGCTTTTATTTGTTGAGATGACAAGGAAGGAAGGTAAATGAGAGAGGGGAGCCATACAAATCACCATGCATTGCCAATTCAAAATATAATCACTAGTTCTTAGATATATATGAGTGCTGTCAAATAATTTGACTAATATCTGTAAGTTGTTTTTTTGTTTTTGTTTTGTTTTTTTGTTTTTTTCCCTTAATAAGAACCTTGAGAAGCAATAGTGTAAAATTATCCGTTAGTTTCAGTAGAAACTAGCACAAAAAATTGCAATTATGCTTGATGGGAGTCTTGTTTCATCCCATGTAGATAGCTAGTAGAGGTTTGGAGATTTATTTCAAAATCAAATTAAAACTTCACTAATGGAAAAAAATCAGGATAACTCTAATAAAGATGCCTTTTGAGCCCTTCTGTGATCAGGTGGTGCGTTGATGGAGAAAGGAGTCCTAAAGATTTTTTTCTCAAGGTTCTGCTAAAAGCTGATGATGTGTGAGTGTGTATGACTCTTCAAAGAGAAACTGGTTTGATATAAGGACCAATGAAACATGCCAAATGTTGATAACATAAACCCTTTAAGACCAACAGAATTGGATTTTCTATGAAGTCTGCATGTGTGAGTGTGTGAGTGTCTTTGTGCGCATGTTTGCATGTGAACATAGATGAACTTGTTTGCACTTTACTGCTGAAGAACTCTGACCTATGTGCCTGCTAAGCCCAATGTGCTGAAAAGTCAAAGCTCTTCCTTTTTTTAAAGATTTAGCCAGCGGGTGCTAACTGTGCATTGAAGGCACATGCTGGCTCATGCCTGTCCATACACAAAGAGAGTAAGAGAGAGAGAAGAATGAACAATACAGGGTGTGGGGACCATACCAGCATAAATAATTTGGCTTAAATCCCAAATCTTTCATAACTTGTTTCTGCCGAAACATCTGCAGGATGCCTTCATTTTGATGTGTGTGTCGACCTGCAGATATAAAATATGATATATGCTCATACATGTGTAGATTAAACCCTGAAAGTGTCAAATAAAATACCATCAGTCATTTCTCATCTTACAAATATGCAGTAACACATGACAAGAGACAAAAAAAAAAAACAGGAAAAGAAGAAGATAACTGTAGGAGCTCATCAACCTTTAAATAGGTGCTGGAAAAAGTAAGACTTGCTGTCATGAAAGTGGATTTAAATGAGCACATTTGATGGTTCATCCATATTTTAAAAAAAACTATTTAACTTCTCTCCTAATTGTCCACTGTGATCCTTGCTATGAAGCTATAAGGAAAGTTTTTGTTTCAATTGCCGAGCTTTTTTCATTTCCAATGCCAGTGTCCGCCACCTCACAACAAAACAATAGGAATGGATAGATTTTCACTTTTTGCTGCTTAAAGATTAGAAAAATTATTTTCTTCTTCTTTTTCCTGTTTTTTGGCACAGTTAAGTTAATGTTGCCATTTACCAATTTAACTTGTACAAAAGAGGGAAAAATTGCCATGTGTTGAAGATGATGAAAGAAACAATGCAATAAAGTATTTTCCAGAGAATGTTTCAAAGGAAACTGCAAACCAAGGGTGTTTCTGAGGAATTTAAGATAACAAACAGACCTTACTGCTGAGCGTCTCTTTGGAACTGTACCAGGTATTCGATATTTTTGTCAACCTGATGTGTATCTATCTAGGGTTGATGCCTTTGGTTTGGGTCACTGTGATGGCAAACAAAGATCAAGAAAAAAAGAATGGAAATGTTGTGTTTTTCTCTGTTTTTTTCTGACCCAATATGATAGGAAAAGTTTGTAAAACTTTATCAAAGTCCAGCTGTGTTTGTGTGTAACATAATAATATTTTCGGGCCCTACCACTTACAGTTCCTTTCAATTCTTTATACAGTCTGAAGGTGTTTATATTTTGTCTACTAGATTTGTATCTACCCAGCCTGAGTCTGAATTTGACGTCTCTCATTGTGATGGAACGCAAAGATCAAGAAAGAAAGATCTAAAATCAGAAACTCACCCACCCCAACATTATTTTTAAAACTTTCATGTGTCATATGAGCCAGGCCTTGTTATAAGATAAATGTTGCTCCATCAAAAATTTTCCTACTTGATTGCAAGTAATTGATGATGAGGTTTTGAAAAAAATGTAAGAGACAACAGACAAGGACATATAGTACATGCAAAAATAACAAAATGACATTTTGGTATGTGGCTTACATAATTACAAAGTCTTACTTGATGCATCTATGGAATCAGGTACACGTTGTCCTCCCTGACTCATGTCTGACACACAGACACACTTACACCGACTAGCTCAGCCTGAACAGGCCTCCATCATGCTCTCATCCTGCACTGTACAACCTCACCACATCTCCTGCTCCACTTTGCATGCAGACGGAGTGGGTTAAACCTAAGCAGAAATATGTTCAGACTTGAAAGGCTTACACCTACGCAAATATAGAAACTATCCATAAGAAAACAGCTGTCATATCATCTGTGCATTGTTTTAATAGCCAGCTCTGCAGCAGCACCCAGCACTGCCTCACCTTGCTGCACAGAGAGCATGGAGGACAGGGCTGCGCCGACAGACAACAACGTGTGTGAGCATGTGTGAGTGTGTGTTACGTTACGTTTGCCTCAACCCAGATTTTATTTTACAAAAATGAGGAGCAGACATTTATTTACTGCAGGTTTTTTGCCTCTAACCACATGCATTAAGACATCAGGAAATACCTGTATGTATTTTACAAAAGCATAAAAGCAGCTGTCTGGAGCTGGCATGAAGGATTCTTAGTTCATTTAACATGTATTGTATAGCAAAAATATTATGAGGAGTACATAACATACACCATTTAAGTAAGTCATAATGCACCGTTAATGCAATGTATAAGGCTTACTGTCCCGCAGTAGCAATGTTTCGTTACACATTTTACATTTTTATTACGTGCCCTTACCAAAGATGTGAATGTGTTGTCTGGAAATCCATTGGAGGTAAACTAATGAAAGATTTGAATGAAAATCTGCCACTCAATAACAGCCTTAACATCTGATAGTCCCTTCACATGGGAGCTGGATTTGTGAGGATCTACTAAAATTAGAAAATGTTGTGTCTTCAAATGTTAATTCATCTGAACAAATATCATATCATCAATAAAAAAGACCGGGTGATTAAGAACATTTAAAAAAGTAATACCCAGGTTCTTTAACTTGCATTTGTGGAATACAATGGAACACCATTGGGGCTCATTCACGATGTGTCTGTACTCTTTGTTCCTTGGTAACACTCAGAAAGCTGGTTTACGGTCTTTTTAAATGCTCTGTACAGCTGTACAATGAAGAAACTCATCCTGAGGCTCTTTCCAAGTGCAAAAAGTTTCTCTGACTTGCAGCTGCAAGTCCTGAGCACCTCCACTGTTGCAGCAGGTGTAGCAGCATCCTGAAGCACACTAAACAGACCTTTCACAGACCTTTCCTATCTTCTACCTACAAATATACATATACTTAACTGTTCTGAGGGACCTGTATTCACTGATGCATATGCACAAGGACCATTTTCACAAGATTGTCTTATGAATGTGGGGTTTTTTTTTAAATGCAAAGGATAAACTCTTAATTACCAGAACTGCCCACTCTTAGGCTGGTACATTCGCTTATTTGTTGTATTATTTATTGTACTTTTTATAGATTTTAAGGGCTGAGAGAGAGCCAGGGCATAGTGCATTTCATTGCATTTTACTGTCCATTGTACTTTAAATGTCTACGAGGAATAAACTTAAATTGCAACCCAGAAATTTGTTTCAAAATAGGCTTCCACTCATTCTGTTCTTCATTTAGCTAATGACTATTATAGCTAGCTAACCACAGTTCACACATGGACTCTGTTTGCACCAGTTTATCAAAATTTGTGTTTAATTTTCCTGTTTCAATGATAAACAACCTCCAGATCTTGAAATGTCATAAAATAATGCCTCACTCTTTTTAGTGAGCTCAGTTCTAATTGGCTAATAACAGATTGATACCTGGCTAGCCAATTCAAAGAAGAGAAAAAGGGAGCTACGAGGTTTAAAAACTGCTCAAAACAGGGGATATTTCAACATCTTACCAAGTTGTAAATGAATCCATATAAATGTATAAAAGATCACATATGTATGTCATTTTTAGTGTTACTACCAAAAATCATTCGTTAAAAATCTTCAAAACGGATCTATTGAGAACAACATACATATTGCTGTTATGGTCACTTGCCGTTTAACAGACTGTGCATGTATTTAAAGTGGTTTAACTGTTGACTGGAACTGTGTTTGAGGCATCCTGAAAACATATGTTTAATGTGCACCTGCCAGCCAATCAGACGCAAGCATTCCTCTAGTGATGAGTGAAAAATATCGCACGTGAAATGATAAAATCTTTGTTTTACTCCCTACCCTGTAATTACCTCTCCCCAATAATAGTTATGCATTTCCGTGTTGGAAGAGCTTGTTTTTTGTCACACCCTCATCCTTCTACACCCACACTCAGTCACACACAAAAACACAGAGGACCAGTACATGTTTGTACTCACTGAATAAAATCAGGCCCCAAGTTTTTATGCTAGAGTATTTAACTAAAGAAACACACTCAGTGTATTCTGTTCAGAGTCGGACTCCTCTGCTCTGTATACATGTAGCCTGCATCTCAAGTGTCACACACACCACACACTTTTCAAAATCCTCAAAATTTGCATACGTGTACACAACACTTATTGTAAACCAATTATGCTTAATTATATGGCTTTTTATGACTAACAGCTACCGCTGCTGTATCATTGAATTAATTATATGTTTGGTGCTGAGGTCACAGTTAGCATTGGTGTTGGTTTTGACAAGTAACACTCTTAAGCTTTTCTATTTATTTTTAATAATTATATCAAAATCAAAAATCTAATTGAATCAGCAACAACATAGCAAGATAATGAAAACCAAACTTCCTGTCTTCTAAGGGTTCACAACAGAGTCCCTCTACACTGTTGCACATGTTCCTCTGAGTCTTACACTCAGGACTGTCCCTCATAAAACAACAGCAGGTAGGAAGTAATATGAGTCATAGGAGTGACTCAAAGGAGCTAATTAAATGTTACACATATAATTATATAAATAAAATAATAGCCTGGTAAAAGATTCATAATAAAACTTGTCTTAGTAACCATTGCGGTTATACAGTCCAGATAAGTGATGTTTCTTTCATGCTTTTGTAAACAATGCGAATAAATCAAAGTCATAGCAGGAGGCTCTTAAGAAACCGCTGTTTCTTGTTTTGCATTAGAAGTTCTGTCTTGTTGTTTGTTTACAGTCTCATTTCTGAAGCAGAAAATGTCTTTGGGACAATTTAACAGGGGGTCTGGAGGTCCTCCGCTGGAATATATTTAACACAGTAGATGTCATTTCCTGGTCTGATGCATTTTAAAATGTGGTTCACACTCCTTTCTGGCTAAAGCAGAAATATATTCTTACCTATTGATAATATTATTAAGTCAGCAAACCTACAGTGAGCTGAGCTCTTATTTAGAGGTTATTGTCTCAAGTGACAGAAAATAAAAAAAGTCATGGGGGAGGTCCAAAGTAATGATTTTAATACATCCCAATACAACGGGCCAGACACTCATGTATAGGCCTATGTAAAAGTTGCACCTCTAAAAAGGCTGTAAAATTTTTGCACCAATTACAGTACAGTTCCTTGAAACTCTTGGCTTAAACATGCAATCTAATCTGCTTTGAACTGTGACCCAGACATAATTGACACTTTAGAGCAAAAAGTGTAACACAAGTCCCATATGGTTAGCACCCCTGGTTTTCACTCGTGGCCTGGCATTCAACATTCACTGCACTGCCATGCACCCTTCCATAGCACTGCTAATACTAGATTCAACCCTGTAAGTACAATATACAGAACTAATTTGACCTTTAATTTATTTAACTACATTGAAGTGTGCTGGTGTAAATTATATAGGCTATATTACAGTAGAAAGACTTCCACAACTGCCGATTACTTTAGAGTTTTACAAATAGGCTTTATAGGTTTTGTCTTAATTACAATGATTATTAACAAAAACCCATAACTCATAGCTAAACTTAAAAAATGCAACAACAAAAAAGGAGTCCATGAATGACACAGTCAGACCAAGCCTACTCACAATATGTAATGCACCCAGCAGCTGCACAGTGTCATTATTATGATATTTCTGATCAAGGAAGCAAATTTTTAAACTTTTTTCTATTAAAACTTATTTGCTCGGTGCACCTTTCATGTCACGATGCCACATTTGACACAAGCTGACTACATTTTTTAACTATAGTCTAAACACCTCCTGCAGGGCCCACACAATAACAGCGCTCCGCTGTTGTTTCGTGTTGTTGTTCCAAGTAAGATGTCTTCTTCAAAAGTTGAAAAGAAAATTGCAACACACCCCTACTAAAGCACACACACACGCACACACAGAGAAAAACAGACACACACGAGCTGGACCACCCCGCCCCGCCGGTCCCGCCCAGCGGCCCGACCCCATGGAGGACATACAGACAGCGGATCATGTGACAGCAACAGTTTCTAAACGACAAAACCGGAGAGAGAGAGAGAGAGAGAGAGAGAGAGAGAGAGAGAGAGAGAGAGAGAGAGAGTTTCGTAACTTAGGGAAGTTTTGTGGAGCCATCGATCACTGACCCGTCTTGTTTTTTCTGAGCCTGATGTCAGTGACAGAGCGCAGAGCCGACCGTCGCCTGCGTCACTTTTTCTGCGGAGTTGCCTAATTGAAGTTTCTCAGCGAAAGGAAATTTTCTGTCGCTCAGCGAGACAGCTGTGAAACTACCGTCTCTCCTCCGGGAATAGATTGTGTCTACTCCACCTGAGAAGTAAGTCTCCCCTCTGAATGCTCCTGCGGGGACTTTAACGCGTGTTCCGCGCGGTGACCCCGGCACACTGATCTGATTTCCTATCGGATGCGCTGCGGTGAAGCCCGTAATTGCTGCGCGGTCTTGTAAAGGTTGGATGTGGTGGTGGTACGCGCTGTATCATTGTGTATTAAAGCAAACTTTATTAAAAGAGAGAGAAGTCCATAAAATTCAAAGCTGCGCGCTTGTTAACAAGTTTTAGCGGCTCTTCTCTGATCAATTAGCCTAATAAGTTAATTACTCACGGATGTTTTTTACTGACAAGTTCTTGAGTTTTCGTGCTTAATTAACGTTTTTGTTTATTTCATGTTTTAAAAAAGGAAGCAAATTGAGCGTCTTTTTTTGAATCTACTGGCTTGATGACTAATAAATGTAGCGCAGGCTGATAACAGATGTAAGCCCTCAGTAGGGCAGCAGAGAGACAACGCTATTTATAGCCTTTAGAGCCTTTTATAGAACATAGGCGAGTTTTGTTGAATTGATTACGAATAAAATGTGGTCAAATCAAGCTTGTAAGGGAGGAAGAGAGACTCTGCTATGGTGATGTGTTTCCCTCTGTGTAGTTGGTTCCTCTCTTTTTCAGTGCCAGTGACATTTAAAAACCTGTGACCACATCGTGCAATCACTTTTCACTTTTCGTCTGGGTTAATATAGATATTTATATTCGTGACCGTTAGGGATCAGTGTTAATAAAGAGACAGCGTTTAGTTTAAGAAATATCACAAAAGTGGTATAAACGGTCTTTTACAAGTTGTGTATTTGTCCGATATATATCGATGATTTTATGTTATTTTAAAATAATTTTAAGTCAATCAAATAACAGACAAAAACAGAAAAGCAGCAAAACTACACTTTTTAGAAGCTGGAAACAGCGAATGTTTTTTTTTTTTTTTTTGCCTGGTTAAATACTGGAAGTGTTTGGTTAATTATCAACAATACTGCTGATTTTCTGTCATTCCCCTCATTGAATTTCTGATTTATTGGTTTAGCTGTTTATTATAATAATTATCTTGACAGGCAAGCCCGTAAAGACTGAACATGATGATAATGCAGGATCAATGTGTTTGAGGGAGCGTTGCTGCACAGTGTTGCTGCATGGTGTCAGAGCTGAGCAGTGTTACATGTGACAGGTGTGTGTGTCTGTGTGTGTGTGTGTGTGTGGAGGATTCAAACACTAAGTCACACCTGAGATTCTTTGTCTTCCCTTTTATTTCACTACATCAATACACATTTCTTTCTTTCTGTGTGTGTGTGTGTGTTTCTCAGTCTCTGTCTCTCCCTGTTTCCTGTGCTTTGTTTCAAGGCTGAGGCTTGCGTCACACATTCCACTTGGCATATGAAGCCCTTATCCTGTTTAGAGCCTGGAGTGAGAGAGAAAGAGGGAGAAAGAAGGGAGGAGAGAGGGATGTGGATGTGGGGGGTGGACGGGTGGAATGAGGGCGACCTCTCTTTCCCTCTCTCCCTCTCTGCCTCTTTGTCTTACTTTACACCCTTGCCCTATAAAAAGTTAAAAGAAGAAGAAAATGATGAGTCGACCTGCGTTATTATTCATTTCATATTCATTTGTCTGTCATTAGAGTTGACACACATGCACACACGCCCCAAATACCCCACCCACCCCTACGCCTTTTTTTTTCCTGAATCAACATGCTGATGTTATCTGGTGGAACAAAATGCGCAAGAGTGTGTGTGCACACACACAAACTTGCGCACACACACACACACACACACACACACTTCTCAAAGGGCAGCATGTCCCAGGTAACATTGTGGCT
>JAQMCX010000043.1:13499044-13517538 GCA_029814765.1 Acanthurus leucopareius | reverse complement strand
TCAACATTCTGTTGTTATCTGGTGGAACAAAATGCTCTAGAGTGTGTGTGCACACACACAAACTCGCTCACACACACACACACACACACACACACACACACTGCTCAAAGGGCAGCATGTCCCAGGGAACATTGGGGCTAAACATTAAACTGCTGGATGCTGAATAGTTGGTGATTCTTCATTAGGAGTTAAGGGAATGAGGACACTGCAGTCCACAGACAGTCATAAACGTAAAAAGCTGCAACTTGTTACACAACTTCGCATGCGTGCCAGAGCGCGCACGCACACACACACACACACATGCACACGCACTTGTGCAGTGTGTCTGTTACCGCTTTTAAACCACTGGATTGAGCCACTGTGACTGCGGAGCTCTCTCTTACCGCCGGCCCCCTCCCCATGTTTGAGGTTTATTGAAGTTTTGTCATATTTTGGTCGAAACCCACTTCGTTTTCTTCCCCGTTTTCTGTCTCTGCCTTGTTCTTTCCACTTCCATTTTGACATAGTTTGGTCAGAGCGGCTGTTTTCTTTGCCCTTTCTCTCCTTCTATTCCCCCATCTCTCCTCTCATTCTTTGGGTAGGGAGGTGCGGTGTGTGTGTCTGTGTGTGTGTGGGTCTGTGTATGTGTCTGTGGATGGGGAGGGGGGGTCAGACAGGAAACCGCATGCCCCCTGCAGCAGCCCACCCCCACCCCCACCACCCCCCATTTGGCTTCACTCTCTTCCTCCTCCTCCTTCTCCTCCTTCTCTTCTTTACACCCCCCGACCCATCACGCAGTGTGGAAATAATAACAGTCAGACTAAACTCTGAGGGCTTCCGCTTCTCTCTCCCTCTCTTTCTCTCTGGCAGCTTCTCAGTTGTCTGGAAATCCTCAAAACGCTGCTCTCTTTGACAAGTACAGCACTAGGTGTGTACACATGTGTGTCTTTGTCAGTGCTTAAGCCTTATGTCAACTCCGGTGTGTCTTTAAATGTGTGTATCCCTGTTTTTGCATGTGTGTGTGTGATGATGGATCCTGTTTCCTCTCCCCTGCTGACGGCCCCCTCTGGCTTCCCCCCGAGGTCTGCAGGCCCGCAGCCCCACAGTCTGCTGGAGAGGAGCTGAGAGGGGCTACGTGTCGGTGTGTGTGTGTTTGTGTGCATGTGTGTTTATGTGCATGTGTGTGTATCTGTGTATTGGGGAGTTAAAAGATGGGAGGAGTGGGCTAGGCAGTACAGATGAGAGAATAGGAAGCCAAAATAAGAGGGGGGCTTCAACAGGGGTCTTTAAGCCAGAAGAGTCAAGGTCAGAGCATTAAGGCGTCATTATGGGAGTCAGGAGTAGGAAGTGAGGTAAGGGGTTGAAAGCAGGGAGCAGGGAGGTACTGTAGGGGGTAATTTGGAGTCAGTGAAGAGCAAGAAATGAGTGTGGAGCGATAGGAAACTTAGTTGAGCTGAGAAAGAGGAAAAGTTAAACACTGGAATATGAGCTTGCCACCTTGATGAGTCACATAATTGGGAAGTGAAATTAAGATTAATCAGGGCATCTCCAAGGGGTTTAAATGTGCAACAAGGTGTTAGTAAAGATACAGAATGTGCGTGAAGTTGCACACAGCAGGCGAGGAAGTATAAATACTGTGCGTGACTGAAATGACAGTCAGGTGTAACACAGTCACTGGAGGTGAGAAGATAAAGGAGGTTTCGGAGAAGGCAGAAGAAGCAGAAGCAGGGAACTGAGGGCTGTAAGAGTGTGTGTGTCTGTGTGTGTGTGTGTGTGTGTGTGTGTGTGTGTGTAATGCAGCGTGTTCTTGGACAAAGCTGTTGTCTGGAGGTTTCTGGTCTCTCTGGTGATCTCATCATCTCCAGCCTGTTGCCATTAGAGGGGGTGTGTGTGTGTGTGTGTGAGTGCGAGTGTGTGCAGCCTAGTTAGTGTCTGCGTACGTTCGAGTATGTGTGCGTGTCTGTAATAATTTAGTCCTTTAGTGATTTAGTGTGTGTATTCTGTTGAGCTAGCAGAAACTTGGTGTGCGGCTGTGAGTGTGTATAAGTATGTGTGTGTCTGTGTGTGTGTGTGGTTGAGTCAGTAGCCAGGGGCTCCAAGCCACAATATTTTCCCCTTCAGTCATGTTGTTTTATGTCATTCATAGAGTGGGAGAGAAAAAGAGTGCGGGGTGGCGTGTGGTTCAGATAAATACAGTAGTAAAGATGTGAGTGATTGCTGAGCAGCGAGCAGCGAGCAAAAGAGAGGTGTAGAAGAAGATCTGGAGTCCAAGGGTGGAGAGAGATAGAGAGGGGGGGGGATTCAGGAAGAGTTTGCTGAGTGGGTTGGGGTTGAGTACACAGTAGCTCCACTGACACAGAAGGACAATATTTGCAGACCACACTTGACATGCACAAACACACACCCACATGTAGTGCACACAGGGAGAAAATACTTCTCCACAACCCAGGTAGGGTGACTTAGTCACAAAAAAAAGATGCAGTACACACTGATACCTCCACCTTAGGATCCACAGTAGCTGAAGATGCTGATGAAGGAGAGGTGAAGCAGCTAACTGATTGCTATCTTTGTTTAAAATGTTTTTGTCCTCCGTTGGATCAGTTTGAGAAAAATTCATCTGTCACAGGATCAATGAAGTTAGGAATCCAACTAATGGCGATTCATATTATTGGTTTGTAGATTTTGTTTTGATTAAACAATTATCTGCTTTAAAGTGAATATAAGCTTTTTAACCTCATTGAAAAGTCCATACAATGTTTATTTTTATATGCAGCAAGACCTATTATGATTAAAATGAGCCATAAATGTCTTGTCATATCATTTCCACCAATGACAGCCTTGCAAACCTGTGTTCAGACAGCCAAGATTTCATACGTCACATACCTGAGGAGCCAAGTTTACAGGGTGGAGCTACACTGAAACAAGTGGTATCAGAGAAAAAGCCAGGTGTGGCTTATTATTGGTATTTTGCAAGCCGAGTTTCACTATTTATAAAACAAAGGTAGATTCGTGTTTTGATTTCAGTTTCAGAGGGAGAAATAGTGAACCTTAGTTAGTATCGAAGGATCTGAATATGCGAGATTCAAACTGCAGCCTACAGAAACCTTTTTCCAGAGCACTGTCCTGCTACAAAAAGCTTGAAGTTGTTTCTTTTCATTTATCCTGCGAACAGAACAAGCATGATCCAGCGTGTTGATCAGCTGGTAAGTTTGTTTTTCCTGTGTTTTATGCGTTGACTTGGTCACATAGTGAACTTAGTGAAAGTTGACCTGCCAAGTTATATGATGATTCACTCTAAATGTCAAGAAGACAGCAAACTTGACAGTCAGACTGAAGCTGTGGATTAGGTTTAATTTGTTTGATGAGCTCAGTGGAAGCTGTAAGCGAGCGGCGGAGTTTTGGGTGGAGATACAGGCTGCATAGTTCCATACTTACAGCTGCACATGAAGGCAAAGCTGCACTTTTATCTGATACAATGTAAAGCATAAAGGTATTTACTGACAAAAAACTTATAAATATGTAATTTTGATGAAGAGATATGAGTTTCTGAGGGTTAAATCAGTGCTTTGAGAGGGATTTTTAGAATGTCAAAAATAGTGAATAATTGTTATAATTTCTGAGATAACTGCTTCAAATATTTTGTTTTGACCGACCAGCATTTCAAAACCTAGATATTTAATTTACCATCACATGAGATAAAGAAAAGCAGCAAGTCCTGACAACTGAGAAGCTTAAACTGGATTTACTTATTTACTTATTTACTTATTTATTTATTTATTTATTGCGTGAATTATCAGAATAGTTGTGGCAGATCCATTTCCTTTCTAATCGACTAATCGTTGCAGCTCTGATTTCTGCACAAATCAACAAGTTCCAGCTGCAGATGGTCTTTTCTCTCCTGAGGCCTTACAGTTTGTGGAAGTGTGCTGAGGAAGATGCTGTGCAGATAAATTTCTTTCCTTTGATTGTCTGAACTTACAGTAACTCATTGTATTTATTTTTTTATGGGACACCCAGGGGGCACTGGGGTAAGTTTGTCATGTTTTTTTTTTTCAAGGACGGTCCCCTCACTCCCCTTCCTGCTGTCACATGTTGCCCGATAAGCCTCCACTTTTTTTGTGTTGAACCCAAACAACCTGGCATTTGCCTCCATGTAGATTTAACATCATTAATTATCTGCTGGCTGACCCAGATCTCTGTCACATTACCCCGTTTGCCCCATGTTCACTCAGTGACAGGCAGGTTTAGCCCACTAATCTAGTTATCACATACTATAGACTAGTTTGTCAAATCACATAAATCAACTCCCCCATCATGTCAGCAGGCCTTTGAGAGGCTCAACTGGCTGACAGGTGAACTCTGAGAGGAATGGTATGTTCCCTGAGACTGCAGTGCTCTTTCGAGGATTTAACGGTACGCCTAGTGCTGGCAGGGGCTTGCTACAGTGTCTGTGAGAGATGAACGAAGACAGAAGGTAGAAATTTATGACATTTTTTTTTCTCCAGCACGTGCATAAGTGCACGAGCGCACATGTCTTCTGCCCTGACAAGCACACACATGTAACTGATCATTTGCATTTTGGTTTTTCAGAGGTAATAGAGGCACTGAGTCACTCATGAGTCCTGTCAATGTGTGTTTGCGTTTGATGTTTCTTGCTTGTTTGTTTATTTTGGATGCAAAATGTGAAATGTTAAAATCTTCTCCAATGTGAGAATTTTCTCATTTTTAGTTGTTTATGTAATTGTAACATTATAACTAAAAAAACATTTAATGCGTCATTTATAACAAACAAGATTATGATGGCAAAGCAGTTATTAGCACTGTTTAGGTGCAAATTAGGTTTGTATTTATGAGCAGTTACAGTTTCTCCTGTTAAGGTTGTAAGATTTGCACTTAAAATTATGAAAACTATTTTACTTTATTGTCATTTATTGTATGTTTGTACACCAGCACCCAGTTATTGTTTCCCACAGTGATAGTTGCAAAGAATATTATACTGCAATGTGTTATTTACCAGTTAATGAGTACACAGAAATAAACCAAATGTATTTTTGTGTGTGTCAAACAGGAAGACGTAACGTAAAGTGTTACCTAATATCTTATCTTATCTAGAATGAGCTGCCTGAAGAGATCAGAGTGGCAAACTTTAACTATGTTTTAAATCTACCCTGAACTCACTTGTTGATGCTGCTTTTAGTGATTTTATTTGTTTTATGAATTTTTTTTTTAGTTTGTTTCATTCTCCTTGTGTTTTAGGTGTTGAGTGGCATTTTGGACATTGATCAACTGAAAGAATAAGTGACAGATTAATTGATTGTAATCATTACTGGCAGCCGAACACGTTGAACTGGAACCACGGGTTGAAAGCTGCGACCGCTGCTGGATTACATTGTCTGGGCCTGTTTTCTGGTGCTTTCCATCGATGACAATGTGTTTCCTTATTTGCAAATGTGATTGAATGTGAGATGAGATGTGTCTCTTGCAGAAGTCCTGCTCTGTCAGTGCAGGTCGTTGCTGCATTGCTGTTTCCGTAGTGGAGGGGAAATATTTAAATATGAACAGGAGATAGATGAAAGGTGTGGGGACTTCCACAATGAGGACCAATTCTTTAAACCAAGGCAGACTTGTGGACATTTTGAATTTTTATGTGTGTGCAGGGAAAACACCTGTTTGCTATGCCTACACTGCCAACTGAAAGGCTGAGAAGCTGCTTATTTTGTCCTTTTCAAGATTCGTGATCTATCTGTTTGTGCCGCTCTCATTATCACCTCTGTGTGTGTGTGATTTACAACCACAATAGAACAACTGCTTGACCGCTAGATGAACTACAATACAATACAAACCTAGATTAGAAAACACACCCTCAAAGACATACAGTAAACTATGCACACACACACAAACACACACGCACACATGCACACACACACACACACACACACACACACGCACACACCCCCCGCACCCCCCACCCCCACCCCCCCCCCACACACACACCAGTCCCCGCCCGACTGCAGTTTCTTTGTTTCTTTGGAGCCGGGCGAAGGGCGAGGCCTCAGTCGTCATGTTCACACCCTTCCTGACCCAGCAAGCAAGCATCCTGCTCTCCTATTGGTCTGCTCCCCATCTGGACATCTGTGTATGTGTGCGCGTGCATGTGTGTATGCGTGTGTGTGTGTGTGTGTGTGTGCAAGGGTGTGACGGCCTGTGTTCTTGCCCATTTGTTAATAATTAAAGGCTAACTTGTCTCCAGACTGTGGACTTTAATCAGGTCACACACACACACACACACACACACACACACACACACACACACATACTCCCTGATGGAACATTCTTTGACAGTTCATGTTGCCTTAATGGTCCAGTGAACACACACGCTCATAAACACACTGGTTTAAGCACAAACACCGAGTCATCGCAGCTGCATCTGGCCATTCAAAGCCGAGGTAACTGGAACCACCTTTGAAACTCACACGCTTTTGATCGAATCAGTCAACAGGCCTCAGTAGGTGGTGTGTGTGTATTTCTGTGTGTGTGTTTGCCTTTTTTCAGGTACTATCACCGCTTAGTCTTTGACTTTGGGCAATTTTTGACCACAACACACCTGTAACTGTCCCAAAATCCTGTAAAACGACACTTCGTCTGTAGCAATATCCGAGTGGGAATTTTTAGATGACAGTTAATCATTTCTCATTTTATTTTGAAAAAACTCTTAGAAGGACAAGATTGACAACATAAGAGAGACAAACTTTCAGTAGAAGAAGCTAAAGTAGAGAGGAGGAGAAGATGTGTAAAACCTGACATAAAAAATTATGTTTGACTTTTGTTTGACGGGATTTACTGGAAGTGAGATAGAGAGAACTATCACACAGGCACATATACTTAACTACGGCCCCCTGTCAGTCGAGCCTTTCCCTCTGTCATTTACTTTTCATCACCTCTTAGAGTGATGAACTGTTTTTGAGTGTCAGTTGTGTGTGCATGTGCTCACTTGTAAAGTGGCCAAGCAGTTAGCAGTTTATTGCTTCTTCTCTCTTGAAAATAACATTACTTTATTAATAATTTATGGTATTTTAACAGTGAAAGATTTAAAAAAAGACTAATGAGCAGGGATATGAACAGAGGTGGAATGTAACTAAGTACATGTACTCAAGTACAGAACAATACAGTAAAAAAATTAGGTATATGTACTAAACCTTGTATTTTCCATTTTATGCAACGTAATGCTTATTCTGTGGGGAAATTTTGTACTTTTTGCATCACTAGATAAACCAGACAGCTACAGTTACTAGTTACATTTTCAGTATAACTTTTCCTTATAAAAATGTGCAATGGGATTACAAAATACAATATATGTTATACTGTCTATGGTAAATACTCTCACCAAAGTGACTTTTCACTTTAAACTTCTCCCGTGGCTTCATTTAAACAACTGTGTTGAACCACTGAGTGGTAAAATTAATAAGACTAATGTAAAAAGTCTACAGTGAGTCCAAATTAAAGTAGCAGAACTTTGTTATGTCTTTATTCAGAGCCCATTTTTCAATTCCTCTGATTTGTCTTGTCTTATCTGGTCTCATCTCATTTGGATGGACCTGAGCCCTCCATGGTTGCACCTCCCTGAATTGTCAGTTATAGCAGCTTATTTTCTGCAAATTTATAAACATTTAACTCTCAACACTTCAAATACAATTAGCCTATTATTCTTCTGTATTGTCTGTTTTTTAATTTTCTTAAATGTGAGTCTATCCAACAATGGTTCTACATCATTACCTGCTTCCAGCCTGAACATACATTAAATGTGAAATGTGAGCTGACTGTGTAAATGTGTCATCATGTATTGAACGTGTGTACTGATGGCTGTGTATGTCTTTTATTTTGTAGGAGCCTGGCCCGTGCAGCCATGCTGATGTATGATTACCCTCTGAAGACAGACATGGAGACGGTAAGGCACATGTGTGTTGTGTAAATGTAGCTTTGGGTGCCTGTGTATGTGTAATTGTGTGTTCCCATCATGCCTGAACATGTTGTTGATGCCATACAGTAACTTTGACCTACACACACACACACACACGCACTCACACCTACGCACACACCAGCTACGTGTCTAGACAGACTGGTTCCCACATTCCTGCTCTTCCTGGACAAACAGGCTGCTGTACAGTGGACATTTGCATACAATGGGTACAAACACTGCCAGGCAGCAGGCTAATGAACACACACACAGATTGACACACACACTGTACTTTGAGACATAACAGTTATCTGCTCCCAAACAGAGCTGGGTTAAATTTTTTTGGCTGGCTGTAGTTGTTTGTGTGGCCGTAACTTGTTTTCCCTGTTATTGAGTGCAGAACGGAAACTTTAAACTCTCTGCTCTTTTGTCCCTCTTCCCTGCTTCCTTCTCCTGCATCCTCCTTTACAGTCATTCTACTCTTCGTTAGTGAAAACCCCGGAGCCATACGGAGTGATCTTCTCCCATCCCGCCCACCTCTACCATCACACGCACATGCACGCCTTCGCCCAGTCCCACACCCCCAGCAACCCCACACACACCCAGCTGGAGCCCGTGGACCTGTCAGTCAGCAAGCGTTCCTCCTCCACCTCTTCTTCCTCCTCTCCTCCCTGCTCCTCCGCCTCTTCCCCAGCCTCCTCACGCAGCTCCCCGCCTTCCCCCTACAGCACGGTGAGCCGCGCCTCCCCCCGCTGCTCCCCCACACACTCTCAGCTGCGCTCTTCACCCTCCCACGCTCTCCCACCTCCCAATCCTTCACTTCCTTACCCCACCATGGTGGCTCCTCTGATCAGCTCCGGCTCTGGGGTCATCCAGGGGTCAGGGGTCATGGTGTCTCCGGTCGTGGTGCCCCTGTCCGTTCTCTACCCGTCGCCTCTTCACCTGCATCAACAGATAATGGTGAGCCCACCTGTCGCCAGTGACGATGACCATCATCGGAGCAGAGAACACAAGACAGGTGAAGCCTCAGCCATTTCAGTTTTTATTCTATTTAACTTTGACTTCAGTTGATTTGAAATTAATCATCATATAAATACTGTATGTGTTGCGTACAGAGCCTAAAACTTTCTTCTCAAATAAACTTTTTTTTCTTCCAGAAAATAAGGGGTTGCTTTCAGTTTCCTCTCTTCTTAGAATATCAGTTTCAGCAGATTATGGATTCTTAGAGAAACCATGTTGTTTTTTTCTTTGCTCTGTTTTCTGTGGTTAGGTGAAGGTTCCTGAGATTGACAGAAACTACCATCCGCAAATCTCACGTTTATGATAGACAGAGAAGGATAAAATACATCCATAACTGACAAAAAATATTAAATTATATTGTCTAGTTTAGGGTTTAGTACCATTAAAACAAAAAAGCAACCCTGAAAAAACTAGCTGGAAAAAATTAAACACTCTGCAGCAAAAATGAAGAATGAGAAATGATGATCATTTGCTGTGTTGTTTTTTTTTTCCCCCAGTCCACTCTTCGAAGGCCCTGGAGCTGCGAGGCGAGGTCCATGACCTGCACAAGCCAATCAAAACAGAGCCCCGCCCCGAGCTTGCTCATGACCTCCACAGCAGCCATGAGATGACATCATCAGTAATCAGGATACCACAGGAATACGGGTAAGTGACACACAGACACACTCATTCCAATTTTGAAAGAAGTAGCAAGCATTTCACAAGTTTTACCGTCTGCTTTAGTACTTCCTCTTTAACTTTATATGGAAGTAGTGTTCAGAGGTTCATTTTCAACCAACTGCATGTGTTCCTTTTTTTATTTATTCTTTTCAAAATTCAGATGGAAACTTGGGTTGCTTGTCATTTGAAGGGATTTTTTGTATCAGGACTGATATGATTTATTAGTACTGATACCAAAATAATACTTTTCTTCAATACCTACTTGCCATAATCAGGAAAAAAAATTGTAGAGTGTATTTAAAATGAAATGAACCTACAGGAACAGTAGCTGATGAAAAAAAGTGCTTAAGTGCTTGTAGGACTATCAATATTCAGTTTCCAAAATGTGTTCATATTGCAGAGTTCAAGAAGAACTGTTTATCATGAATAGGTAAGAAAAGAAAAACAAATATTCTTTTGAAAAAGTTCTGTAATAGTTTCCTTAGTTATATTTGGGTCTGATTCAACATTTTGCACAAGAAAGAAATTGCAAGCATGAAAATTACATTTTGTTGTGAAACTATTTCATGCAAAGAATAATTTAATTTGTGCTCAGTAAATCTATTTGCATATTGGCTCCTGAGCACATTACTCAACCGGTAAGTATGTTCAACTTGACAGAGTTACAGTGTGCAACATTTCACAAGGTCACTTTTAATTCCTATTTTTGTCTTCAGTCTGACAGCACGTAGTATTATTGGTCACTAAGGAAGTAGCAAAGCATGTTCTCTATGTATGTATATTTCTAAAAATGAAATGGATGAGGTTGCAAAATATCTTCTTCTTAACTCAAAATGTTCCATCTCTTACCCAAATAAAGCATATTGTTTTCCCTTATTGTTTCTTTCTTTAAAGTAATAAATGCAAAAATTACCAAAAATATACTCAAAATAGGGTCACTTTTTAGTGATACTAGAGGTAAAATTTGTGCCACCATGTTTATTATTTGTGCTTAAAAATTCTTTAAAAAATTATGCAAAAATGGAGGTTAAGCAAGAACCTATGTGGCCTCTCTGTTAATGCAGCGAAAATGTGGGGTAGCGGAAGTTAACTTAGAGCAGTTAAAAGACACTTAAAGACAAGTTTCTACTTTACAAAGATAACACAGTACCAGTAAAGCAACTTATGTCATGATCGACACATGAACCGTGGTTGGGGTGTGTCAGATTCCTTCATTCCATCGTGGAATCTTCCATTTTGTCACTTCCAGTCCCGTCCATCAGGCACACCTTGTCATAGCCTCTTCCCGCGTCTCCTTATCACCTACCAGTAAGCCACAGCTTCGTATCAGCCACCTTGAGCTTGTCACCTCCTCTAGTCCTCTTCCTCCTTTCTTTCCTCACTCAGCACTTCCTGTATTTCTTAGCGTTCATTGTCCGGCATATCCCACTCCTTTTGCCCTCCTCCTCTGCCCCCCTTACTTGTCAACCCTTCCTGTTTCCTCCTCCTCATCTCCTCCATTCTCATCTGTTTTGTACCCATGTTGTTCTTCTGCAGGCTTAATCTCAAAGAAATAATTGCAGGTTGGCGATACATGTA
This sequence comes from Acanthurus leucopareius, assembly GCA_029814765.1. Classification (NCBI taxonomy): domain Eukaryota; kingdom Metazoa; phylum Chordata; class Actinopteri; order Acanthuriformes; family Acanthuridae; genus Acanthurus; species Acanthurus leucopareius. The sequence goes on along the minus strand of JAQMCX010000043.1, from coordinate 13,506,347 downwards.
ATAGACCAGGAATGGAGCCAGTTAGTTCCTGCTCTTGTGAGTGTGTATGTGTGTGTGTGTGTGTGTGTGTGTTTATGTGTGTGGGTGTGTGTGTGTGTGTGTGTGTGTGTGTGTGTGTATGTGTGTGAATGGAGTGTATTATATTCTTTACCATAGATGTCAGGGTTGTTGCCATCACTAACCTTCGTTGCCCTTGCCAACCATGAAATAATTGGACCCTTAAGGGAAAAAGGTGGGCGTGTCCATGTCTGTCATCACTTCTCCTCTCCACTTAACACATGAACAATGGAAACATAATGTATGTATACGGTAAATAGGTCAAGTTTGCTCAATGTTTATAATAATGACGGGGTGTGTAAAGTGAAGTGGTGTGTTTGCATATATGTGTGTGTGTGTGTGTGTGTGTGTGTGTGTTGTGAGGGAATTTTTTTTTGTGCATTCCTTTATGCAGAACTGATCTGTGAGGGATTCATATTTCAACACTCGACACCTGCTCTCAACTGCCATTTTACACGCACCCACGCACGCACGCACACACACAGACACACATCTTCAATGATAGTGCAGAAAGACAACTCCTTGTTATCTTCTTTGACTCTAAAACACATGAAAATTTGCTCCTCACACTCTGTTGTCGTCTAATGTTCTTCAGTGTATTTTGTTATCATTTGAAGGACTTTGGTGTGATATGTTTGCACATTGAAACCTTGACACTCAGACACACCCACCATCACAGTCATAGACTTACTTTTCTTTCTGACTTACCTGAATCATAAACTCAACAACCGACCCAGAAATGAACAAATTTCCACTTGAGGACACAACGTTTCCCTCAGTTAAGTCATATTGAATGTAAAACTTGTCCCTGAAAGACGCCTTAGTAATACACAGACACACACACACACACACACACACACACACACACACACACACACACACACAGGCAGGGTGCAGAGTGTTAGAAACTTAATCTGCTTTGGCTTGTTGAAGTTGGGTATGAGACTGGAAAGACTGTTGCAAGGCTGCATCTACTACTTCACTGTTTTCATACTTGTAGAGCTTAAAGTTTTAGCCCCCTGTCAGCACTGCACAGTAGACTTGCAGTAAAATCCAGTGAATGAATTTGTAAAATGGTTTTATGAAAGTGAAAACATGAGAGAGGTGACAGGACAAAGCGAAGGTGTGGTTCACTGGAAAAAGCAGGAGGCGTTTTTCAACTTCCTGACGGGTAAAAAGTTGTTATTGCACTGGGAGAGTAGCTGCAACCAAATTAAACTTACATTTAGATTTCATCATCATGAGGAGATGGTGGCTGTGACTTGACACCAGCGCCCTCTCCTGGTTGAGCCAGAGAAAGCAGCTGTAAAGAAATCTACATATAAGAATCTCTTCTCTGTGTGTCTCCTAGGGGTAACAACCCATCAGTAATTGTTCACTCCGGAACAAAGCGTCCTCTCCCTGCTGAATCTCCTGACACACTGAAAAAACGGCGAATTCACCGCTGCGACTTCTCTGGCTGCAACAAAGTGTACACCAAGAGCTCTCACCTCAAAGCACACCGGAGGACACACACCGGTAAGGTCTTGATTCACACACATCATCATCTTTTCAGTTACACCAATATCTCCTAAAAGCCTTGCCATCAATCATCTTGTTGCTCCTCTCTCTTCCTGCAGGTGAGAAACCTTACAAATGCATGTGGGAAGGCTGCACGTGGAAATTCGCCCGTTCAGATGAGCTGACGAGACATTTCCGCAAGCACACAGGAGTCAAACCGTTCCAGTGCCCCGACTGTGAACGCAGCTTCTCCCGATCTGACCACCTGGCTTTGCACAAGAAACGCCACCTACTAGTGTGAAGACCCTCCATCGGGCAACTTGAATTAAACTTGGTGCTGGTCTCAACGTTGGACTGTACCACTTTGACTTGTGGGGGGTATTTTTAAAAAGCTGGCCTTAACAGATTGGACTCTGACAGGGAGTGGGGAAAATGTTCCTCAGGGTGCAAGTTTAGACTCTTTCACCTCATTAACCTGAATATGAGCAGGTGTCAGCCTGCTCATCATCCAGCCATTACACCAAACCGTCAGTTTTTGCTGATTTATTATCAGTTTATTTTGACATTATAATAGGTATAAGGTTGATGTAACAGACCTCTGATCAGCTGTGGAAGGTCCACACCCTTTTTTTAAAAGAGGCTGCGGTATCTCAGCTGGCCTGAGAGCAGCACCCTCTTGCAGGTGCAGAACCAAACTGCATCATCACTCGCTCAGTTTAAGCTACGGACTCTGCACACAGCATGCTCAAGCTTCTTTTTTTTTTTGCAACACCAGCTCTCATTGTTTCTGCATGCATTCAAGTAAAGATTGTGGACTCACAAACACATACACGTTATTTGCTAGCTAAGCCAATATAATGTGAAACTTTCCAGAATGTATCATTTCTCGCCTACTGTTCATCGTGTCATACATACATACATCAGCTTTCTTTCATCAGTGCAGTTACCTGTGACATAACGCTAATGCTAACTCCTCCATGGACCACCACACACCTCATCTGCCTCTCCAAGCTTACATCATGAAGTGACTTTTAAAAGAAACAGGTAGCAAATGCTCGCTTTTCTCTTGTACATACATGCACATGGCACACACAGCAGCAAACATGCACTTAATAAAGCAACTCAGCCTCAGTCTGCTGTGCCTTTGGTATTTGGGTTGGAAAAAAGAGGGGATGCTGGGTCTTGTTCATTGTCAGAGTGAAGTGTTTTTTATGTTTCCATTTAGAAATGTGAAAGTTGCTGCATAGGGGCATTATTGTTAGTGAGGAAAAGACACCACTCAGTTGGTTAAAGGGTAGAAGCAATGAAATGTCAAATGTCATATATCGAGTTTGTGTATCTATATGAACTATTGTTTGGATTGTGATGTGACACCATGTTTTTTTTTTTTTATGTCACTTTTATATGGGAAAAATACAGAGTGCAAAGCAGGGAAATTTGCTCTTTAATTTTTCAGGAGCAGATGAGTTTTATTCCAGCCCTCCATACATAATGCTTAATTTGAAAAGAAAATGCCATTTAGTTCAACAGTTTTCTCAGCCAAAAGACATCAGATAGAAAGTATTCTTCTACTAAACAGTCAGTCTTTTTAACATCATTATTTTAGAGCACAACTTTCTGTTTTTACAGCATCTTGAGATCAAATTAGTTTTATCGCGTCTTTGTACATGTCTCAATGTGCACTTTATATATATATATATTTATATATATAATTTTCCCAAAGCCAAACATTTTTAATCGCATCACTTTTTCTATTCAAATATCTGCTGGTCAGTGTGATCCAAAACATTTAAGAGGTGTCTTGGTTTGTTACTTAATTCCAGAAAAAGGTGATTCTATCTTTTGATTCACATGTACACACCCACATTACACACCCACGTTACACATACACATACATATGCACATTCACACAAATACGCACACACAGAATGTAGCGGTTCAACTGATCTGCATTTGCCCCTGGATATTCTTTGCTTGTAAATGATTTTCCATCTCTACAAATGTAAGTTGTAATATATATATATATATTTTATTATGATTATTAGACTGAAAGGGCAATTAAAGGTTTTTATTAAGCATGATTTTTGATACTCTCATAATAATGGATATTATGCATTTCTATAATGTTGTGTCTATGACTATAAACCCTATCGCTTTTGATCTAAACGTTGGCAATTCAGAGGGAACATGTAAAACTGTGAACATATAACTGTACAGGTTTATCTGCAATTTTGCATTTATTTTAAAACAGAATATTCATACCACTTAATAAACTTATTGATAATATTTACAGAATGCAATGTTGTATCTTAAATTTTGCATATGTTTGTGCCAAAACAGTACATAATATAATGTAATAGATTAGAATAGAATAGAATAGAATAGAATAGAATAGAATATATAAACATGGTTTAAGAGCACTTGACAGTTTTTTTTAATATGACATGCAGGAACATAGTCACACAGATAGGATGTTTAATCATGTTTATTATTAGATTTATGTAGCACCAAAAGAAAATAAGGGATAATAGCTAATAGATAATAGTTATTTTGAAATTGTGTACGATTTGATTTTTTGCGATTTTTGAGAGACATAACATTAATTGAAAACTCCAGAGACATCATAAGCATAATCATAATCATAATAAAAATCAAAATTTTATAAATGTTAACTATAAGATTTTGAAATATTGAGAAGTTTGGCGCAAGTACAAAACTACATTTATTTTGCCTGATTAACACGCAGTGTCTTAAGAGACCAACGGAAAAGTGGGCTCGTCCGGGATTTGAACCCGGGACCTCTCGCACCCTAAGCGAGAATCATACCCCTAGACCAACGAGCCGCGGTGACGAGAGAGATTACAAGAGAGTACTTGATTTTCTTTTAGTTGTTAGTTCTTTAGTTTCTCTTAAACAAATATAATCTTCTATATCATTGGGAAGATATTCGTTTTATTATTATTTTTTGCAATCAAAAGTTAAAGACTCCAAAGGGATGTGACTACAATTCCTATAAAAACAGATGTATGGAGGTGAAGCGAGATGATTCACTGCTGCCCACATGTGTCCTCGCTTGTACACGCGGTGTTTAGCGACATGCAGCGTTAATGGTCTGACAGATTTGCATTTATCATCTAATGTTTATTAACTAATAATATTAATGCACATTAACCCATAAAAATGTTAACAGCAGCTTACGTTAAAGTGGAAAAAATTAAGCTGAATTCCGGTTAAAGCAAATGAATTATTTAAGAATAGGCTATATGTAATTATAAGCCAATAATGATACATTTACTTTCGCATAAGTTTGTTTTAAATTAAATGCTGTATATTGGCGTCTTAGCAAGTTCAGTAATAAGCAGTAAACTACTGTGCGTATCTTGTTGTGACCAGTCGTCCCTGAGGCAGTGAATTATCTTGTCTGTTGTTACTCTTCGGTACAGTCACCTACCGGCCTGCCGACGTGGCGGGGCGGAAGAGGAGCTGCTGGCTGACAGTAAACGGGTGAGCTGCACTGTCACTTTCACAAAAACAAAACTGTCTTTGAGCTCTGTAACTTTCCTTTATCTGCAAAAACTGAGAGACACGAATCGGCAGCATAACGTCCGAGCAGATGTTTTATTAATCCGCTGCAGTGATGAAAATTTGTTTATTTTACTCGTTAAGAAGATTATAAAGCCATAAACCTGCGAATAATAGCCTAATTGTCTTATTTGCTTTCAAATACAACAGCAGTCTTTGTTGAGTGTCTGTCTGCCACACATCGCTGTGTGGGCTGATGTTTTAAATACTGTTAGAAGAAGCAAAAGAGGCTTAGACATACGTGGAGAAGACTCACAATAATGCATTTTCAGTTATAATTTCGATGTAAATAGTTAAAGTGATTAGATGTTGGTTACAGTATGATCTAAAGAGCCTTTATTTGCAGATTGAAACTTACAGAGCTCAACATTTCTATTGTCTATACCCGAGATCTAAAGAAATATCGTCACATCATACTTATTCCGCCTTGTTCTGCATGTTGATGTTGATGTTGTTGTTTTTCGTTTTTTCGTTTTTTTGACAAATGTACATTGGTATTGTAAACCTGTTTATTTACCGTCTTTTGTATACAGTTTTTAAAAGATGACGTTGTGCTAAATGACATTAAACAGCTTTACGCAAACTTAGCCTCGATTGAAAACATTGGGATGACATTCATGGTGCGGTGCACGTACAGCAATGTAACACTAGATGGTGGTGTTGGACCATATTGCGATAAACAATTGCTTGATTTGGTATATACAGTGTTATAATGTGCACCGCTTTAAACAGAAATTCTCTCATTTTGGCCTCAGAATTTCATATATTGTCATGGAAATATTAAGTGAGTTAAAGCAAGAAGGATGTGCTCTTATTTACCAGAGTAAATTGCGAGGGTTTTTTCCTCAGACATGGTGCAAATACCAAAAGAAACAAATGTAACTTGCACAGAAATTATGTAAAATTTCTTTAGGAAGCTTACAATTTATTCACTTGGAAAGTGTAATGTCTCACTGTTATATTTATGTCATATGTGTACATTATGTGTGTAGGAGCTCATCAGGTTTTAGGATTTGAGGATCAATAAAGATGCACGGATCAGCACTTTCCTATCTTAAATCCACTAAAATCAAAAATGTCCTTTCTTCCAGATCACCATGTCCCACACTGCCCCCTCTGATGCAGACCCCTTTGCTGATGTTGCTCCTCCACCAAACTCTGACCCTGGCTCCTGTCAGGATGTCCCAGCAGCCCTTGCACAGCCCTCAGTCGCTCTGCAGCCTGCTTTGATCCCAGAGAATGAAGTCCCCCAACAGTCCACCGAGGAGATGACTGCAAAGGACACCACCAGCGAGACTTTAGAAGGTCCCACTGACCAACCAGAGCCTCCCACTGAGGGTCAGGTGATTGAATGTGACCAACCGGTGAGCCTGGAGCCCGAGGCAACAGAAGAGGATGTGGAGGTTTGTAGCACTAGTTTCTTAAGTTACAGTTAAGTTGTCATGATTCTTTATTGACACACAGAGTACGACAGGCTTAGGTGGTATCTTGGACAACACACTTCTCATGCGTTCATACCTTACATTTCACTCTCACATTTCAATATACGATATATGATGGTAATGTATGTGCAATAAAATAATGAAATTTTTTTAAAAGCCATGTGACCGGTGCTTGCAGTAACTGTAGCCTGTGTGACACTTTAGAGGATTAATGCTGTGTGTCTAATATGCTACTTTGAAATGTCTTGCAACTTTTAATACTAATAGCTATTAGAATAATTAATGGATAGGAAATAAGCGTCCTTCTTACTTTGATTCTATTAACCTTGACTTGTTGTGGTGGTGGAGGTTTAATGTTTTACCATCTTTAGCCACAGTTCTCTGATGCACCTAGAGCACAAAGTTCCATCCATGTTGGCTGGCTGACCTTCATCATTGAAACTAAACCAAAAATATTTCCAAGCAAGCTCGTCCTGTGATATTTTTTTTATTTTGTTTTGTTTTTTTAATACATGAACACATAACTTAAATGTTTTGACAAGGGTTATCTTGAAGAGTCAAAAAGACAAGGCAACTGGACTATGTTGAGTTTTGGGAAGACATTTCACTTCTCATCCAAGAAGCTTCTACAGTTCAGTTCCAGCTGACAGAGCCTTTTCAGTTGCCGCCCCCTCTCTCTGGAACTCACTCCCACAACACATCCGTGACTCCGTTGACCTCAC
>JAQMCX010000043.1:13455065-13486442 GCA_029814765.1 Acanthurus leucopareius | reverse complement strand
GTTTTTTTTTTCATATCTAGCGTTAAATTGGCTCTTCCAGCCTGCAGTTACTCAGATCTCCAAATGAGATAAAGAACTCTCTTTCCCTTTCTTACTTCTGCTTCTTGTCTTTTAGAGATACATTTACTTCATACAGGCGTGAAAGATATTAGGCCTCCTCTCAGCTTTTGCCGGATTGGGGTGGAACATTTATCAGCTGTGTCCTTGCCTTAGAAGACAAATTAATTTGCAATGCAAAATGAAAAATGTTAAGAAGCCAAGTCATTTATTAAGGTTTTTACAGTTTACTAAAATTAAGATCTTCTAATAAAGTGCCCCAAGACTGTTTGAGGATTAGTTGTTGAAAATAAACAAGTTTTAATTGTCCTCGTGTGTGTCAGATGTTTTTATTTTCACACTGATGATGCCTGGTAATTGAAACAGTCATTTTTTATTTTTCTCCTCTGCCCTTTAAGTCCATTTATGTCCTTCTTCTGGCTTCTCCTCTGTTACCAGGCCTGTTCCTCTGTGAGGGAGGATGCAGAGGGATGGTTGCGATGATGAAGATTCGCTAAATATAGACAGGATGAAAAATATAATAAACAGACTAGAATTAGATGACAGAGAAGAGTCATGGTAGAGTCATGTTGACTCTACCATGAAGTACATATGATTGCCTATTTAAGTAAAACTATGCAGACTACAAACACTGAATATGAAGCATAAACTGCAGTAAACATTGTACAGATGCAGCATCATCCAAAGATACACTTATAGAAACACTCCAGTACTCATCAAGTAAAGTTCTGATTTGCCGACTTTAGTTTATGTGCATGCAGCATCATAATAATTTTCCTTTACTAACTGAATTTATATGATTAAATTTGTACTTTGCAGTGACAGAGTATTTTTTTTTTTTTTTTTTTTGGTGTTACTATTGATCATAAAAAATGCAGCTTGTATGACTGTTGCAGTTGTTACCTGTATAACATGGTTCAACATTTCCATCCAGCAGAGTTTCAATGTCATCTGAAAAAATGTAACACAAGTCACAGAAGAAGTAGTGTGTGCATGTGATCTTATTCATTTTATTCTGAAATGTTTTAAGCGTGTGTAATGTCCTTTACCTTGACTGTTAGCTTCTTGAATGGGGGACAGTTCTGTTCATTCAAAAAACAAATGTTGTCAAAGGACTGAAACAACAGATTAATCAAATCATTTCTACCAAAACTGTGTGTATGCATTCAGAAACTGACCTGACCAATACCGGGGTCCACTGGAGTTGATAACTATTCCTATTGGACAATAATAAGTCATTAATTTAACTGTGCTATTTTGGAAATCATGTAAAAAAAAAAGAAATATAGATGTGGTGTAGAGTTTATAGAGTATAACTGTGTGATGTACTGGTTAGTTACCTTTAGGAATGATGATTTCTTTGTGCTCCTCACCATCTAGTTAAAAGATCAACATACAGTATCAGGCATATTTATCATTATTCATGTACTTATCTCATCTGGAGAATAAAATCTCTCGGGTTTACTCTACATTCACAGGAAAACATCTTAATTCTGAGAAACGACTCTCACTGAGGTGTTTTTTACAGCAGGCCCTGACACCTGCCGTAATGACACAGGCATTCAGTCTAGTTTCTCTACTAATCTCTTACACAATTATCTCTAACAAAAATGCCATGAGCATTTTGTTATATATGTCATTTATGTAAGAACAAAGAGAAGAAAGTTCAATTTTATCCCAAGAGCAGTTGCAGAAATAAGTGTCATTGTGAAGCAGGACCCTACTGACGTAACACAGGGGGCGTTGTTGTATTGTGGCTCTAACATTAACTTATTTACTGTAAGCAGAGAAATTCTCCTAAAGAATAAAAGGAAAGCTGTAGTTAAGAAATAAAAATTCGAAACACCCAAAAAATTCAGAAAAAAGAAACTTAGATTTACCGCCAAACTGCAGGTCGTAACAAACAGGGGGCACCTTGGTCTTTTCTGAAGAAAATGAGAGACAGTTCAGTCTAAACTTCAAACGATCACACACACTACTGACAGGGTTTGTGAGTGTGTGTTTATGTTTGTGTGTGCATGCGTGTGTGTGTGAGTGCGTGTGAGTGCGTGCGTGTGCGTTTGTCTTACTGCGTAAGCATTTCCCCCGGTAGATTTCTCCGAGCACAGTTGTGACTATAGTCAGCAGCACCACACACAGGAGAGCAAGCCAGAGCACCCTGAACACACACTGCCACTCATCTGGAGGACAGAGAAGAATCATAGTTGGTTTGGTCTGATATCAAACCTAAAATATTTAATTCACAATAAAAAAAAGAGAAGCAATGAAAAGTCCTCAGATTTGAGCAACTGGAACCAGTATTTGTTTGAGATAGATAGATAGATAGATAGATAGATAGATAGATAGATAGATAGATAGATAGATAGATAGATAGATAGATAGATATTTCAGGTAATTTTACACTGATGAAAACATCATATTACATTTCTCCTCATAGATTCTCTTACATCACACTCACACACCGGACTGACTGGCTCAATAAGGGTACTTAATCATTTTTTGTCATCGAAAATCATTTAGTCATGTGATTCTTCAGTTAATTGACAATCATTTTGGCTAAAAAACACTGAAAAAGTTTTCTCGTAATGAGACGCATTTAGAACGTGAGGGTCTTGTCTAAAAAGGAGAGATACAGAGAGATAACTGATAGAGGTGAAATAAACTCAGAGAATGAGAGAAGAAAATAGAGAATAATTAAGAGAAAGGTATGCAAGAAACAAATTCATGGAAAAAATAAAATAATAGAATGAAACAGTGTAAAGTACAAGCAGAAAGGAAACACAGAGAGAGAGAGAATGGAAAAGTATGGTGGAAATTCGGCAGAGAAACTAAAGCTTGACGGATATCCAGCTGTCATCACTTACACACACACACACACACACTGGAAAATATGACTTTAGCTTTAAGCTGTAGGGAGTTTTGGAGAGCCGGATAGAAAGAAAGAGAGCCAAAATCAATGCAGCCTTGGAGATACAGTAGATTAAGATGAACTGTAACTCTTGGATCTCACAGTACAGAGAGAGGAAAGGAAACAAAGTCTCAAAGCTCAGGCTGGAGTCAGGGGAAGAGGAATTGTGGGAAATTTGTTCTATTGAAAAGAATACTCCACTCTGAACTGAGAGATAGAGGACCGGCTTGAATAAGATTGAATCAATTTCACCTCAATGAAAACTGATTGGCCAATTTATTTGTCTGTTATCGTCTCCACTCCGGTTTAAGTAAAGCCCCACTGACCACACAAGGCGCTGCTCTCTCATCCTGACACCAACCTTTCGGTGTCCGTTTCAATGGCGGCTCTTTGTTTTTTGTTGCATTCAAAACTGTTTGATTGGAGAGCCAAAGGAGACAGCGGCTTTGATTGGCTGACTCAGAGGTGGACGGTCCAGGGAAACAGCAGTAAAAGGCTTTCCTCAGTCCTTCATCATCTGTTTTCTTTATCTCCTCTTCCTCCCCCTCCTCCTCCTCCTCCCCAGGTGGACGGAGGCTTAAAACGTTGTCATTATTGTGTCCATACAAGGTGAAATTCAGAGTCTCTGCATCTCTGAGTTGAAGCTCCACTGACACCTCCAAATGTACTTTTAAAGCTGTGAATGGACAAGTGGGTTAATGCATAGATACGATTACAAACAGGGACTGTTAGCAGTCAGCAAACATGCTTGATGCTGTTGTTATGCTAGCATCAGTTTCATACTCATTAGCTGATGAGTATTTCAGTCTGGACCAAAGAGGTAAATCAACTAAAAAACAACAGAAGTACAACTTAAGAAACTATACGATACCTAAAGATGAGCGGTTTCTATGTAGTTCTGTTATGTCCACATCTGTTTCGCACACAAACCAGCTGTTTTCTGCGTCCTCATCACCTCTCCTTGACTCTGAGGTAGGATCAGTCATTTTGCTTCGATTCTCTTGTGTGCAGGCATGCTCCTGCTTTTCAAGTTCTGCAGTCTTTGAAGGGTCACACATATCCTTTCTCCTAATTTCAGCATCCCTTATCTTCCCATTTTTCCCTGTCTTCATCTGATTCCCTCGCTCACATGGCCGGGAGGGCAGACAGAGGAAGTTCACTTTTGATGCTGAAAGGAAAGAGAGAGCGAAAAATCGAAAAATTCAGAGTGATTTCTCAGCGGGAGCAGGCTTAGGGTGGGAAAAAAAGGGCAAAATGCTCTCAAGTGAGAAATCATAGCAAGATCTCAAAATGGAAGCTGTTGCCCCGAGTTTATCTGACAGACAAAGACAGACAGGAGGAGCACAGAGAAAGAGGAAAACCACTGAAGATGAACACGTGCGTGAGTACATACAAAACCTCAAGCAAGTCACTCTCAAAAAGAGAAGCTTTTCAAGGCAACACAAAATGGAAATATTTTCAAAGGAGCTGTCAGTCAGTGATCTGTAGAGCTATATTTGGGAATGACTTTCAGTGCAGAAAGACAAAAAGAGAGCAGTTTAATCAGAGTGAGTCTATGTGAAGAGGAAGAAACAGGACAAAGTGACTCAAACAACACAAAGTTTACTTTTTTTTAAAGGGTTACTTTAAAATAAAGTTTGAACAAAACTGAGCCAAAGCACAGCTACACTTCTTCCTTTTTAATGCTCCAAAAGGTCGTGAACTTACAATGTAAATTACACACAAACACACACACAAACACACAAACACGCGCACACACACAATATGGATTAAACTATCTGAAGCTGTTTGGGTGACCAACCTTTGTACAATGTGAAGAATTCTGGAAGGCAAATAATGAAGGCGAGGATCACGAGGATGAGAAGTTTAGTCAGTGCTGCTCTTGTCATGGTTGCACCATATGATCTCTCTAACACACACACACACACACATCCTTCTTCTTCAGGCTGACACACGGGTGGCTTGGGTCTCGTGGTATCTGCTTCCTTTTCTAGAAACACATGGGTTCACACACTACTCATCCTTTGGTAAACGGTTAAACGCCTTCAGACTGTTGCTCGTATTTCTCGTAGACGCATGCAGCAACGCAACACAACGTGCATAATACAAAGCAACTTCACTTCCTTTAACACTTCCTGTCATTTCCTCAGAACAAATGAGAAATGAAGAGTTACAGAACGACAATGTTTTCAACTGCAGCATGTGAGTAGCAATGCCGTGTGTCTCTTCTGGATTTGTTTTTTGATTTTACGATGCGAAGTGTCTTCTCTAAAGAAGAGAACTGATCAGTCTTTTAAATTGAGGTTTTGTATGAATAACAATACAGAAGCTCATCAATCATGTATTGAACATGTTTGGTCTGAACCTGTAAGAGAAATCAGCTCTCGATTTTAAACTGCTTGTGTACAGAAACAGAAACCAAAACACTATGAAGTCTTGTTCCTCCTCTCTATGTGAAACTAAATAAGAATTATGGGAAATTTTCTCAATATTAAAGAAAAATAAAAACAGATATCTGATAGTAAGTATAATTTGGGGAAACCTCTTGATGTGTTCAGTCACAGTTAGAGGACAATAAATCAGAATTAAGAAAAAACTTACACACAAAGATTTAAACTGACAAGGATTCAAATTAAAACAGGCTTCCACAGACCTCAGGCCAGCTGCCAATTATGTCATTACTTTTACCACACATTAGAGAGCTGATAGATGTTTTTATTGCTGCTGTAGAGCTTTTTACCTTCCTGTTTATCTTTTAAATTCATTCTACTCCTTAAAAAAAAAAAAGAAAAAAGTTCCCCTGCACTGTTTGACTTGATCTCTCTTGGGTGTTTAGTGCACCTCAGATTTTACGGTTGGGTTCCTGAGAGCCACTTATCTTGGCAGACCTGAGCTGGGCACACACAAACAGCGGGTCAGGCAAATACACGCACATTCAAACACACAAACACACGATGATGAGCATGGCTGGCAGGTGGAGCCTTATCTCCCCTCCACAGCGGCTTGCCTCTCTCAGGGCTCAGTCAGCAGCTTAGAGCTGGATGGGGGCAGCCAAATTTAAGAAAAAAATCACTTTCTGTCCTTTTATGTCAAATCAAAGCTGTTTGACTCTTGAAGCATTTTTAAATATTTTGAGTGCATAGCTAGCTGAGATATATTTCTGGCGATTGCTGAGTAATGGCACATACAATAGCACAGTGTGTGCGTGTGTGTGTGTGTGTGTGTGTGTGTGTGTGTGAAGTTCCCTTGAGCAAGACACTGTTGAAGCTGTTTTGTATGTATTTATTTTGCCTGCAGAGACCCTCGTCAGTTAGCGCTTAATTCAGAGGTTTTAATTTTCAAATAATGAAACATTGGATTTGTGTAATAATTAAAGAAAAGATTTTTAAAAAAGTACAACAGTATCATCTTCAATGAATTCATTCCAATTGACTGCTAAAGAGGGTTAGTGGGTGAACAGTAGGTCAGGTGCAGTGATGTACTCAGAGGAGGAGCAGGGGAGGTATTTGCCCCCACTGGAGCCCCCATGCTTGAAAAAATGTCACAAAAGTGCCCTCATGGATGCCCCTGTAGTAGATAAAAATGATGAATTGCCCTCTCAGGTGCTCTACTGGTGGATAAAACATAATAAAGTGTCCTCTAGGTGCCCACATCATGACTTTTTGCATGCTGGTCCAATCATCACTGCAGGTTTTAGACTACAGACACCTGTTTGATAAGAACACTTCAGTGCATATTGAAAGATTAATTTGATCTAATAGTCAATGTCTTTACACGAAATTGGGATTTCACTTTATGCCTGATGATGAAAACCTCAGGTTGTGCCTCTGTTTCCACCTTTAAAAAGTTTTACCCCGTCAATGCAATATTTTGGAGCATAAAATTCAATATCTCAAAAGTCAACACAGACGATGCAGGCTGAGAGGTAGACGATAACAGAGGGGGGTGAAACACGTTCAAAAGAGTTTTTATTTGCTGTAGTAACAGAGTGAAATTGAGTGTTCCACATTTAGCAGCAGAGCAGCTGGAAACACCTGGAGGATTCTTGGGTTTCCTTGAAACCTGGTTAGAGAAGCACAGGTAAAGGCCTGCTCTCCTTTACTCTGTGTGACGAGTAAATTCCTGGGAATCTGCTGTGTTCACTGACAAACAAGCATAAACAGGAGAATAAAAACTTAATTTTAATTCCCACAACATGAGCCGAACCTTCAACCAGACAGTTACCTAGAAATCTAAGAAATCATGCCTGGGTCTGATTGTGAGGAAGATCCAACAGATGGACTTTAAGAAAGTGATTCTGTGTTTTAGACTGAAGAAACCTTGAGAGAGTTGGGCCCTCAGAGTATCTGTAGGGTTTTTAAACACTCTGCCCACAGGATGTTATACCTTCCATCTTACTGTTGATCCAGCAGGAGGACCAAGGTGTGGGAATGGATGTTGGTTTGCTGAAGTCTGTGTCTGTTGGTCCATGAAAAGCATAATTTCATGACAAACAGTGGCCATTATCTTAAAAAAAAATAGTCTCAAACACGAAAAACAAAATCACAAATACTGCTTTGCACTTTGTTTTTTAATGTACGAAGCACCCAAATATAAAGCATGTTAATTAGTGAGCAGTAGAGGTGCTGGAAGGCAGATTTTGAAAGCTTTGGAGAGAGCTGAGCCTCACTTCAAATTTTCATACTCAGCTGGCTAACCATCTTCTTGCCTCCAGCTTCTTGTTAAAGAGACTGACATTAAAAGGGGCAGTGAGTCTCATCTAACCTTCGGCATGAAAGCAAATGAGTGTTTTCCAGGTTGTCAAACTATTCCTTTAAATTTTTTATAGATATTAATGTCCCTTAATGGTCGGTCCAATACTTTTATTGGCAGTAATGAACTCTGCAGCCTCTGGTGATGTCTAAATCTAAAGCACATAGCAAAAATCCACCTCTGAGTTTTGACAAACCTTGACACAATTTTAATCTTTTTATTCTGAACAGACAATATGTTAGGTATAAACTTGTACTGTAGCTGTAGTCTGAGCATCTGTCACATAAGCTAACAGTACATATCTATAACTTTTGACACTAGAGAGGCTTTAAGAGTTATTATCAAACTTAAGACCTTGGACAGAAATGACTTAAGAGATGCTCTGTGAGGATATTTTTGGAGCTCTCCATTACTGCAAATCTGATGTTGAGACTTTAGAGATTGAATGTAACAGCATGATGAGATTAGGGATTTAGGTACAAGAGGGGATATTCAACAACAAGCCACGCTTCACAGGCGCAGCACAGGCGATGGTTGTATTTCAGGCATTAGATGTTGTACATTTGATCCTCCTCATCATCTCCTCACTGGGATGTCTGAACTTAATCCCTGGATCTGCTTTAAATGCTTTACACCGTGATGTTCTGAGGCAGATTAAGGCATCAATAGCTACACTGACTTAAATTTGTCTTTCATCCTTTTTGCACCTTTTTTGTGTTCATGTCCAGAAAAATGAACAAAACTGGTTAAACAATGTTTTTTTCCTGAGTTTTGTTTCGTATGAGCTAAGTGTGATCTGACTGTTATAAATGTTTTTTGCTATTTATTACTTAGAAAAGCTTTTGGAGGAAAGAACCAGGCAGACATCTTAAACCATCAGTGTTAGAAGTTTGTTCTATGTTCACAGCTTTGAAACATTTGAATGGAATGATGTTTAACTGTCTTCTGCCATGTAAGATCAATCTTTGTCACAATTTTTTAAGGTCATGTTTCATTTTTATTATCTACTTTTTTGGCCCCAGTTTTAGGTCGAGCTTTATACATTATAGATTATCAGTTGTATCAACAACAATGGTTTAATTTAGTTGTTAGGCGTTTCCTGGACTTTGAACGTATTTAAGTTGATTTATTTTTTCTTTTGGCAGTGAGTCTTTCATATTTTGTCTGCTGTGATCTTTCTGACTTGTTTCTGCATGAGTAAGTGAACTAGTTTCCCCTCCAGAAAAACCCTCTGTAGATGTCTAATTTAATGTAAACTTGCTCAAATCCCATTGCAGTTTAGATTTTGCATCAGTAATACAGCTGGATAAAATTCAACATGATAATGAGAGAAGAAAAATAAGACTCTGGATCCCCTCCTGCCTACATCTTCATATATTAACTTTGTAAAATTTCCATCGTTGCCGCTCCTCTAATATCTTGCCTCTCATGAGGAAGCACACTGTCTCACCTCTGGCAGTGTTTTTAGCTTTCTTGTTAACTATTTAATGGATTGACATTATGTTTTGGGCGTTCAAGGTAAAAAAGGAGATGGAATTTACCTCCTTTGTCATTTCCTTTAATTTTTCATCTGGTGCCATTATCTGGTGATAATTTCATCAGCCTTGGCTGTACTTTCTGTTTAGGGCTAATTAGCAAATGCTAGAATGCTAACTCAATTAAACAAGATGGTAAAAATGATAAACATTTACTGCTGAAACCAACATCAGCGACAACTGATACAAACTATCTACTCTTTAATGCTGGTGCAATTAATTTTAATTGTGTATTGCACAATAACAGCCTAATGAACATGGAAGCATTGTGATTTTGAGCATGTCAGCATGCCGACTTCAGCATTTAATTCGCAGCTGCAACCATTTCCAGAAATGGCTAAAAACATTTACATGATTATGCAAGTTTATTAATTATGCAAGAGTTTTATATTTGGCATTTGGGAACACTACATATAACTGAATAATACCAGCTTAAAGATCCACTTACTAGCTTTCAGAGCATCTCAGCTGACTTAGTTTTATCATGTGATGGTTTTGTAGGATCATAAAGCCTGTCTCTGTTCAAATATGGTCTCAGGTGGGCTGTGAATGCCTCCTTGATCTTTCTCTGGACATCCACTGACTCCTTTTTGATGACTTTGACCTCTTTCCAGTTGATGCTGTGATGGCTCGTGTTCTTTTTGTCTCTTTTTCAGGGTCTTTGCAATTTCAGTTTCCAGCTTCCGCAGCACATCATATAAAGCTCTAGTCTCCCACATGGAGTTCTTTCTTGTCTGGATCCCAACACAGAAAACACAAAAGTGGTCTACTTGCAAAAGATTCTTTCACATATTTTTAATTTTATGGACCATTACAGCTTATAAAATAGCTTATAAACAGTGGTATAAAGTATTTTACACTTCCTGTTCTTTAATTTGCAGTTTATTTGTGCTTGCTTGCTCCAGATCTTCAAATCTCACAAGACTTCACAAGACTGTGCTGCTGATACAAAGACAGATCTCGAACTGATTCAATTTTCTTCTGATTTGTCTATTTGAAAAATTCAGTTGTATTGACAGAATTTTGCGAGGTATGCAGCTTGTGAAAAATGTGTCAGATCTTTGCTTTGGTGGTTATGAGGAAAGAATCTGTCATAATCCATGCTCACATTCATTTCCCCACTTTGCCGGTAACATCAAAATATTGAGAAATGACGATATCTTTGTTTTACATTTGTTACGTTGTGTATTTACAATATTCTAAATGACTCCATCAGTGTTGAGACACAGAGAAATCTGTCATTTTATTCAAGGTCACAGTGTGTTAAATTCACTAACTTCCATGGTAACACCGGTCAGAGAGATAGGAAAGAAGTCTTCAAACAAGACTAAAGATGACCTAAATAAAACTTTCATAGATTACCTTGCCTGTGCACATTTCTGTCTGAGTTGGTCAGATTAATTTAAATTTATAATGCTATTTTGATGGCACGGCATCTTGCAGAAGATATTAGATATTGTGCACTTAGAAGTAAGCCCCTGCATATTTGAATGGTTTGCTCATTACCAGGGACCAGTGACTGTGTTGATGAGCACTACTCACAAAATGTAAAACAAGCTAAAAAAGAGACATAAAATAGTGGGAAATTAGAAATGAGTAGTGAGCGTGTTTTTCCATTAAAAGCAGAGCAGCGGGAGAAGGAGGAGGACGATGAGAAGAGGGAGGAGGGGGGAGAGCATGGTGATTTAGTGCTTTGTCAGCACAAAGGCGTCATCTGGCCCTCCAGAGACGAAGCCACTGTGAAGCTTTATGACTTTTTATGGAGAAATTACGATGTTTCACAAAGAGATTATCATTATGAGGGAACCTTTAAAGGTGATGGAGGTTTCCAGACTTATCCTCCTCGTGGCTCTAATATGTCTATCTGTCTGTCTGTCTGTCTTGGTTCCTGTCTGCCTGTAATATGGTGCTTCAGTCTTATGTGCTCTGAATACAGTTTGTTCCCTCTGTTGTTTGCTCTTTCTCTTCCTTTCTTTCCTCAATGTTTTGTTCACTAAAAGAATTATGAAGGGGCCTGTTGTGCTGTTTCAGGGTTTTTAGCTTCAGTCACATCTTTCCATGTTTGTGTGTATGTGTGTTTGTGTATTTGTGTGCATGTGTGTGCATGTGTGTATGTGTGTGTGAATGAGAGGGGAGAGGCAATACTTCAAAAGACAGCGGACACTAAAGTGGGCTAAATTGGGGCGAATTTACAGGAAGCTCAGTGCTATTGTGGTGCTGCATCTCTCATGTATCCCTTCATGTTTCACCTTCTCTCTCCTCCTCTTTTCTTGTCTGCTGTAACCTTTTCTGGTGAGAAAATGCCATGTCAATAAAAGCTTTTTAACATGAGAAAAAAATCAATGTGCTCCGATTGCACCTTTTTTTTTTTTTTTTTTAAACCTGCCCACTTAACAAATGAATGGTTCTGCCTCTGAGCACAGGATGAAAAAATGATGCTTTCCAGTAGTTAGACTGACTTTGTATTGAATTTGAAATAAAACTCCACAGACTGTTGGAGGTTCTCAGAGTACTGTTTACGTTTATATGACTTACCATAAACACTTTACGTTTTAAAGTGCATCACTGGCCACACTCACATCATCAACCTTTATTGTTCTGAAATTGGAAAAAGGCTCGTGCAGGCAAGGTTGCTATAAAAATTAAACAGAAAAACAATAAAACAATAAAACATACACATATACTTAAGCATAAAAGCCCAATATAATGCATAATAAATAGATGCATCATACAACCACACCCATTACCACGCTGATATTATCAATCCAAACATCATCATGGAGTCTCAAGGGTGATATTCTGTAGCTATTCTAGCATATGTAGCCCCTTTAAAAAATCTTTTGATGTTCCTACATTAAAATCAAAAAAATGAAATTTTTTATAAAGTAAATGTTATTGATCAAAACGACAAACCAACTGAGAATTATCATCCCAACTCAGCAGCGTCTCACAGCCTTACATTACTCTCTGCAGTGCTGTGTCTCAGCTGTTAGGTTTGTGTTTTTTGTGGCTCTAGGTGCTTCGGTTTCTAAGAGCAGCGGGTAGCTGTTTTTAGTGAAAAGACGTCAGTAAGTCCGCTGTGCGCAACCTGCCAGGACCAAAAAGCAGACAGAAGATGCTAAGAATGTCTGCCAGATGTTTAAATAGGCGACCGATTGGTTACACATTCACCACAACAGCTTTATAAGATGATGATATGTCAGTGTTGTGTCACAGCTTGTCAACATGCCTCCATGCGTTAGTCATGGAGGGATTTTAGCTCCAATAAAAGTCCTGCAGTTTGAATAAAGTCAGTTTTAGTGGAATATGTGGTGAAGATGACTGTTACTCAGTGGTCTGCCTTGTTGCTGGTTCAATACAAGTAAAGCAAATTTATTATATATAGAACATTTCAAACCCAAAGGCAACTCAATGTGCATTACATAACTGCACAGGCAGAAGCATTAAAAAGAAATGATAAAAACTGGAGTCAACATTGTCACAAGTTTTTTACTCTACTGGTGATTTACTCCACATTTAAGCAGCATGGAAGCTAAAAGCAGCTTCACTGTGTTTAGTTTTGACTCTGAGAACAGCCAGCTGATCAGAATTAGGAGATCTGAGATCTGTTCAAAGTTTGTGAATGAGCAGAAGAATGTTTAGTTGACTCCATGAGAAAGTGGTGGCTAACGTAATGATCAGAGAGCCACTGCTTTATGCTTGGCTTTTTCGGTCCTTGTTTCAGTCCTGGCAGCATTTTCAGGATCAGCTCAAGCTGCCTGTTTGCTGTCTGATTGCTTAGACAGGCCTGTAAATAAAGGATTGCTCTAGTCCAGCTACTAGAGATAAAGGCATGTACAAGTTTTTCGAGAGCTTGTTCAGATATCCAGTCTCTGATCTGAAAGTATCTCTTGAGTTGGTAGGAGGCTTATTTTGACTTTTGAAATTTAAGTCTGAATCCAGGACAACACAGAGGTTTCCAGCCTGAATTTAACACATGTAAGTTGAGAAACTATAGATCTGTAGGCAGTATTTGTGCTATGATGACTCTGCTCTTCAAGCATATATTCTGAGATCTTGATAAATGATCAGCACATAATTTTTCTCCTTCTCTCTCTTGTTTGCAAAGTGTGTGGTGTTTCTCAAGCTCATATTCTTGTCAGGTCTCATAGTGCAGCTTGTACAATGGGAATAAACTTAGCTCTCTATTTTACGTTATAATAGAAAGCGGCACAGACATACACACTTTCTCATGCATGAGAGGTAATTTATTTTTGCAAGTTTATTTTAGGATAATGTTATTCATGAGTTTGCTGGATAAAGGAGCAGGCAGATGTTTTGGGAGAGAGCCGGCTGGAAGATTTGACATTTCAATGTCAGAGGTTTTTCTTGCATTTTCTGTAAAGTTTTGCTTTAGAAAAAAGACATGACCTGTTTGTTACAGGACTCCATTTAATTCTTTGTTAACTGCAATAATTTTTGAAAAATATATGTTTAACAACACATCACTGAGAACATGCAAGCTATAATGGTTTGATTAATATAGTCTCAAGGATGCCAGACTCTGTTTTTACACATAAACGCATCCTGAATGCTCTTTTGTAATTCCATGATTTCATTTATTCTCTCAGTCTCTCATTAAACAGATGCCAGCTAAAAGATTCCTTGTGCTAAAGAATGAAGAACTGAGGGCCAGTTATGAGTTGATAAGCTGCAGTGTCAGCGTCCTCTAAATGCCCCC
This sequence comes from Acanthurus leucopareius, assembly GCA_029814765.1. Classification (NCBI taxonomy): domain Eukaryota; kingdom Metazoa; phylum Chordata; class Actinopteri; order Acanthuriformes; family Acanthuridae; genus Acanthurus; species Acanthurus leucopareius. Next base: position 13,472,470 of record JAQMCX010000043.1, on the reverse strand, counting down.
CCACTTTCAATAATTATCTACTGACAAGGCCTCCTGCCTGCTTGCTCCCCCTCTCCTCCTTATCATTAACACTGCCTCGATCCTCTAATTCTTATTCTAAACCTGTTTCATCCTGCCATGTTCCTTTTATCCTGCACTTAGCCACCAACTCACTTTTGGATGTTGGAAGGCAGATAGTTCACAGCTTTGGAGGTTTTAAATGGAAGTCGCAGATAAGAATTTCTTTAAACTACATTTAGCAAAACCACCCTTGAATACTCATAAAAAGCACATTTCAAATCTTATAATAGTCACCCTTTTGACACTGGGTCATGTTAACTTTGTCCTCACCAGCTCTGCTCAGGCCAAAACACACAGATCAAAGGTCAAAGTAAAACCCTCCAAAAGCTTTCTACGAAACTTTAAATCTTCTTTTGAAATTGTTGTTTTGCAGGATTTTCCTCTACTGCCTCTGTGCATCTGCCTTTTTTTTGTTTCTCCATTTGTGTTTCTCCTTATAGACAGTTTCAAATCAGTTTTGTCGGCCAACAAAGCGAAAAGATTCAAAATTCTCCTAGTAAATTAGTTCATGTCAGATCAGGTCATTGCACTTTTTTCTTTTGAGAAATTTGCCCTGAAAAACAAACCCATAAACAAACATTCACTTCTTTATTGCTACGCACGAACACATGCTACATGACAAACATCCGTCTGCCCAACATGGAAACAAACCGGTTTGTTCAAATTAACAGGCAGCTGTTTAAATCATGGCAAGTTGCCCTGTAGATCCCTGTATGGCTGGCTGCAATACATAGTCCAGGAGCCTCATTTCTGTGTTTGTTTTTGGAAAAATAATTTATTTGAGATAAAGTTTATGTGAAGAGCTGTAAGAGGTTCACACAGCTTGCTTTGATATACACTGACATGCTGGACTGGAATGAAAGTAGGGGGCAGGAAGTTACCCAGCACTCAAAAATGTGAATAAGAGTCTTAGATTCAGTTTGAAAAAATGCTGGATTTTATTTCCTTCCCCTTATTGACAATGCTTTCCAGGAGTTATGTCGTTATTTCATTTTTCGGTGCTCCCTCTTTCCTGTTAGACTGCCTAACATCAGAGATCATGTTAGTGATCCTGCATTTAGCCATTTTGGTCTGCTAAGATTTTTTTCTCTTCGTATGAAGGATGTCATTGCAAAAAATATGTAATAGGAACACTTTTTTTTAATCTGGAAAATCTGAAAGCATTTTAGAGACAGTTTTGCCTTAAAATGTACAACATATAAAATCATACACTAGATATCTCTCTTTTAAATCAGTTTAAAAAAAAACTACAAAAGACTTAGTTTGATGATATTGTGAAGTAGTGTGGGATTTGTTTATTTCATTGGAAAAATGCCACCATTGCAGATGAAAACCTATAGACTGACACAAACAGAAATGTTCATGGTTGACTGCTCTTTTCCCACCCGTCTCTGCCTTTTTTCTTTAGAACTGCCTCAGTAAAACACAGGGGCTTCACTTTTAGGCTCTTACACTAAGTAAGGAATTGATCCAGTATTGACCAAGTGTCCGCTGGCTGACTAATTACCTTATGATTGTGACACGTGAACCATGATTGACTAGAGATGAGGCAGATTCAGGTACAGGAGCAGCCAGAATTTTACTGCATCTTTAACTGCTAATATAATATTTATTAATAACCTTTAAGTTATACTTTGTCACCTTTCTCATTTGATTTTGCTCTCTGGCCCTCCTTGCTCGCTCCTCTCTGTCTCTCTCTCTGTTGTCTCATAGCTTTATGGATCAATGATAAGTGGGGGGTAAGGTGACCTTCATGGGGCCGACCAATCCAAGAACTTGCTGGATAGAGCGCTGCCTCGTCTAAAGACTAAAATTGCTTCTCTGGCACTATCTATTTCTTTCACACCAGGAGCAGAATGGACCAGAGAACACTATAGTATCTGTGTGTGTGTGTGTGTTGTCATGCTGGGGGATAAAGAGGAGAGTTATACAAGCTGGTTGAAGATGACTTGTGTAATTTGGGAAAATTGGTGTCCACAGTTGTTTTCATTGCAGCTGCTTTCAGAAAAAATTTGCCTCCAATAGAAAAGCTTAAGAAAGTGACATCTACCTGTCTAAGTTGTTAGTGTTATGTAAACTTAATTTAAACAGATATGTTTTTCAAGATGACAAAATTATGTGGCTTAGAGAGCTCAGCATGATGTAAAACTGCATTTATTTATTTAAAAAAATAAAAATAAAAATTGATCAAATGAGTTGGTTTAATGTCAAATTTGCTTCTCAGTGACAAACCCAAAGAATCTTGTTATCCAACTCAGTTCTCCTCAGCTTTATAGACACCTATCATCTACCAGTGTCTTGTTTTGTTTTTCATCGCCTGCAAATCGATTCATAATTGTACGTTTAGGAGCTGCCATATTGTGGAGTGTTTGCATGAATCTTTGAGTTTGTGACATATTAAATCTAGTTTGCCTGAGGGAAAATATGAATCCCCCCATGCTTCTCTCTAGTGACAGACTTTGCAAAGATACAAGGAAGTGTAGTCAAGATCTGACATTTTTAGGGACATAAACATAAGTAAAACACATTTTTAAGTTGCAGTGCATTGAGCTCCCTCTTCCTCTCTTTAGAACAACTTCCTGAATACGATATTCCAGCACAGTCTCTGACCTCAAACCATCATATAATAAATATTTCTCTTTGTTCGAAGAAACTCTTACATGTAGTTGAGAAAAAAAACCCAAGATCTTACAGGCAACCGCTTGTTTGCTACAGTCCTCCACTGTGCGTCATTAAATTTAACAGTTTATTCCTTTCCATTTTTTCTTTAATGGTTGCTTCAATTTCTATGTTTGGGACATTAGACAGTGAATTTCTGAAGGCTTTTAGACCAATGTATTGCCACAAACAATTTATTAGAGTATCAAGAGACTGTCGGGACCAACATAGATGTTTCTCTCTCGCTCTCTTTTCTACGGGAGTGATTGGCTTGTGACTGCAGGTCAGAGTGAATTATTAAGGCTGGCTCTGTATTTCACTTTAAATGTGCTCTCTCTCTCTCTCCCCTTCTCTCTCTCTCTTGCTCCCCCGTGTTTTCTATTTCCTTTCCTCCCCCAACACTCAGCCCATTTAGGAAGAGAGTGAACAGGATAAGAAGGCACTGCAGCATGGGGAAAAAAGCAGAAAGGGAAAATTGCACAGAGGCAAATGTGTTTTGTAGAGAAGGACATGAGTGCAGAGAGGATGTCAGAAGGGAAATGAGAAAAAGAGCTATGGAGCATTTAAGAAAGAGAAGGAAGACTGACAGAGTGCAGAGAGCTGATGAATTGCACAGCGGGCACTTTGCTATCTTCCACCTGCTACCTGCCCTGCAAGGAGACCTGAATGCAGCATGCAAGAGCAAACACACACACCTGCTTTTACCTATGAATAAATACTATTTGCCAGTGTGTGTGTGTGTGTGTGTGTGTGTGTGTGTACTTGTGTGTACTTGTGTGTACTTGTGTGAATATGCTTGCAGAGTAAACTAAAGATGGACTAGTTGAGTGTTGTTGTCATTAGAGAGCGGTTAAACTGCCAAATGGGCGAGGGCGGAGAGACAGGAAGAGAAAGAGGAGGAGAGACAGTTACTGACAGAGAAGGAGAGTAGAGAGGAAAAATAGAGTTGTTTTCATTTCCATTAATAATTCAAGATGTGTATTATCTCCTGTTGTGCAGCTGCAAACTACATGCATCAGCGATTTTAACAGCAGCATACACCCTAACACGTGCACATGTGCACACACAAACACACACAAGCAAACAGGAGGATTAAAGATTGTTTATGTCGTTTTGCACACAGACGTGTAATTTATGTAAAGATGGGATTCTTGCTGTGGGAAAACTCTGACTGCAGAGTGGGTTGGTTATTAGTGTACTTTTTTATCTGTTGCGGTTTTTGAATCTATCAACCAGCACCTACTTTCCATAACTTTACTCTGCACTTTTCCAAAATCATTTCAGAGTCTATTAGGCCTCTGACTTCCTCCTCTGTCTTTGGTATGTATTACTGTATGTCTTTGATCAGAAAAGCTGTTCAAATTAATGTTTTATACTGAAAATGGATCAAATGACTTTTCAAAAATTGCAGGGGCTCACGTATAACGATGATCTGCAAAGGTTATCATTGTTTTGGTTTAATGACTGGCAACTATTTTTGTTCTCTTCACCCTCATCAGCATTATTTTCGGCAGCATCAGGCAAAAGCTTTTTAGAAAAAAATACCCTCTTATAAATCCACTGTATACTACCTCTCAGGCATCAAACAGCCAAAAGACGAAATAAGCAAACAGCTGGTGAATAGTGCAGAGATTTTCCTTTAGGAGTTGGTGAAGACCAAACCAGAGCTAGAAAGCTGCTTGATTTATGACCAGTGAATTAGATGTTCAGATACAAATAATATGTAAATGAGTTTTTAAAAAATTGTGGAAAGAGCCACCATTATATCACCTGCTCTATGAGAACTGACTTATTTTTGGAGCTTTCAAGGAACTGTTTTTGGCACTTTCTTGTTGGTTTTATTTTTCAGCCACAGACGCTGGTTTTATCAAGCCAAGTCAAATTGTTCAGAGAGCCCAAATATACATAAAATACGATAGATATTGACCAAAGTAATGAAAAAATATAACATATTTAAATGATTAAGAGTAAAAGAACAAAGTAAATATGTGTAACTAAAAATATATGTTGCATGCTACATTTTGCATGGGCTGTGGGTGTGACGAGGACGTATAGTCTTAAGCATTATAACACCTATATTCAGTCATACTTGGTGTTTTGGGCATCAGTGGAATGGACCATTTGAGTATGGATTTTACTATAGGCTGGATATTATTGGAACTGGGATTCCTATTGCTCTATTTGCTGCTGCTGCTGCTGCTTGAGGGAACAGTGTGATTAATCAGGGGCCATATAATCTCATAGCATCTGCTCATAAACTTTTGTCTGTCCTGCAGCAGCAGAATTTAATGTCAGAGTTGAACAGGTACGCACATGAAGGCCAATTGTTGGGTCCCCGACGGATCGATGGCACATCGATTGCTGCCTCTGCTCCAAAAAAGCTGTAAACGTGCTTGTGTGTTTGAGCAGAAGCTAATATAAAAATAAGTTTGATAAGAATGAATAGGACCCAGATGCTATTGTTTTCCAGCTGTGGCTGTTCCCTTCACCATCATCATCATCATTCTCCTCCTCATGCTCCTGGGTTTCTAAACAGATGCACAGCTCAACAAATGTGGTTATATTTGGCAGTTTGCATTCTCCATTCTCCCTCCTCTTGGGCAATTACAGGAACCAGTCCTGGCAAGCCAGACCTCAACTATTATGTTGTGTTTGTGTGTGTGTGTGTGTGTGTGTGTGTGTGTGTGTGTGTGTGTTGTGGTATGTGTGTGGTGTATGTGTGTGTATGTATGTGGTGTGTGTGTGTGTGTGTGTGTGTGTGTGTGTGTGTGTGCGTGTGCGTGCGTGTGCGTGTGCGTGTGTGTACCCAGGTATTGCTTGAAGGCAAAAAGGCAGAAACTATTTCTTTTTCTAACAAAAACAGACATGGATCAAACCACATATCCACACGCATACAATAACATACTTTTCTGTCTACATTCATGTTAAATAAAACATGGTATTTAAGTGTGTCAAAGTCTTGCTCAGTGCCATGGGAGCAGGACGGAGGGTTTCTGCTCCAGTGTAAGATAGAAACTGCGAATGTGTCTCCCTCCGTCAGTGCAAGGCATAGATGTAATTGTGGGCAGCTTGGGTGTTTTGATCCTTGTCTTCCATGTTGTCATCTCTCAGATTGCTCTGGCTTTCTTTCTCCATCTCTCCGTCTCCTTTTCTGTCTGTCGGTTTTCAGCATTTCCTCCCATGCACTTATTACAGTCGTCTTCTATCTGCACTCAAAACTGTATCCTAGTCACACACGCAAGACACACCTAATTAACACTTCCTCATACAAGAGATCCATCTCTTGGAGGGGGAGGATAGCAAAAAGGAAATTAGAGGAAAAGGGTAATGGATGGGAGGGGAGGGGAGGAAGACATTGTTAAATGGACAGGGGCAGTTATAGCATCAAGAAAAGAAAAGGAGGCATTAAAGAAACGGTTGAGCCAGTCTACTTATCAGTAAGCTGAGGCACAATTTGCTCTGACTGATGCATGATTGAATCCACCTCATGAACTTTGCTGCATGTTTTCTGCCTGATAACACACAAATGTGATAAAAAAAATCAAAACGCAGAGGTTGGGGGAGGAGCTGCGAAGTAGGGAATCTAAAATTTGCTGATAGACTGATGTTGAGTTTCTTTCATTCTTTCATCTCTCCTATTAGTTACTTCTCTGGAAACTGGGACAACATACTCCGTCTGGAGCTAAAACACACACTCCCTGAATGCAGATAGAGCCCAGTGCGCACACACACACACACACGCACACACACACACACACACACACACACACACACAAACACAGACCAGGGGGAATGCTGTCATAGATCTGTGGTTCAGCTGCGGACTGATGTGATAGAGGATAAGAGGAAAATTACCAGCTGAAGGTGGTCTGCATGTTATTCAGATTAGACACACACATGCTTGTAGCTCTGTCTTTATGAGGACTCTCATTGGCATAATGCATTCCATAGCCCCTGCTCCAAATATTAAAGGGGGAGCTCCTATGATTTCACACAGAAGTTGGTTTACAGGTCTTGAGGAGGACGAAGGCAAACTTTTTAAACTATCCATGTGTCCATGTCAGTGTTAAAGGTCCAGTATGAGGATGTAGTCACATCTGGTGGTCAAGTCACACCAGACTAAAAATCTCTCTGCTCCAAGGAGAAGGCTGTCTTGAACTCTTGAAAAACACAGCAGGCCCTCTCTAGAGCCAGTGTTTGTCTGCTCTGGGCTACTGTAGAAATATGGCAATGCCACATGGCGAACTCTGTAAAATAGGACCCCCCTCCCTCTGCCAATATAAAAGGCTCATAACAGTTCTAATTTTCAGGTGATTATACACCAATGAAAATATACCTGTGACTATTATATTCAATTTCTGTCCTTTTCTAAAATAGATCCTCCTAAATCCAACACACTGAATCTTAAAAGGAGAGCCACTGCTAAATTGGTGGAGTACTCCTTCAAAAGTTACAACTAAATGCCTACCCAAGTCTCTTACCCTAACCTAACCCCTAACCTAAACTTAATCTAAATCTATTTTGAAACTAAGCCTTAAATCAAGGTGTCTTCAAAGTTGTCCTTTTACAGTTTAAACTTAAAAAGAGGAATAGCCAAAATGTCCTTGATATTCTGAAATGTCATCACTCACAAGGTCTAAAACTCAAGCTGGTCTTCACAAAGATAGACATACAAGTAAAGAAAAAATCACACACACACACGCTAACAATGGTTCTTCTGCAACCCTGCAAGCCTTCTTTCCTTGGTATGAAATTAATTTTCTGCTCAATAATATTGAATATGGTGCCGCCAGATCAATCTAATCGCACTCTTACACACAAACACACCCTCACACACACGCACACACTTATACACATGCACACTCTCGCACACACGCACACTTACAAACACATGCAGACACATGCACACGCCCCACTGCCTCCTTCTGGTCATATGTTGGGAGAAACCGGTGTGTCAGTGTGGAAAGGTAATTATTTGCTTGGCCAGTCTGAGCCTGCTCTGAGTCTCAAGGACGGACTCGCCTACAGCTACAGTACCAGCCAACACTCCGATTACACAATGGAAACAGCCAGTGAGAGTGTGTGTGTGCATGTGTTTGTGATGTATGGACTGTGGACTTGAATTAAAGTATGTCCTTGTGTTTTTATGTGTATGTGTACAGAATGCATGGTGAGCATACGCTTGTCTGGTGTTTTGTTTGTCCTTTTTCAGAGCTCAGAGTGGGTGTATATACGTGTGTGGGCATATGATGTGTGTATGCCTGTGAGCCAATATAGAACAATGGGCTCTTGCAGCGTCGTCCCTGCAGGTCTCCACCTCAGGGAATCACCACCAACACATACACACCCAAACACACATACACATTTCCTTGGTGACACAGAATAATAGCATGAATGGGGAGCAGGAAATTGAGGTTGGGAAGGAGATTGGGGAGAATAGAAAAGAGTAGCAGTGTGAAGGAAAGGATGAAGGAATGGTTTAAAACTGAGCACAGCATAGGGAGAAAAAGAAAGACATATGGTAAAGGAAAATAAAGGAAATAAGCTAGGTAAAAGACACAGAGAGAGTGGGAGAGAGAGGTTGAACAAAAGCTGTTGGAGGATGGATGATGAGCATCAGTCATGAGAGATGAGCTGATCATCACAGACAGGCCAGACAGATAATGTTTCACTTTCTGGCCCCATAAAATCTTTTACGACAACTCTCCCTTGATGACTGCTACCTGTTTTTATTTGCCTCTGTATTTGTGTGTATATGTGTGTATGTGTGTGGTTGAATGTTTATAGAACACAAAGTGTGCGTAAATGGGATTGCATTCCGCCTTTCTGCGAGCGTGTGCTCGTGTGCATGCATGCTTGCATGTGTCAATGCACATAAACAGGATGATTATCGAGTGTGAAGAGTGTGTGAATGGGATTTCATGGTGTCATTTCCTTGTACGTGTGAGGCTGTGTTTATGTATGTGTGTGTGCGTGTGTGTGTGTGTGTGTGTGTGTGTGTGTGTGTGTGTGTGTGTGTGTGTGTGTGTCCGGAGAGCGGTGTAGCCGTAAAGCTGTGCAAGTGAGTTTTGAGTGATAGCCTTGGACTTCCACAGCCAGGAGACCAATAACAGTAGGCGGCTCAAGGAGGCTCCTGCCAAGTGACCAATGATTAGATCCAACTGAAGGAGACCAGAGCTGAATAGCCTGTCATTCCTCAGCTTCATTCGCCCTCTGAGCCTCATTCCCAGCCTCCCCCAGTAACAGGACGGCATTTCCATTGTGAGTGTTATAGAAATGCATTGGTTTACTCTCTCTAGAGTTTTCTTTTGGGGATGTGCAGGGCTCTGTGGGAGAAAGAAAAACTCTAACTGGAATCTTAGAAGGTAACGTTATAAAGTTATATAGATAAGTCTTAGATATAAGGGTGTTTAAACTTAAACATCATAGAGCAGCATGTAAAATTCATTCTCCTCTCTCTGGCCAAATGTGTCTCCTGATGCAGCTTCTGCTTAGAGAAGAATTGATACAAATGATCAATGTGCAAGGCAGGTACACAAATGAATGTTTTAGTCAAAGAAGAATCGCCACAGACAAGATCAAGTGCATGCTATATAACAGATTCACAAGCTCTCAACCATGGTGTGTTTGTGGGAAGGCTTTCAGGAGAGAGGATGTGAGCATCGCAAAGATATTAACAACATTCCTCATATTAAATGTGATAAAGCCTGTTCTTAAGATCTCCTTCGATATTAAGAAGAAGGTTTCTGTGGTGTTATGGTGTTTTCTGTGGGTGATAACTGAGCCTGTTTGGGGTAGTACATTGGCTCTTTGACAGACATTTTTGTTCAAAACATCCAAATCATCTCAAACAGCAAGACGTCTCAACGTGACATCTTGCTCCTGCGCTCTGACCCTTTGTTATTTCTTTGCCTTAATGATGCAGCCTCTGCTTGTTTTCATGCCTCCTTGCAGACTTGGCTTGTTGTGTGTGTATTGACTTTGTAGTATTGATCAGATAGAACAGCGGGGTGGTCCTGCACTTAGTTGTCAGTACACTCCGAACCTGAAGAAAAGCGTTGTGTTTTTCAGAATCTGGCAAACAAAAGCGCTAAAAGTAAAATTGGCCTTATGCATCTGCTCCTTTCAGTAATTTATTTACAGAAAAAAATGAGACTCTGGGCCTGGCTGTTACACTGGAACCAATTTATGAGTAACACATCTCCTGTCTGTGCAATTTACAAACTGACCTCGGCTGTTTGACTTATTGATTTTTGCTGGAGTGGAGCTCCTAAAGCATCCCTCCCGACCCGTTAGTGAGACTCCATCCAGAACACACTGTGTTCCGGCTCTGTGGCTCCGGCTCATCCCCTGGTTGTCCTAGGGTTACTTTAGTAGGTGAGGAAGGTTCCGGCTGCCTGGTCTGCTGCTGCGCCCCGGGCGCCTGGATGTGATGGCTCCCATAGGACCCGCTCCCACTGTTATTGTCTATGAATAGCTGCTGCATTGCAGATGGAGGGAGGAGAGGGAGGTGAAGGAGAGGTAGAAGGGGAAGGAAGTGGTCTTATGAGTGGAGAAGAGGAATGGTTTGTGGAGAAACAGGATGATGGGAATGCTGAGGGTTGTGAGTGTTTGTGTGCATGTGGGAGGGAGAAGTGAAATTTCATTTTCAAGGACACTTAGATCACCCACTGCGATGATTCAAAGTAATTCTGGCTATTTTTCTGTTTTTGATATCTGCTCAAACAACAAATTGTAACATCAGCTTATTGCAGCAGGTTTCTAAACAAAGTGTAATTGTTAGGAGTAATAAAGCATAGACTCACAGACAGCTGCTTAGAGAAGGAGTGAAGACAGCCAGACAGGGTTGGAGAGGAAGATGATAAAGAGAATGTGTCCACTGCCTCATTACATTTCAGAGTCTTTGATTAACGTGTCATAATTATTGTAGCCTGCTCACTCACTCTGGCGTATAAGCATGCAAAAACAGTCACAAAAGCATATTTTTATAGGAGGACCATGCATTTATGTAAATACTATTTCTGTGCAGAGTAATGGTCCTGCAACAAGGACTCATTAATCCCTTTCTTAAAATAATACACTGTGGTCTGGTCTTTAAAAGATAGAATTTATCTTTAAAAGGCTGGATGTAATTTTTCAGAGTATAAAGTGACACCTTCAGTCATTCTATCGGAATTAGTGTTCATTCATTTAAGTATATTTTTTCATTCTTGTTCCCATTCTTAATTAAGAAATTTTTTTTCTTTAAGTATTTTATGATAGTAAACATAATATTTTTGTTTTTTGGGCTGTTGTAAGGTACACCTTCAGCAGGCATTACACACACTATTTTTTGACAGCTTAGGCTGTAGATTTATTGTTTTATCTCCAAACAATCTCATAAAAAAAGAGAAATCTCTTGCTCTACAGGCTGGAGGCACACAGAGGGCCAAACAAATTGACTAGTGTTATTGACTGAATGTCTGGTTTGTTGAGTAACGATGATGATGATGATAATGACAATAATGATCATCCGTCTCTGTTACAACATGCCTGTGGCTTGCCATGCATTTTTCAGCAGAAATGTGACATCAGTTTGTCCTTGTGGCAAATGTTTGTGGTTTGGCTTGTGTAGAGGCTTTGGCACTGCTGCTTAAACTCTGAGTAGAGCTCCCTCTCTGTCTCCCTCTCTCTCCCTGTGTCCATATACTCCGCTATATTCCGCTCAGCGCCTCCACTCGCGGTTAACGGGCGTGTGGTTAAGAGGGACGCGCCTACAGCGTACAGCTTTAACGGCAGAGCTGCACGGGCTCTCCCCCGCCATTTCCTCGTGTCGAGCCCTGGAATGTCGAGTAGCGGCTCGGGCTCTTCCTCGCGGAAGGAGTTCGATGTGAAACAGATCCTCAGGATCCGATGGAGGTGGTTCGGCCACCCCGCGGTCCCTCCGCCTCACTCCCCGCCGCTGGGAGACTACTTCGCCGGGAGGAGAACGGGTGGCAGCTCCGGGGACGGACCTTCTGTCAGCGGCTGTAGCAGCCCGCATTCAGCCAGTGTAAACCCCAGCGCTGGGAGCCACGGCGGTTTGGTGGCGAGCGGCAGCGCTGGGTCTAACCTTTGTAACGGTAGCAGCAGCAACAGAAAGTTTGCTGATCCGGCGGGGAGTCGGGGCGGTCCGGGTGGAGCGGCAGCCGGAGCCACGGGGAGCTCCTGTCCCCGCTCCTTCAGCCAGCCAGAGTGCAGGAGCTCCTCCGCGGCGCTGTCTTGGGTCTCCCCGCCTCCTCAACGTCGCTCCCGGCCAGTGACGAGCATGGAACCCCCCGGCGAGGTACCGGTGCCTCAGCTGGTACCAGAGCACTCCGCTCATGTTGGGGTCGAGGAGGATGGGGCGGCAGCACCGGGGGCGTCAGGCACCGAGGACAACAACCACCCGGAAACAGACTCCAGCTCCTGCAGGTAGGAGGAGGAGCTTTGGATTTAATTGCTTTTTTCCTGGGGGGAACCTTTCGGCCGAAATTAAATTTACAGGGCAATCCACAAAACGCCCACGCTCCAGAAAAGTTGGACAAGTGATGCGCTTCTTCACTGGCTGAGTTAGCGTTTAGAGTTAAAGGGAAGCGAAGGGGAGTTTAATATTTTTGATGAATCATTCACCCTTTCCCCAACTAATGTAATCCCTAAGTCATTTTACTTTTTTTTATGCTTATCATTACCGATACATACAGATCAGGTCTAAATTTTGAATCTGTCCCCTCTAAATACACAGAAAAGTGAATAGTGGATTCTCAAAGAGTGATGCTGCTCAGACAGATGCAGCAGTGGAAGGCCACTAATTAGCTACATACAGATAGAAAGAAAGAGGAAAAAGGAAAATAATGTTGGGTACCTTTGGGATAGCATGTGGTCTGCTGATTTCTCCCCTCAACCCTCTAATTAGGTTTTACTAGGCTCTATAAGAAGACACACACCCACACACACACAAATGAACACACAAATACACATTCATTGTGAAATTGACAATATAATTCCAAGGCTAAGCCCCACATGTAGATACATACTGCTCTTGACATTTCTATTGTTTTGTTTTCAGTGACTGAGCTTTTACTCTCAATCCTCAGGGCCTTGCAGGTTTGTGTGCACATGCATGATGGAGTGTGCTGCACTGCTGTGAAAAGGCATTTAATTAATAGTTGCCATGGAGACAACTAAACAAAGCATTTATGGCATCATAACTCCTCTTTAAGAACATCTGCACAGACTTTTGGATTTATGTATTTGTAATTTCACGGCACTAAATATGATGAAGTTAAGGGAGGAATACAGACAGAGAGAGTGTGTGCCTGTTTATGTGTGTGTTTACTATGCGGGCGTAATGATGCCTCTGAAAGCCTCCTATCATACTCTGTGTTCCCAAGACACGCATCAGAAAAAATAAATGATTCATAGGACACATGCACAAGTACACAAACACACATACACTAATACACATGCACTTTTAAAACAGCTTTTAGTGGGAGCTAATGCAGCCATAAGTTTTAAAATGTGTTAATGTCTGATGATCTTATATTTTACACAGTTTTTGTTTTTACCTTACATGTGTATGTGTGTATGTGAGAGATAGAAAAAAAGCAGAAATATCTTTTGTTATGCAAGGCTTGATGTCATATCTTCAGTGATGATGAGAGTCTGACAGCGCTTACACAGAAAATTACTTCTGCCTAATAGTAACTCACACACACACACACAGTAGCCTCATTAGCATAGACAAGAGGAAATCATGATGTGAATGTGAACAGATTTTTTTAGTGTGTCCATGTGCATGGATAAAGCCATGTCCTTGCACATGCTTTGGTTGCTATACCAACACAGACATTAGTTTCTGCAGCATACATGTGCAGCTCTGTGCATGTATGCTTTGTGCTTTGTATGTCTGTCTTTCTGTAAGCTATTCATCTCCTCCCTGCGAGAGCTCCTGGGTACAGTATGATACTCCAAGAACACGAGTGGCATAATCCCAAATGGGATCATGGTAAGGGACGCGTACAGAATCCCAGAGTGGCTGAAGGCTTGCCTCGCCTCCACTGATCTCCTTCTCTCCCCTTTATACTTTCTCACCGCACCCAGCCTTCCCCCCTATAATCCTGGTGTGCCTCCCTTACTCTCTCTCTCTCTCTCTCTCTCTCTCTCTCTCTCCCTCTGTCCCATGTTCATCTCTGCCCACCCTTGTCCATTCATTTGCCCTCTTCTTTTATTTCCCCTTCTAATGTGTTGGAGAAACAAAAGCGTTTGTATGTGTGTCACGGAGTGTGTAACATGTGACCAGGCAGGCAGCGTAGCTGTATGTTCACGACATTTATCAGCTTACAGAACTAAGTTTCATTTGCATTAGCTGTTAGCCTACAGGCTAATCAGACTAGATAGTTAATCACAAGGGAATGTATGTGTGTGTGCAAATTTGTGAGAAAGAGTGAGGCGGGGGGAGAGAGACACTGAATGGTAGTTGTGTGAGTGTCCTTGCCTGGTGCAGGGGTTTAAAAAATCTGGCTGCGTGGTGTTGATTCGCCCCAAACACACTCTCTTTCTCTGCTCTCTCTGTTTCTCTCTCTGTCCATGTTGAGTGCCTGCCAGGCTCAATTAAGGGGACTGGAAGGCAGCGTTCCCCCACTTCAAAGCCATCTCCTCTGGCAGTATTTAGCCACACCATTCGTCTACATGCACACACTCTCACAAACACACACACACGCACGCACACTTACACAGAGTACAGGAAAGCTAGCCAAAAAACCTCCTTGGAGGGTTATAGTGGGATGGGGAAAAGAGAAAACAGAGGCAAAGACGGATGTTTGGATGAGGTGGGAGAACTGAGTGATGGATTAGTTGAAGATATAAAAGTGATGACAGGAGACAGATAAAGAGGTGAAGAGGACTGAGACAGAGGAAAATGACACATCGGCAGTTAACACATTCAAACCGGAATGTGTGCAAGAATACGCTTTCTGTGACGGCTCTTTGCACAATCAGAGCTTTTCATAACAGTGTCTGAAATGATTTTTAAATTCATTAAGCCCCAAATCACAAATGTGCCTCAGAGTGCTCTAAATCTGCAATAACTGATCTGTTTTTTTTTTGTATTGTTTTTTGTTTGGTTTTTTTTTTTCAGTTTTTTTTCATTGGGGCCTGTTTGTGGGCATTGGAGAGAGATTGTGTACACAACACAGACCTTCTATTTCAAACATACTATGTTAAATTTGTTTATTAATTTATTTAATTTGTCTATTAACCGCTTGTTATGTATTTCATTGAGTTGTGCACTTACCAAATGTTTCCAACAATGCTTCAAACTCAGAGAAATCTGTCATATTATTCAAGGTAACCATGCATTTCATTATGTCTCCTGTCACTAACTTCCAAGGCAACACTATGCAGAGAGTAAGGGAGAAAGTCAGGAAAGGTGACCTAAAGTAACAAGTATAAAACTTTAATACATTTTCTTGTCTGTGAACATTTCTGCTTGAGTCAGATAGATTTTTATCTGCAAGTCTTTAGTCTTTATATTTCAAATCACGTTGTGTACAAGAGCCACATTTTCAAGTGTCCCAGAATTTCTGTCTAGTTTTCTCTCTGTTTATTCCTAAGAGAATATGCATGTGGAAAATTGCAACTTAGGACAGTGTGCAGCAAAATCATACTCATGCGTACTTTAACATCCCTAAAACAGTGTGATTTCTCAGCCCTGTATAGTCGAAACGATTCATCCTTTGAGTATCAGTTCATTTCTTATCTCTTTGTGCTGTAGGGCCAGTCCTGCCACTTCTGCTGTTAAATTAAAAATGGAAATAGAGCTCTGGCTCTCATAAATTAAATGCTGGTTTGGGAGCCGTGATGGCTGATGATTCACAGGGTAGCTTTGGTGCTTATCTTTGATGAACACACATGCACACACCAACTCACACACCTCATCAGCTGAAACTGGAAGAATAAGACATAACAGTCCTGAGCTTCAGCACCTCCACCAGTGGAAAGTGAATGTTGAATTCATCCTGGCACAAAACTGGGCTTCATTTTCCATTGTTGGTATAGATACAAGGAAACGGGTTGCCAGTAGGGAGCGGAGTAAATTACTGCATATCCTATGGGCTCAGCTCCCACAGCTATTTAATTGGCAGCTTCTCTTTTAAGTGGGCTAAATTTATCTGGCCATTTACTCCTAGTAATTGGACCATTAAAGAGCTTTTGTCTGCTTCTGGCGACATACAGTAACCCCGTTGAAAAGTGAAGGAGGGAGTGAATACGTGTGAGGGAATGGTACAAAGAAAAAGATGGCACATGGAAGACACAGAGCAGCTGGTGTAGCTCCCTCCACACATCTGTCTCTTTGTCTGGAACAAAAGGAAATCAGCATCAACACATGCACTCAAAGCCTCTGTCTCCTTCTCTTTGTGTCTGTTTTGTCTACGTGTGTTTGTGTGAATGCCTGTGGCTGTCTGCGTGTCACCGCGTGGGCGTAGGACGTCTAACAGCAGCGCCACACTGTCATCATGTGTGTCAATGGAGCCATGTGCATGTCCAGAGGAGTGTCTGTTCACTGCTCTGTCACACGCTGACGTCACCTTCCGCAAGATGGAGGGCTACCTGAGGTCCAGACAGCTGTGTGATGTCATACTGGTGGCTGGAGAGAGGAGGATACCTGCACACAGGTAAGAGCGAAGAGATGCTGAAGTGTTACACAAACATGAACCACATAGATGTCATTGAGATGTATGTAGGTAGAGCCAGAGCTAATGGTCAGTTCCTTTACAGATTGATATCAGTTATTTTTTTAGATTAATTTAGAAACTAATTGAGCCAAAAGAAGTCAAATATTATTTTAAAAAACCCCTTTACTTTGTATTGTGTTCTAATTCACATTAGTGGATCAAAATTGTCAGCTTATATTCACATTTCTATGTCTTTGATCTATATATTTTTAAAAACTCCAACTTTATTTTTTATTTTTAGCTGCTGGCCCCGTCCGAATGAATCTAAACACATTTATTTAACGAAGACTGAAGCCTGACAGTCAAATTTCACTTCTTTGGAAAAATTAAGTGTGGAAAAAAATGATTAGCAGGCAATACTGAAAAAACTTTGTTGTGTAAACTCAATGACACAGTTCTTAACTTTGACTCAGGCTCTTTTTATAAATGTGCATGTTTGCATTTACGTGGATTAATATCTTAACTTCCACTGGATTAAAATGGTGGCTCCAACTTTTATTTACCTGTTGCTTGTTGTATTGTCGTGTCAAGCTCAATTTTTTTTTTCAGTGCTGATCTAAGCTGGTTTAAAAGCCTCAGAAGCTGTTGTGTAACCAAAACCTCTTTAATTCTTCATCTCAGAGTCAGTCAACATTAGAGTTTGTTGAACCTGCTTTCTGGAACAGACATCTGATGACACGCACTACATACACTGGTTGGAAAGAACCTTTCATACTCACACATTCAGAGGCACTCACACACACACACACACACACACACATGCACATGCACACACAAACACACACAGCAGAACCACAGTCATGCTCATGAAGTCCCTTTTATTTTTGTAGTCTCTTTGTGCCACACATAGTCAAGTGAGCCACTGAATCATACATTAGGCATACACACACACACACACACACACACACACACACACACACACACACACACACACACACACACACACACACACAC
>JAQMCX010000043.1:13425718-13454965 GCA_029814765.1 Acanthurus leucopareius | reverse complement strand
CACACACACACACACACACACACACACACACACACACACACACACACACACACACACACACACACACACACATTCATGTGCCTGTCACCCACCTCATAGCCCCCACCATGCTGCTCTGTCGCTCTGTGGGCATGTGGCTCTTGGTGCAGCAGCAGGGTCCATCTGCATGAGGGTGAGACAGAGGAGCCGTCCTCAACCAGCAGAAAGACTCCTTTTCTCTCCCTGCCTTCCTCTTCTGCCTCATTTCATTGAGTCCTCAAGGCACAGATGGTGTCAAACAAAAGACCCTGTTGTATCAGAATCCAAATAGTGTATGTGAAAGAGTGTGTCGGCGTCTGAAGGTGCGTATGTGAGTGTGTGTTTGTGCCCGCAAAGGGGTGGGAGTAAGACATCTTTGTTTGAAAGTGGTTGTTTTGTTTGCAATTGATTTATTGTACGTGTAGGATAAAAGTGCTTTTCTTGGAACAAAACATACAACCTCCTTCTCTCACTCTCTCTCCATCTTACATGTTTACACCAACAAAAGCTCTGCACATGCTGAATAAGCCACTCTTTCTGTATATGGCTGCTTATTTCTTGTAGAGTTTGTTGCAAGCAGTGCAGCTGGAGCAAAACGTAAGCTGTGCATGCACCTAAAAAAGTAGAGCACAATTATACTTTTATTTCTCTGGGGCTATACTGTACAAAAATTCATCACCTTGCAAATCTATTTTTGTACCCCCATTTGCTCGCTTCTGTAAGAGTTTTGCATTAGCTGACTTCGGTAAATATATCTCTAGTTCTGTTAGTGCTTTTTTTTTTAATCACTTGGTTTGCATCTGTGGCCCATTATGTGCATTAAATAGGTCCTGTCTGATTTTAGTACGGCAGTGTGTCTCTGTGAAGCTACACTTCGCCCTCAGCAGATCGACGTCTGACAGGCATGTTTACCATGTTGACCATCTAAGTTTAGCATGATGGCTTGCTAGCCTTTTCTATTTAGTACTAAATACAAAGTACAGAGGAACTAGAAGAAAACTTAAGAGTTTTGTGAGAAATGTGGTCAAAAAGTGTCTGACAAATTCAAAATATAGACTGAATTTAATTGTAACTAGTCCATTATTTGTTGAGACATTTCACTCAAACCCATAGATGTGAACCTCATGGGGATTCTGCAGGAAAGGTCCAGGAATCATAAAGGTAACATCGTACTAGGAACATGAATGTTTCTAATCGATTTCATTGTGATCCATCTAATAATTCCTGAGATTTTTCAGTCTGGACAAGAGTGGTGACTGATTGGAGGACAGGCAAATTGCGGTACTGTTATCCCTAGATCCACACCATTAGCGAGGCGTGGCTCTAAATGTTCTTCTCTTATAATTTTATTTGTGAATGTATAAAGAAGAGTCGTACTAGTTGAATAAGTCCGTCCTACCAGCCCTCTTGTTATTTCCCTTTCTCCGTTTTTCCATTATCTCTGCACTGAGCTGCACATCCACACTTAAACAAAAACAGACACAGTATTCAGTTTCCAGCTCTTGCCCTCCTTTCCTGAGTCCAACTCATCTGTTTCCTGCTCTCTTCATTCTGGCATTTTGTCTCCTCGCTGCTCTCTCCATTACACTGTGACACACTGCTTGCCATGTCTCTTCTTTAGTGAGGTGTGTTTGTGTGTATATAACTCAAAGCTGTATATAGTGTGTGTCACTGCAAGTCAGACAGAGAAGCACATAAAAAATTTAAGAGTGAAAATGCTTTGTGTGTGTGTGTGTGTGTATGTGTTCGCGCACGCATGTGTGTGTGGGTGTCTGTCTGTCTGTCAGAGAGAGCGATAAGAGAGAGATACCCGACTAAAATACTGGTAAAACAATATCCTGCTGACTAGTGTGTATTTTGACATCTTTGTCTGAAACACATACACACACACACCCACCCACATATGCATGCACACACACACACATGCACATGCACACACCACTCTTCACTGTTGCTTCAGGCTGTATGTCAAGGTCCCAGTGTCACACTCAGTAATGAGATAATACACACATGCATAACATATTAAGTACACACACATACACACAGTCTTGTTTACCATGAAAAAAAACCCCACACAAGGACTCACAAAGATACACAACAGTGGGAGCAGAAAATCAGCCAAAAATTGTAAACACACACACACTCAGACATTTTTAGTCTGTGGAAATCTCTCCATATAGCTGTCAAACAGCTATAATGTGAGCTTTATCGTGATCCGTTTACTTATCGTCAGCTATATTTAAATCAGGGCATCAAAAACACTGAACCCTGCAGTGATCAGGAGACGACTGAATGTGTCTCTGTCATTTTGGATCTGTTAGATGTTCAGCACCTCATTTAAAAAAGACATCTCCCAGCTTAAGAACAAAACCTCTGCTTATGAAACATGAAATAACAATAACTACCAGGTAAGTATTAATAACCGTGATGTTTGTATGAGAGTGTGTTGATTAACAGTGATATGGAAGAATAATATAATGTTACATTGGGGAATTAATTAACTGTCTTTATACCAGTGAACTCAAGATAATTCCTCTTTGCCTTTTATCTAGCTTTCTCTCCATTATGCCAAATTCAAGATTCAATTGATGTATTTGTCACATGCTACAACATCACTACAACTGGACTGAAACAACTTCAATATCTAAGAAAATAGTAAAAGAAAAAATTTATTATGCTTTTTGCCCTGGACTTGCACATCCTGGTGCAGATGTCCCGGAGTCTGAGCAGAGCTGTCCTGGTAACATATTTTGCACTTCAGATCACTTTCTTAGACTCTCGCCTCTGAATTTATGCAGTGACCTTACATGAAATATATTCCTCTTTTTCCGTCTCCCTCATCGGTAAGCTCAGCCGCTCTGATTGACACATGCAAATTGAATAATCTCCTCTCTGACTGCAGAGATTGGCATGACTTTTATAGTGCATGCCAGGACTTGATCTGGCTGAGGTTGTGTCTTCTTTCATACTTTTTTTTTCTCTGGGGACACATTTGTGTAAAAAGATAGGAGTTCGTTTGAAGTAACAAGCTATGTGTAACTAAAGAATTGAAACATGTAGACAATAGAAGAAATACTTTTTAAAAATAGTTTCTGTCAAAATGAAAACATCAGAAGAGCTGCAACTGCAGCATGAAAAAAGGAAACAAGAACAATGAGTGGACGAGCGGCACAGTCTTGTGTTATTTTTTTCTTATTCTTTTGCCTCTTGTCGTTTAATGTTTGACTTTTAGAGAAATCATTATGCTTAGCCACAGGACGTGTTACCATATTGTTGAACTGTGTTAACGAGAGAAAAGCTACAGGCCCTTATGACTTCTGTGTTTACATTTTTCCAACATCTTCCCAAATATCAATTTAGTTCTCACTTCATTCAAAGATCCTCTATTGCAATCGTACGAGCCTGAACAGATTAATGAGCTCAGGTCAGTCTCCCTTGTGTCACAATTTATGAAAATGTATATATGATATCAAAAACAGTGTATCCTTTGAGGAAAAACTTGCACCGCTGCAGTTTGACTTTCAGGCATTGATATGTCTGAGGACATCAAGCTCTTTATCCTCAATATGCTCACTATGCACAAACATCTGATGCCTTAGGCCCATGCCAGGCTTTTGTTTGCACAATTTTTTTCCCTACCTCTAACAAAATTTCTTCAGAGAGAGGAGTGTACAAGATGAGTCCCATTTGGATGGGATTTATTTCTTCAGGGTAAATCCAGCGATTTAATATTTATTATTACATGCACTAATGAGTGATTTTAATTGTGTCTGGAGTGCATACGTGTAGGGCATATTTTATCCCTTAACAGCCTTTATGTTAAGCTGACAGCATTTAATTCAGCCTTGTGCTGTGTTTAAGATGTAGAAGAGAGCAGGGTGCTTATTCAGACATGAAATCAACGTGTTAAATTGTCATTAGATTAATGTAAGAGGTTTAAGCCTAAATCTATCATGCAATGAACGGATACTGTGCAAAGAAAGTAAAATAGCAGTGAGATAAGAGAAACTAAACGTTTAAGTCTTGATCTGTCTGGTATGTATAAGTGGAAAAAATTATTCATATTCTCAGTAAGATGGTGTTTAGCCTTAAGTTCTACGCTGTAAAAACCATGGACCTACGTGACAGGATGTTTCTCTGGTTTATGTTTGTTATGACTTGTCTGTTGTGATTAGTCATTGTGGCTCTAGCTTTGACCCTTTGAAACTATACTTTCCAGCTCACTACACTCAAAATTCTCCACCTCTACCTCATGATCCCACTGCACACCCCTGCTAATATTGCAGACTTTCCACTCTTGCAGATGATTGTTTGTTGGTCAGAGACACATCTGCTGTGATCATCAGTCATGTAAGTGTAGACTTTCCATATGTAAAAGAATACACACTTGGTTGTCAGTTCAGCTTATGCTTACCAACAGTTCTCTGTCAAGACACATCAGACGCAGCAGTTTCTGGCCTGGGTTTCACAGGATCAACTCAACTATCAAAACCACATGGTGCATTTTTTGCAAACTAATCATTTGTCTGTGGTTTTAGCATGGTGCAGCATTAAAGCAGCGGTGATGCATCTACAGCAGATATGCAGCCGGGGGATGGGTAGTTTGTTTTTAGCAACTTCACCGGTGACTTTAATACTGTTCAGTGTGGTGTGCTGAAAGAGCAGACATGCAGCGAGAGCGAGAGGCAGAAAGAAACATTGCTGTACGTTCCGATTCTAGACTACAATCAACCGATTTGAAATATTTCACCGGAGCAGACTTAGATTTGTATAAACAACCATTTTCTTGGTTTGTTCTTTGCCATGTAAAATAAACAGAATTTAAGGTATTTAGAGAAAGAAAGACCACAGTCATCCCTGCAAGAAAACAGTTTCATTATAACTGCTGTCAAACAGTATCTTCAGACAAGCTTGCTGGGGATTTGGTCCAATCAGGTCGTAGCTCATTTGTAAACAGCCTTTCTGAGCCAATTGAGGTTTCTGCTACTTTGTCTATAGGATGGTCCCACCTATAATAGTTAATCCTTTTACTTGAGATGTTTGAGATCTTTGTGACAAGCACTAACATGTCTAACATGTTGTCCTACAATGTCTGAAGGTGTTTTTACAGCAGGTGGTCACACTCACAGGCAGTGTGGCAGGCCAGATGTTCTACAGAAGGGAATTTTCTCACTGTTTTAATGTTGGAGAGGCATCAGAGAAGTGGTCCATTTAATAAGCACGTTATTTGTAGCATACTGATGCATTTAATGTCACTTGCATGTGTGTCTGCTCCATTTGTTATTTACAGGATGGTATTGTTGTGTCATCATTTCCCGCCTGCATTTTTTCCTTGTCACTCCAGACTCGTCCCATCAGCAAGGTCAAAGTATTCACCTGTCTATCCTCTCTAACTGACGCCTGACACTCTCTCTCTCTTCCCCTCACAGGCTGGTCCTTTCATCTGTGTCGGACTACTTTGCGGCCATGTTTACCAGTGATGTGAGAGAGGCTAAGCAGGACGAGGTGAAGATGGAAGGAGTAGACCCTGATGCATTGTGGGTCCTGGTGCAGTATGCATACACAGGTACACGGATGCATTGATCACCTTTTTGAGACAAAAGAACCATTCATATTGTTAGTGTCCTATCAGTTCTTATATCTGGTTAAGTTTTTGAAGTAGTTAAAACACTGGGGTTTATCAGGTTGTTATTTCTTTGTTAAGAACATAGATGTGTCTTAAACTGTGTCCACATGTGTCCACTGTGTCTACACATGATGCATTCAGGTGCAGTATTGAGTGTAGGTCACATTTTGATGGAACTCGGAGCTTAAATTCGCAGTCATTTCATTTACACACATAAACCAGTAGAAAATAGACTTGAAATGTGAAAATATGCTCAGAGAAAATAAAAAACAGGCCAGGCCATCTGTGTAGACAGCTATAATGATTAAAATATTGTCATATCTTCTTAATCAGAAGAGCATCAGACAAACAACTAAAAGACACAGCTTAAACACCGTCGGTACTGACACACTGCTCAAGACCAAAGCTAAAAATGAATCTTATCTATCTTATACACCTGTATTGTCTGTGTAGCCAAAGCTTTACACTGCTTGTTTCTCTGATACAAAGACAACCATTCAAAAACTATTGAAATACGTCAGCAGGTCACATTGTCGCTCTGGCTAAAATTCCGGCTCACTACCATGAAAAGGCGATGCAGCTCAAGCTGATCCCACACATTCTGACCTGCTGCTACCACTAACACAGAAACCGTGTATTTATCTCCAGATGAGAGTAGTCCCAGAGTAATTATTTGTCTCTGATCGAGTAACAACACTGCATAATACTCGGGATCCATTTTAATGTTAAAATCTTCAGATGGGTGAACACATTGTTCTGATTTAATTTACAGTGACTTTGTTATTGCGAAAAGAAATTAAAGGATTGAGATACAATGTTAGGACAATCTGCAGCCATGCACTTCTTAGCCTCAGGCTCAGTTGGGATGGTTTTGCTCTGTGTTTACACCACTGCATCAATTTAAGTCACAAAGTTTGGATTCTTTTTTTTTTTTTTTTGGATTGTCTTTTTTTTTTGATTGGTAACAGACTTTTCCAAACCACTCCAGCTATTGTTTTGCATTTGTAGGTTTTTGTAATCCCTCCAACAGAAATTTTAAAAGAGTGGGAAAACCCTGATACGTGTAATTAAGTTCAAGTCTGTTTTGGTTTAGGGTATAATGTGAAAAACATCTCCTGGAAAACGTCTTGAGTGGTCATCATGTCTTCCATGCTAAAAAAATGGCTTCAGTTCTATAAAAAATAAAGGACTCAATGACCATTTGCTTGAGTTGATGGTCCCAAGATATTTTTAAATAAAAAAACCAAAGAGATGTTTCCATCCCTCATCTCCATCTCATCTCTTTGTGTTCCAGGCCGTCTCGAGTTGAGAGAGGACACCATCGAGTCTCTGCTTTCTGCCTCCTGCCTGCTACAGTTGTCGTCTGTGGTTCAGGCCTGCTGTTCCTTCCTCATGAAGCAGCTCCACCCCTCCAACTGTCTTGGTATTCGCTCATACGCCGACGCTCAGGGCTGCCATGACCTGCAGAGGGCTGCTCACGCCTACACCATGGTGGGTACAACATCGGCGACGGTATAGTCACGAAAAAAATGAATGAAACAGCTGCTTGGGGAAATACAGATCTGAAAATGATGTTGTGGATTCAGGTAGAGCAAAAGTGATGTTAAAATTTTAACATTTCATCAGAGAAGAGGAAACAGGGTCTCTTTTCTCCTGTCAGACTTTGGTCATTTTCCAGTCTTGATGTTATTCTTGGTAACAAATTGGTTCCTCACTCGTAACGCACCACACACCATTATCGCCACAATGGCTGTTTTCAGCACACGGTTGCTATGGTGACTGTGAAATAGCTCCTCCATCGACTTGATTATTCTTTTTGCTTTTCTTGTTCTCTCTTGTCTTTACTTGCCTTTTTTTTCACACCGCCTCCTTCTGTGAGTCTTGTCAGTGTCAACGTTCCTCTCTCTCTCTTCCTGCCTCTCTCTGTGTTTCTCCCTAAGTGGATTATTGGTAAACTTTAATCTGGGGTAATTATGTCACAGAGGTGGCTTTATCTGGGTGTGACTGTCTGCTCGTGTCTGTAATTAACTCACACACACTCTTCACACCAACAGCAGCTCACTGGGTTATTATAGTCCGTGTGTAGGAGCCACACAATAAACTGGATCGAATGAAATCAAGGTTTTTTTCTTTTCTTTATGTGGGAGTCATATAGTCAATAAATTTACGTGTTACATGTTCTGTTTCTTTCTCTTTTCTAATTTTAACAGATAACATTTGCCACAAAATATAAAAAAATAAAAAATAAAAAAACACACATAAGAAATATGTAAAAATGTCTAGCATAAGTAGCTATCGGAACAACCATTATTACCACTGTTGCCTCCTTGATCATTGTCACAACTGGTGTTTGTCTACCAGACCCAGTGTTTAAGTATCTGGTTTTCAGTCCAACACATACTTTCATTTACTGGCTTCTGGAGCTGGAATGATAAGTTAATTAGCTGATTGCAGAAAAAAAAATTAACCTGCAGCATATTTGGTAATCAACTAATCTTGAAAGACTTTTTGTGGTTTAGGCTTCTTTATAGCAAGGACTATCTTTTCTGGTCACCAAAAGAGTATTTGGAAAAAGTGAACTTGAGACATAAATGGTAAACAGCAGTTTGCTATGGATGAAGAAAGTGCTGCATGGCTTAGATGGCTGATTCAGCAGGTGCTTTCAGATGTGAAAGCTGGAAATACAAAAAGCATAAAATCTTTTTTTGAAGAAAAGTGATGCAGACAACGCATTTCACTACGCATTGGTCTGTTTCGCACTGAATGATTTAGGTTTTGTTTATAACAATGACATTCAAATTCTAAATTGCCATTGCTTGCAAAGGCTGTCACTTGTTCTAGTGTGGTGACATCAAACTATATGATGACTAACAATCAAAGCTTTGTTCAAAAACCTCAATGTAAGCTTCAGATGTCATAAAGAACACTCAATGCAGCCCCTCTCTGTTTTATTGCCCTAATGCTCACAGAATAAAATTAATATATAATTTACTGGCTTTTTTTCTGTGGCTGTCTGCACCACTTTACATGGAGCAACACTTCTTTGTGTTTTTCATAATTAATTGATCAGCATAGAAAGTAATCAATAGATTTATCTATAAGAAAAAATGATCAGAAGCGGCAGTCCCACTATAGTGCTCGAGCAGCTTCCTCATCTAACACCTCTCAGTCATTCTAACCTTTTCTCATTTAGAGCCTTTGTTTCTTCAGATTTTCATCCATCTTTCTCTGACCTTTCTCAAGCCTTTATTTATTTACTTCCTCCTCTCCTTCCAGCTCAAAATTTCTTTCCTCTATGTACTCATTTCTTTCTATTGGTTTTCTTTCACCTCATTCATTCTTTTCATCTGCAATTCATTATTCATGTGTCCTTACTCGTCCTTACTGGAACTAATTTCACTCTTTCCTTCTCAACTCTTTTAACCTTTTCATTTCTCTGTTCACCAGGAGCACTTTCTAGAGGTGGTTGGAGGCCAGGAGTTCCTGCTGCTCCCAGTGGAGGAGATGGAGCGGCTGCTCAAGTCTGATGATGTCAATGTGCCGGACGAGGAAACTGTTGTAACCTCTCTGCTGACGTGGGTCAGTCATGACGCCGCCACACGGGAAAGCCACCTACCCCTGCTGCTGGCTCACATCCGACTGCCTCTGGTGCAGCCACAGGTGAGCGCTGCAAAAAACCTATGTCACATATCTTTGTGCTGTAACTGTCTTCTTTTTAGTGTCTACATTTGTATTTTAACATGTTATGAGGTGAAAACAATGTAAAAGCAGGTTTCCGGTGATGATAAACCCACAGAAACTTATCACCTGAATCTGCAGCTCCGTTCTTCTTCACAGAGCTTTATAGCTGATTTGTTCAGCTGTCCCTTTTGTAATGTTACAGTTCTGTCTCTCCCTCCTTCTCTCTCACTTCTCTTGTGTAGCAAAAAAACAATCCCACAAGAGCTGGTGCTAAAAAACACCTCTAAAAACTCACTGTACACTGCCAGCTAAACCACCGTACAGCAGACAGACACTGTTAGAAACTATCTGATGAACCTAGCGGAGCATTTAGCAGCTAAAGAGACACATATTTTCCTCAGTAGTGAGAAGAGACCAAAAACTGAGTTAATAGCTAAGAGAATATATTCACCAGATGGCCAAAAGCACAACTCCAAATGAATGACAGTGTTGCTCCATAACTACTGCACATAAACAAGTAACTCACTAATCAACAGTAAGGGTAATGATGTGTTAAAGGAGTAACCAAAATGTGTTTTCGCTGTTACCAAGTGTTACCAAAACCTAGCTAAAATTGTAGCTTTTTTTCAAGCGTTTCCTTTTTCCTCTGCCTCCCTTTTGCTGTCTCTTCTTTTCCCATTTTAGATCTTTAACAATTAAATGGGCAATGAGAGGAAAACTGTTTAAAGATGAATTACAAACACTTACAAGAAAACATTAGTGTTATCTACTGTGTTCATGAAGCTTTTCATTTTCTTGGTTTATGGCTTCAACACATTTTGAAGCAAAAAATTTGGCACAAAAACATTACAAGAGCTGTGTTGTTCATATTTTAATAACTTTGAATGCAAGTTTGATCAGCCTTCCCTCTGAAGATCTAATTTTCCTCTCACTTTCCTCCTATTAGCCACAATTGGGCAATTAGAGGAGTGCAGCATTACACTAAGCATAGATCACAACCCTCACTTTGTTAGGTGTGTGTCTGTGTTTGTATGTGTGTGTGTGAGAGTGTGTGTAGGGGTATGCCTTTGTGTGAGTTTGTGTGTCTCCATGCTCTTTATCATCCTCTCCCCTCCTCCTAACCTGTATAGCAGAGTATCTTGACTGGTAATGTGATGTTGAGAAGTTTTATATGCTAGACAGAACCTTAGTCACTGCCTAGGGCGTTGGATGCACTCACACACACACACACATACACACGCGTACGTTTTAAACCTTAATTAAGTCTGATATCTCTCTTAACTGCAGCTAAATCATCTGGTCTCTCCATCTCCCTCATCAGTCATTTCGCTCATTCTATTTAAAGAAACTGTGGAGATCAAACTACCCTTGTGCCCCCTCCTCTTTCCATCAACTCTGCCTGCATCTCCCAGGTTTTGCACTTGTGCGATATAAAGTATGAACAGCTCAGATATATGGCTCTGCCCCGGTCAGCTGGAATCACAAGTGGCTGTAACATGTGATCAGGGGAGAAGATGGATGGCAGAGGCAGAGCAGTGGAATAGCACTAATGCAGAGAGAGCAAAAGCAGGACAGGTTGTGGGGCCGGGGTTGATTCAGCCTTAAACAGTGGATCAGCAAAACAACTATAACCATCGCCATGTTGAAATGACAAGTAAATTAAAATTCAGCAACCATGTGATCGGTGAAATGCAGATAAAACGATGCATTAAAGCTCACATGGACAGCTGCTTAATATTCACCCAGCAATTAGTCAGCTCTCTATCTAGGCCGCCGTGTGATTACTCATCAAGAGGATGTCAATACATCAAATTAAAACCTTTTAATCCCTTTTTCCCATCACCACTTTCTCTCTCTCTCTCTCACACACACACACACACAAAGTGAGACACTCACACTTAGTCAAATCTTCTTAGTGGAGCATCTGTGGGTTGTCAGTCAGACAGATCTGCGGGGCAGTAAGAGTATGTGTGTCTCAACAACAATCACTGATTAATTTCTGCTGATTATATTCGCGTGTAATCAGTCTCAAAAATGGCAGAGTTGTATCAGACAAATTTCTCATTCTGCATAACTTTCTGAAAACCTGCTCAAAACCCAAAACTTCTGCAGTTTCCCAACAGACAGCAAATGATATAGAAAAACTGCAAATGTTCTAATTTGAGAGGGTGAAACAGGTTGGTTTTTGACATTTAATTTGAATAAAACGGAGAGTCTACAGCTGTGCTGGCATGCCCACAATAACAATTGTAATGTTTGGCAGGTATGATGCTTTCATATTTTAGTTTAGAATGTTTCTGTACCAAATTTCCCATCAGTCCAATACCTGAAATTTCTCTCTCAAAGCCAAAAAATGTGTATCTCATGGTGGGGTTATAGAGTGTAAGAAAAATAAGAGGACAGAACCCAAGAGGTGTCTCTCATCTGTTTATGGACTATCATCTTAAGTGTTTAGTTGGCCATTACTGTGTGTGTGTTTTTAGAGGCTTGAAGTCACCATGTTTGGACAAGTGGGTGGAGCTGGGAGAGATACACTTTGCCGAGCCCATCGGCAATGCCTAGGTCAGCAAGTGAGCTACTGAGTTAGTTATATGCCACTTAGGTGAATCTTGCACCAAAATGAGTTGACAGGAAGTCATTATGCTTCATTCTCTGGGATGTGAATGTGAGCAACCAATAAAATGACATTTTCATCCATCTAATATAACTGAATGAAAAGAATATTGCAGATTATTCTTTGTCAATCCGTCAAACTGATTGATTAGTTGACTTGTACTTGAAGCTCAAATATGTCTTGTATGTGTCCACAAAAGTCAATTTAGAGACAGGTGAGAGGATTTCTTCAAGGGAGATCAGTGTGGAGGAAAAGCATATACAGCTATGAGTTGTGTTTGTCTCTATTTTCATGAGTGTGTGTGTGTGTGTGTTAGTTAGAAGTGTCCTTGCTGTCTTTTTTTGAAAGTGTGAGCTGAAGCAGAGGGGAGCACTTTTAGCTCACTGCCCACTGTGAGCTAAAGAGAGGACAGAGAGGAGAAGGTGGGACGCCTGCACCATTCAGTCTTATCTTGCCCTTCACATGCAATCTTTCACAGCGTGATGAATAAATAGCACGGGAGAGGGAAAACACGGTTTTCTATCTGTCCTTCTTTTCCACACAAGTGAATGCCGAAATAGAGTTCACCCTAATTTGCCCCTCTGTGATTATGTGCAATGGAAGCGTGGGGTTCACCCTTGCGTGTAAGCTGCTTATCCATTTACCATGCCTGCTTTACGCTCTCCACGTCTGGCTGGGGAAATTGATTTTATATTCAGTGACCAAATTGAATTATTTAGGCCGAATCTTTCTTTTCGTGGTGGCTGGTGAGAATTATGGCAGTGAGCACAGAGGAAAAAAAAGGGTGTAAAAATGAATTTTAAATGTTTTTTTAATCAATTATCTTCTTTTATACTCGTCACTCTGGGATTGAGTCTTTGCAGCCATTTCTAAACTTAGTCCTACTGACTTAGCTTTAGCCAAGACATATAAAAATCCAGGTATGTACACGGAGTGGAAACTTCAAATTACATTTATAACAGAAAAAATTCAGACTTTGCCAGAAGCTCTGCTGCACTCCATCTATTAACAAACACACATACACAAACACACCAACACACACCTATCTAAATGTAAATCATGTAATCTATGCGTTCTTGCCCTCAGGGAAAACTCGAGTCTCGCTGCCCTGCTTCTCTCTCAGGCAGTGATTTCCTGTGAATGTGTTTGTGGATTGAAGTGCCTCATGTTGCAGCCCCCGGCTGTGTGTGTGTGTATATGTGTGTGTATATGTGTGTCATCATAGAGGTTACAGGGTATGGACGAGAAAGCTGATGAGATGTCGAGGACAGATTAGTCCTCTGGTGTGTCAGATGATCAGTGTGTGTATTCTCTTATGTGTGTGCGTGTGTGTAAGCACTAATGGCTGCTGGTCTGATCTAATCTCTCAATCAATGAGAAAAACAACTTTCTTTTGACTCTCAGACCTCCACAATCAGTGATAACCTCTTAACCCACACACACACACACACACAAACACACACGCACACACACACACATCCTGGTTTTGTTTCAACTGCTTGTTGATAGCAGTTGTCTCATGTCCCTGTGTGGTCATGTTGGCATTAATATTTTTATGTGTGTGTAGTTCTTGGCAGACCTGGAGTCCAACCCTCTGCTCCGGGACAGTATGGAGTGCCAGCGGCTGCTGATGGAGGGGATGAAGTATCACCTCTTGCCCCAGCGTCGGCCCCTGCTTCAGAGTCCCCGCACGAGGCCACGTAAAGCCACTGTTGGAGCCATGTTTGCTGTCGGTGGCATGGATGCCACAAAAGGTGGCTAACTCTATATTTATATTATGTTATATTTATATTTATATCCATAATATTCTCTAGTATTTTTTGACTTTATGCGATAAGACTCAGTAGTGAGTTGACAAAAATTTGAGGTTTAGGTGAAATTTGGTTTTAAATTTGATTCAAATGGCAATAATTTTTTGAGTCTTTTTTTCTCCCTTTTGTATACAGTACATATATATAAGAAATTGAAAATGCAGAGATAATGAACATAATCATGAGTTGCAGTCTTAATGATAGACTCATGGAAGACAAGACGTCTAATTAAAGACCTCCAAAGTCACAAACCTTTTATCCAAATATTGCCCAATCCTGTTTATACTACGATATAAATACTGCCCAATGGAATAAATATCTCAAAATTATAGACCTTTATCTCATGATTTTGAGAAAACTGGTCTTTAGCAGAGATAATCATGGCAAAGCTCCTTGATCCATGTGCGCTTACAGGCTCCATATCTCCACACACAAACACAGAGGTTACTGTTGGGGTGTAAACTACAGCGGTATAGTCTTCCCTCTACCTGACCTCAAGAGTTGGTATCCCAGTCTTGTTTGTCAGTATTCTACACATGGTGCTAAAAAAAGAAACAAAAAATCAAGAAGGAGAGGGTGCTGCTGGGATAAAAGACTGAGAGCACTGGAGCAGGCCGTAGCCACAGGCACTAACTCCACGTAGCTGAAGAGTTCAAATCTGGAAAAGTGCAAAATTAGGGCCTCAGTTGAGTTTGACATGTTTTCCTGTTATTTTCTCCAGGTGCTACCAGCATTGAGCAGTACTGTCTGCGCCGGGACACATGGAGGCAAGTAGCCACAATGAGCGGACGGAGGCTGCAGTTTGGTGTAGCTGTCCTCGACGGCCGTCTCTATGTGGTGGGTGGCCGAGATGGACTCAAGACCCTCAACACTGTGGAGTGTTATAACCCGCACAGCAAGACCTGGAGCGTCATGCCTCCCATGTCCACACACAGGCACGGCTTAGGTCAGTCCCTTTGGATAGAAATGTGACATACATACAGTACAAACTGAAAAAGGCTCAAGATGGGTAACGCTTTTGTTTTTGAGATTGAGTTTGGGATTACAAAGATACAAGTATATATGCTTTTTTTGTTTGCTTAATTTTATAAAAATTTTGGAGGTACAATTTTCTTTTGGCTCCTAACACAGTGAGGTCAAAGGTCAGTTTCAGCTACAGAGTGGCTCCTCTGCAGTAAGTGATTCAGCAACATGCTCGAGAGCTGAAGAGCACACTAACAGGCTGTGCTGTAACTGTGTTATCTTGTTTGGAGGAGAGTCTCCACACTCACTGTGCAAGCCAACTATCACAAAGACAACATTTGATAAGGCCT
This sequence comes from Acanthurus leucopareius, assembly GCA_029814765.1. Classification (NCBI taxonomy): domain Eukaryota; kingdom Metazoa; phylum Chordata; class Actinopteri; order Acanthuriformes; family Acanthuridae; genus Acanthurus; species Acanthurus leucopareius. The sequence goes on along the minus strand of JAQMCX010000043.1, from coordinate 13,439,902 downwards.
GCTGCGCTGGTGCTTGATTGTTTTTATAAATGTGTGCATGTGCGTGTGTTGGTGTATGTGTGTGTGTGTTTGTAAATGGACGTGGAGATTGAACCACACATCTGGCACCACAGATGTTCTGGCAGATAAATCCCTGCCTATGGAGGTGCCAACATGCTGCTAACTCTGCATGCTTAATGCCCTTGGTGTGGTCCCACTCACACACAAAAAAAAAAACTCACACTGTTGTCCTAAGCGCGCGCAGTTTTATGAGTTTGTCCAAAGTGATAATGTTTTGGTTAGCTGCCATGATTTAATCATGCATGCATGATTTTGTATGCAGGTGTAGCCGTCCTAGAGGGGCCCATGTATGCAATAGGAGGACATGATGGCTGGAGCTACCTCAGCACAGTGGAGAGGTAAGAGGATTCTTCACACAGCTGTTGTTATTCTGTGATATTTACTCTGCTTAAAGGTTCAATTCATCCTTATTTTAAAACAATAAACATTTTCTCTATAACCCTTTGTAAAATCTAGCTATGTGAATGGTTTTTCTTTTTTTTTTAGAATTTAAGATAATTGCCTTTAAAACCTCTGTCCGCACCCAATAGAATGAAGTGATGGTTCAAAAGGACTATTTTTGCAGATGGAAGTTGTTAGATAAAAGCTGTAAACAGCAGTTTTTGTGGAATACCTATAGTAACACAAGAGATGTTGCTGCTGAAAGATGCAGTGATGTAAAATCATAATCTCTGTATTTCATCACTTGTTGGAACATTATCAGATATTCAGATCATTCATGTTTTATAATGTGAAAGGTTGAGAATTGTTTACATGCTTTTTACAAGGTGGGACCCCCAGGCTCGCCAGTGGAGCTTTGTTGCTAGTATGGCAACACCCAGAAGCACAGTGGGAGTAGCTGTACTGAATGGCAAGTAAGTCAGCTCACATATTGCGTCATACATTGGCTCTTTTTTAAGTTCCATTCTATGTTTATTTTCCCAATCTAATATATATCCAATATTGGTACATGCACTTTTGCACTGACCATTCTTTTAGTTGTTTGTCTGGGAAAACACATAAAAAAAACATTAAGAGGTTTTGAAATGATGTAATTAAATAATATAATCAAAAATAAAATCCATCATAATTCTGATGAGAGAGAAGATGCCAGAACCTTGTCCTCTTACAGTGTTTCTCTCCGACCAGTAAACACACACAGCTACCTTTATATAGTCCAAACTGCAGATTATGGTCATCTTCAAACCTGCAAGTATTATGTTAACTCATAAACTTAACTTTCCCATGTTATCTACATGTCATCAAGCTCAGGTTTCCTAAAAATATCTGACACAGCTGGAAATACAGAGATTTATTCACCGCTGACCTCACGTCAAGTCAGCTACTCAATCATCACACAGTTCAGAGGTCAAAATCCCATGGACGTACGACGTCATACAAGCCTGACAGTTTGTCAGGTGCTTCTACCTCAGTTTTCAGGCATCTGGGACATCAGCAGAAAAACTTTGGGATGTTTAACCAGATTCTGAATGAAAGTATTTTGCCTCATCACCAGATCAGACCTAAAAAAACCCACTGTTATAAGCTGATCAACCCCCAGACAACCTGTCTCTGAGTTGTCAGTCTGTCGGGGCTGCTGTTGGTTAAACATAGCAAGCAAGCAAGGCGCCTGATGCGTCTTTCACATATGACACAGTGGCAATGTTTCAGCCTTCTGAAGGTACAACATGGCTTTACAAACTTCAAAGATTATCTATTGATAGCATATTTTAAATTTCTCTCACATATCTTGCCTTTATTTTCTATGGGTGCTGTATGTTTTTATTACAAGTTAATTTGGACAAAAGCATCAACAAAATCAATATAATCCAACTGATTTTAACAAGGAAATACATAAAATTTGATCATAACAATATGAGACTCATGACTATACACATCATCTGCTTTGAAAATAGTCAGTTGAAAAGCTAAATCCAGTGCTTGCGGTTAAAAGAGCAGGCACCAATGAAAAAAATGTTTCATCTGCTTAAAATCAAAACAATTTTGGTGCTGCAGGAAGCACCCAAGCTTTTTATCCAGAGGAGAGAATATCCAAATTTGTTGTGTTTCTATTTGTTGGAAGATGAAAGAAACAGAAAAGTAAAGTTATGTTACTGTAAGCACTCTGCCAAATTCATCCTTCCTCCACAAACAAACCGCAACTTCAAAAGATTAAGGCAACGGTGGCGACATTCACAGTCACACAGGGAAAACACATACACATGCACACACTCAATCATGCGTAAATAGACATATTAATAGTGGCATTTGATAAGTTCAGGCCTTAAATCTCCCTCCTTGTCCCAGAATTCTCTAGCAGCTGACAGTAGAATTTATTAGAATTTCAATATTTTATCATTGTTTTTATTATTCAGTGCCTCAGAGAGATGCTACAGAGAAAGGCTTTATAGATGCTAATTAATACAAAAACAAGTGATTTGGCAAAGCATGCTCAACCGTGTGTGTATGTGTGTGTGCGTATTAGCATGTGAAGCTGCATACATTTGTTAGTATGCATGTGTGTGTGTGTGTGTGTTGTATATTCTCTGAGCTCTTTTCTTGATGGAGCTCATTACTTGCTTGACTGGTTCTGATGTACCTCTGTCTTCACTCTCCACATTCTCACACACACACTGACACATGTGAAAATAGACACACACTCTTAGTGACTGCTCAGGGTTGTAATGTCCCAAGACTCATGGATGATTGATTTCGCTCACCTCACTTTGTCCCCAAATCCTGCTCACACACACATAAATACACCCTAATACCATCTGTTTCAGTGTCACTAAATTGAAAAGGGACTTCCAGAGTCCAGAAATGTGTGTGTGTGTGTGTGTGTGTGTGTATGTGAGTGTATATGTGCGTGTCTGGAGGGATAACACCATCTTGTGTCTGCCTCAGGTTGTATGCAGTAGGAGGTCGTGACGGCTCATCCTGCCTGCGCTCAGTGGAGTGTTTCGACCCTCACACCAACAGGTCAGAGACGAGGGACGTCTTTGGCCAGAATTAATTGCTGTCTCCTGCTTTATTTCCTGTCTGCTGTTCTTTTCAGTGAAGCACACCAGTGCTTTTAGGGTTATTTACTCACAGATCAAAGGAAACAGATAACCCTCTCAGGGCATTAGAATAGACCACGTTCAAACAGCTTGTGTTTATCAAGTGCATACATTATAATCCTTACCAGAAAGGCTGAGACGAAGCTCTTCTTTGTCTCTGGCAAATAATGAAAAAACTAAGCACATTTTAGAAGATTTCAGGTTCTTCTGTGTCGGAGTTAGTATTTGAGTTTTTCCTTTCTTCTTCCTCATGGATTAAACCTCTATCTGCAGGTGGAGTGGTTGCGCTCCGATGGCGAAAAGACGTGGAGGAGTGGGCGTGGCCACATGGCATGGCTTCCTGTACGCCATAGGAGGTCATGATGCCCCGGCCTCATCCCTTGCATCTCGACTAAGTGACTGTGTGGAGAGGTGGGTCAATGTTCAGTGTGTGCGAGTGTGTGTGTGTGTAGTGTCATTGGGTTAATATATTTGTTGAAACAGATGAATCATACATATTTCTCTTTGAAATGTAAAATTTGTTTTGCACAACTTACTGTGTGATGTAAAAATATACATAGAGGTTTTTTTTGGTCTTTTTATGTGATTTGTTTTTCTATTTGATGTCCTCCATGTTGCTAAGTTTGCTGCATTTTAGCATAGTATCCTTTAAATTATAATGATCACATTTTTGTTTCTGGAAACAGAGAGAGAGCGATGAAAGTTGGCACAGTCTATGTGATGCTGTCAGACCTGTGCAGAGGGAGATAGCAGTGTTAGTTTGCCACAGTGTCATTTGTGATACAGCCACTGCAGAGCACTGAACTCTGAACTTTTTAATTTTACACAAAGTTGTTGTAACACTAGAGGTCTTTCTATGAAAACAATGAAAACAAAGATGTGGTTTGATGACATTGTAAAGTATCATGGAATTATGGAGTTTGTTTATTTCATGTTGAACAGCTACTGTTGCAGGTAAAATCTATTGGACTGACTCGGACAGTTAGTTTAGAGGGGATTGAAGTGTGTTTTTAGAGAGCGAGGCTAACTGTTACCTCCCACTTTTAGCCATTACACTAAGCTAAGCTAATAGCCTCCTCTACACTAACAGCACAGACATGAGACTGATAGCAATCTTCTTTCAGAAAAGATGTGAATAATAAATATTTACCTAAATTTTGAACTATGGGCCGTTTTCTAGAATAAGATCAATTTATAATATTTTATTCCTCTCTTTGTGTTGTGTGAACCTGTTTGTGTTGTGTGTGTGTGTATACAGGTATGACCCTCAGACAGATGTGTGGACGGCAGTCGCCCCCATGAGCATTAGCAGGGATGCCGTAGGTGTTTGTCTCCTTGGCGACCACCTTTACGCTGTGGGCGGCTATGACGGACAGGTGTACCTCAACACTGTAGAAGCTTATGATCCTCAGACTAACGAGTGGACACAGGTACACACCCAACACACACATATGCAGCAAACACACACACAAAGAAAGAATCTGTACAATTAAATAAGCCCCAGTCCTTTCATGGTACACACATATGCAAGTTTACATGCGTGCATTTGCTTAAAGTTACATAAACATTTAAATTTTAGCTCAGTAAAAAAAAGTAATAAATCATTATGTACACCAGTAACATCGCTATGTAAACACACAATTTCAGTTTGACCTTCTTCCAGCTCCTTTCCCATGTTTCAGGGCATGTTTTCATTATTATGTAAATGTGTGTTTTTCTTCATGCTAATGTTGTCCTTGCCACTGCAGCAGTAGGGGAAAGAGGGGACTGGCTCAAAGTTGAACATTTTCATTCAACAGAAGAGTATCGCACTTAAGTTTATACCTCATCTCTTTCGTAGACCCACAGGATTTTCAACCAAAGTTGCTGAAAATCTTCTATTTTGGAGACGAGCACCATGCTGGGAACAAGAGAGGTTGTAGATGGGCAGATACAAAGAACAGTCAAAGAGGCACAGAAGGATGAGGACTAGCTTAGATGTGAGGGGACATGTAGAGACCATTAAATGTGTCCTCTGTTCATTGTCAGATACTCAAACAAAAAAATCGGTCTGACTTGTCTGTCCTGTCCTAGTAGCAACACTTACCCTGCTTGGTTTGACACAAATCTGTCAATCTTTTTATTTCCAAGCAAGATAAAGTGGGTGAAAAGATTAAAAAATTAGGTGTTTGAGATTAGGTGACTGTCACACAGCTTTGACTACCCAGGTCTACGAAACCAAGAGGACTAGACAACCACAAAAGGCTCAAGGCTTCCAAGAAGTAAAACATCAGGCTCTTTAGCTGCTAAATGCTCCATTATGTTTACCAGCAATGTTACCTGAGCTGGTAGCTTACATGCATTTTTTTAGTCATTACACCAAAAACAGCCCTCTGCTGGACTGACAAACAGTTTTAAAAGATCCATTGCTGCATCTTTAAGGTTTTTTCAGACCTAAGTAGGTACTGTAGCGATCACAGCAGGTTTGTGTTATGGTATGGGAGTGTCAGCCTATTTGATAAAATGCAAATAAACTTATTTTTACCCACTTGTGGCAGGGTTAGTTCTGCTCTGCTTGCTCTAATGATCAGCTGATATGAGTGACTGCAGGGTGGGGTCAGGTTGCATTTCTCCAAAAAATGCCTCCCGTTCAACAATTCGCATCTGTGATTTTTTTGTTGGTTTTTGTTTTTTAATTGTTTTTATTTTTTATGCAATCCCTGCAGTTCACACCCTGACCGTGAAAAATGCTCTACACACATGAGAATGATCAGGAGAAGCCTCAGTATCCAGCTTTGATGAGATTCTGTTGTATGTTTTTTTTTCTTTCCAGGTAGCACCATTATGTGTAGGCCGAGCAGGAGCATGTGTGGTGGCCGTAAGACTGTGAAAACACAAACATTCAACGGTGGACTGTACCTGATGTGGCCCTTAGACCCTCCTCTTTGTGCCTGCTGACAAGGTCACTGAAGAAGCCCATCGGCTTACTGGCATTTTAACCGCAATGGGAAGTGAGAGACTGGTGACTGAACACACATCTGGTTTTACACTCCAGCAAAGTCAGACTTTACTCTTCTTGAAGACCGTATGTCATTTATTTTAATATTTAGGGATAGGATAGGGATAGGTCATGTGTCAGGCTTCTGATTAAGTTTTTATATTTTGAAAATCGGCATAACTTCTGCTACTGAAGTGAACAGCCAGCGCAGCCGCTGATGAGGAGGAACCTGCAGTGTTTGTGTGAGCATAACAGAACAGCTGTCTTGTAGCTTTTTTTCTCACCTATTTTTGTGTTTCTGTAGACATGCTGCGACACACACATACACACAAACCGACATGTTTGCTTTCAGCTTCTATTTCTGTTGACAGAAAGGTGAGAGAGACACGCATTGTCAAGACTTTTGAGATGCCTCATCATTTTAAGCTCTCGAATTTTCCTAACAATATCTGATAGAGTGTATTGATGCTATTTTAATATATTCCCTATTATTTTGTGCTGCAGCTGGCAAGTGTTCTCCTCTTCTCTTTTCCCTTTTTCTACCCGCTGACGGATGAAAGAAAGACTCTTGACATAATCAGCACAACCTTATGAACAGCCATACTGTAAAAAACTGTGACACTCTTTATTTTTTTCAGTCCAAAACATATCATCATGCTATATCTAATATTACTGTGTGTATGTCTTCCATGTTGCATCAGCTCACGTCTGTAGCACACAGTATACTGCAATCTACAGCTTTTTAACAAGCTACACTGGCAAATTATCCAACACTTTTGCTTTTGCTTTTTCTTTTTTTAAATTGTCTAATCCTGCCAATGTCATCAGATAATTGGGGTCCATGAAGTACTGTTATGACTTTATATTCTGAGTAATAATAAGAGTAACTGTGGCCCTTTGTTGATCCCTGTGGGGAAATTTTATTTTCAATTTCCCACAAAGCACAGGGTGAGCTCTTTACAGGATTGGTTTTATACAGGTCAGTTAAGCCTCCCTGTTCTACCTTATATTTCCTCACTGTAGATGTTTCCTTATTTGTGTGTGTGTGTGTGTGTGTGTGTGCGTGCGTGTGTGTGTGTGCGTGTGTGACTGTGTACATGTATCCTGGTGTTCAGAGAGTGCAAGTAGTATATTTTTATCTCAAATGAGAATCTTCCTGCTTCCTCTCTCCACATCTTCAATTCCCCACTGTTTTCTCTCCATCCTCATTTTTTCATTTCATCACCACACACTCACAGACACACACACAGTCACAAATACACGCGCCACTACATTTTAGGGCAGAATTGGAGAGCCAAACAAAATGAACAACAGACCATGTAATGAGACCATGAATTTAATAATGCTGATTCAGCCAGTGCGACCTTTTGTTTGATGTCGAGTTCAAAGCGTTATTAGATTTCATGCTGCTGCAAACAAAGAACGAGACATTAGTGAAAAATGAAACAACCTTACGTGTTCACATTTGATGGCTTATTTCAGTGGACTTATCTATCAAGAGACCTCAAGAATACAAAGATGCTGATTGCTGGTTTATTATGATTTTATGCTGTATGCTTAATTATGTATTTCCCCATGTGGTTCCATCTGCTACTTTTGGGGCCACATTTTATTCTCAAAGCTTGTTAATTGTGGATGACTGGCTCAGGAATAAAGTCACGTTCTTTAGTCAAAAGCACCAACAGTGTAGGGGCTCTAAAGCCCCAACCCTGACCCTAACCCTACTAAATTTAATGATTCTCTATCCTGCTCCTGCCTGGACCCGCCATCAAACCACCTGGCTCCGAAGCTGCAGCAAGCAGCAGCAGGACTGGGAGGACTGCAGGAGGTGACTTTAGATTTGTCTGAAAATAATTAGCTTGTGAATAAGACACAAAAGACCTTCCTGGGTGTTGTAATGTTGTACAAGAAAAAAAAAGACAAACAATTACAATGTCGAATCCCAAAAGTGAACACCAAATACCTACCCAGCAATTAATTATCCGAACAGTGGAACACTCGGGTCCAGCCTTAGTGCCTAGTGTACTGAGAGCAACCTCATGACAGTGAGAGGCAAAGCAGGCATCCTGTCTGAACTGACAGATCTAGAGCTAATGTAGCCCCCAGGATGTATTTCATAAACACACACACACACACTCACACACACACACACACACACACTCACTTAACCACACAGCTGAAAGCCAAGTGCCCCAGGAGCCAGCTGAGATTGAAAAGCCTCCCATATTTGTCGGCATGACATCTGAAAAGCAGAGACGGGCGGGCTAGAGATTCCCTCCAGCCGAGTCGATGTTTATTCAAGCCTAATGCACTGCTGCATTATTCTATTTTCTCCCCCTTCAAACCTGCTCGCTGTTTATTTAGAGTGTAATTCTCTTTAGATCAGAGCAGAGGAAGTGTGTCACCTCCGCTGTGTAGATGTAGTCACAGAGTTCAACTTCACTCAAAGGTTAAAGATGGAGACAGACATTCCAAAATAGATCTGTATGTTCACTGTAACTTATGTATATAAATAAATATGAAATCTGTATGTTGTGTTATAGCATTATGCTGTATATTATACAGTGAACACTATATATACCTTGTGTTATTTGTGTCTTTTTTTAATTGTACCATGAACTGAGATGGAGGAATAAAATGATTGATGTCGAGCAATGGTATAATTACTCATCTCTGTTTTGTACCAGAATACCACACCTCCTCTTTCATAGCATAAATTATGTATGTACAATATTAATGCTGCTGTAAAATGTTGTTATTTGTCCTTTTTTACATTAAAGTCAAAAAGTGATTTCACTCTTATCTTTGTTTTTCCTTTCCCTGTGTAAAACAACGATGTACACTTTAACAATAACAACTAAATCATATTTATGGTACAGGTGTGTTTGCAAGCTGTTTCTCTTTGTCACAAAGGCATTAAAAAGGCCATTATGGTGTAAATTTGCATGTTTTTATGTGGCTCTTATCACTAACAGCATCCCCATCAGATCAGCCCCAGCACTGGCCTTTGCAGTTCAAAGGTCTCTGTGGTTTTATGGTGGTTTTTCTGCCATAGTACCGCTCTGAGTTAATGTTCTGGGCCTGGAGGTTAAAATGGATCCTCATTATTCTTGAGTATGGATGCTCTAACTTTAGAGCTGCAGCCTGAGCCAGAGACACAGCAGCACGTTTAAGGCTTTGCAGAGTAAAACAAGTGTATTAGGGAGAGGAATGCTCACAATTTACAGATACTTTAACCCAGGACAGCCGCCAGTAGCCGACTGATTCACTGTGTTATTTATTGCAGGGGAAGCTTTAAATCATAACCAGCTCTGACAAACAGCCCCTGCTGGCACTGAGAAATGACGCCAGTGACCTTGTCCTGCTGCCTTAACAGCACCTGAGTCCATTGTGCCTGACAGGAACAAGAAGGAGACAGAAAGTGCTGGACTCCCTGACTCCACATGTTCCACATCCAAATTTAGAAATAACCTGCAAACAGTTCAGAGGTGTAGCTGCACATGGTACCACACATGTACATACCTTTATTCACCAGGCATCTTAATTACCCAACTGCCCCTGCTTATGCTGTGCAACCAAACATTGTTAAACCTTCATAACTTTATTTTAAGTTCCAGCAAAGATGCAACATTTTCAGAGATAATGACACTATCAGGCTGAATTTCGGTAAATGTGTCTAGGATATTTATATATGTTCTCTTAGTATAAATATAATATCTTGAATAGAGAGTTTAAACAAAATGATACAGAATAAATATGTGATTCTGTCATTGTGTGGAATAAAAAAAGGCTATAATTACCACTGATGGTGTTATCACAGTAAACATAGCTACAACTACCTTCCATTTACCAATGCTGACATTCCTCTCTGCAGATATCTATTTTCAGGTGTTTAAATGATTAGAAATACAATCAAGCTTTTAAAATAATTATGTGCAGACCCTGAGAATTTACTGAGTTGGGGTCACATCTGTATTCTGGTTCTGTGTCATTCTGTCATGATTATTAACTATAAAATTTGGTCTAATTGAGCATTGTTATGTATCATGAAACATTAGAAAGATTGATTTGTTGATCAACAATTTCCTACAATATCTATTTTGTAATTATACAGTTATGTATTTAGCTGTTACACATCCTCTTTATTAACTGAGCCATGAATTTTGATCTTGCTAATTCACTGAATCCTGCACAGTCTTGACTGTCCCCCATGTCTGAAATCAAACAGGGATCATACCAGATTTTTACAGGAATTTTTCTGTAATCTATAAATACCAAATAAAGACCAGCACCTTTCCTACAAGACTCCTTCATAACTTGAACATTAGTCAATTCTTGTGGAACTTTTTGTTACAATTAAAGGAGCAAATTAATTCACTGCAGAAAAGTGAAGTTTGACCTCAATTGGTAAATGGTGGGAGGAGAATTCAATTACATGCAGTTAATCATAATTCTAATGATTAATTGCAGAATTAAAGAATACTTTGTACAACTGATTTAATTTCTTCATTGTCCAGAATGTTGTTAGTCAAAACACTTCAATTTGAAAAATGTTCTCTAGGTTGCAAAAGCATTTAGCCACTTTACTCATGTACGGTTTATTGTCTCGCTGGCTAAAACATTTCACAACATTAATTTTTTATCAGATTTTTTCCATCTCTCTGTTCTAATTTTATCATTTTGCTTGGAAATCATGCAGCTGCTCCCTTCAGTGCATTTTAATGAGATCTGAGTCAGCAGGGTGTATTCCGCTTGGGCTTGCTGGGGAGGGATATCTGTGTCACACAGCTGGCATTTCATTCCAGCTCCCGGGTTTGTGCAGCAGAAAAAAAATGTCATCTCTCCATCAATATATGTGAAAGCACAGAGGGTGCTGTGTCACCAGAGTGTTTTTCCTTCTCCTGTCGTCAATAATGAAAGAACACCAGAGCAGGAGCTGTTGACCTCGATTAATATCAGATGAACGGTGCAGTGAATCTGTTCAGTACTGAGTTGGAGAAGCTAAAGATGGTGAAAGAGCATCATTGATTTGCTAAAAGACAACAGAATAATAAGATGGGAGAGAGCAGATGTTAGTTAAACTATGACAGTTCAATGATGAAGTACCAACAATTGTACAAGGAAGCCACCTACTGGATGGAAGCTGTATTTTTTTTAAAGGTCAGAACTGAGAGAGAGTATTGGGTTAAACTGATGTGATGCTTCTACAATGTGTTTTCATTCATATAGAATCAATTTTTTGGCACTTTTCAATATTCTATCAGCACCTACAAGTAAACCTTGATTAAGTGTAAGTATAAGTTTGCCTTGCAACTAAAATCTAGAGAATTTATACAAATTTTGGCCAATAAAGCAGAATCAGAATTGGGTTTTTGGTTTTTCTTTTTTTTCTGTTGTTGTCATCGTTTTTTGATTATTTTTTCTAAATTTTAGAGTATAACATTTGTGACTGGCACAGCAAGAGAAGATCAGTAGACATGATTTATTTAATCATAAACAAGGACAAAGTGTTTCACAGGTGTGAAGGTTTTTGAGTTTGAACTGTAAGTGGTGCTATTTGATTTGTATATTCTGTCCATTGCTTGCATTAGACAGCAGTGCAGCTCTCTATGGGTAAATGTTTGCCAGTGACTAGCTCCCATCTGCCACAGCCAGAAAACTAAATCTCAAACAGATGTGATCTTGCTATTATACTGCTACTGCTTAACTAATGTTTCTGTCTGTTGTATGTATGTACACAAACACAGAGAGACAGCACTATAATAAGCAACTGAAATAATATACTAGAAACTGAGTTTTGCAGATTTATTATTTATATGTAGACTCTCTATCTCAGTCTGCAGGATGTTAATGAGCTAAAACGAACAAACACACCAAATGGGATCATATATTCAGAGCTGACTACCACTGCATATGAAGTTGCTTTGATTAGAAGAAATATCAACTCCATTATTTGCTGTGTGTTATTGCATAAACGTCTGCTAAATGTCTGTATTGCTATTAAGAATCTCTCAGTTTATTGCAGCTATTTACTATATAGAGTCCTGTCAGGAGGTCTGAGAGAGATGTAGAGCTCAAATCATCGTTTCCGCTGTTCTAGTGTGTGCATGATGTACTGTATCTCCTCAGCAAACACAGCTTGCTGCACACTAAGAAATTATGTAAGCAGCACAATTGCTCAAGGCTGACTTTATATGAGCTTCTATCAGAGCTTTTCTAAAGAGAGAGGAAGACTTTGAATATTTTCTGTTGTTTCAGCTTCAGTCTGTTCAGATTAGTCCTTCATCCCAAAGACTCAGTGCTCAAATCTACATGATTTTTCTGTCTAAAATTTGCCTCTTTTTTTTTTAGATATCAGGCCTTTTTATAGCAGATGCTTTGACTTTTCATAGCATCTGATCAATGCTAATAATGTAAAAAAATAAAATAAAAAAAAAATTCAAGCATTAAAAAATATTTTTTGTATTTTTTCGTTAGTCACTGGCCTACAGAGGAAAATTATCCACACACAGTGACAAAAACAGAGTTATCAAGATATGATATCAAGATATCAAGATATCAAGATGACTTTCTAACAATTTTCCAAGAAACTACACCGTTTGGTTTTTCTGTTGATTTCCAGGCAACTGTATTAAAAAAAACTAAAGATTTAACAAACACAATACACAATCAATAAAATATTATCAGACAGTAGTGCTTGACTGTGTGATTTGTGTCTAGGCCTTGAGTGGTGCAGTCTGGACACTTTCTTTTTGTGTTAACAGATAATTTAGGCTCTGTATTTGTAAAATTAAAATAAATGAATAAATAGATAAATAAAAAAAATATACAATATATTTATTTTACATACATCTGATTTGATGTGATTTTTATTAAGCTACCTAAAATGCTTGTTTATATATAAGCCCTATTTTCTTTATTTTTCCCTCTGCAATGCTTTGGAGCCACCTCATTGGCTGATGCTGTTGCTATGACATCGCGTAGCTTCTGTTGCTAGACGCCTCGGAGTAAAGCATTGTGGGATACACGCAGCAGTCTTATCGAAGATGCTCTGAACAGAAAAAGATAAATTTTAATAATTGGAAGATTAATTATCAACAAGATGAAGGTTGGTACCAGCGCATTGATGTAAAAGCCTAGAATTGCTTCTGGTTTTGCGTACTGCGGTGTTAAGTTTTATCATATTAAAAGGGATTCAGCCAGCTAGCTACCTAGCTACTTGCTAACGGTATCAAGGTAGAGCGTTGATAAAGCTAGGTTAAAAATATATTATTGGAAAACAAGTAAATATAATGCTAGTTAACGTTTTCCTCTAGGTCACGTTGTCTGTCCGCTGTCTCGTTGGCTATATCTTGAGCGTAAAATAAAATCTACAAACAAAACGCATTCAACGTGTGTTATTGAACAGTTTTGCAACACAGCTAAGATCTCAGGATAGGCTTTTCCACAAGACCATGAAGATGACAGGAAAATAGTGTTTGGCTAACTAGCACATGACCTATGAAATCAAGACATGGATTGCTGTAGTGGGAATCAGTTTTTCAGCAGCTAAGTTTTTCTCCAACCTTCAACTAGCTGACGTTTATCAATTTTGTTGTGACAGAAACTTAGTAGCGTTTTGGGTAAAAGTTAAAGTAGCTTTGATTTTAGCGTTATAAATGGCCAGCAAAATAGAGGTTTAAGCTAAGTGAAGACGCAGATGTTGCAGTTCATCATAAGTAAAGTAGTTTATAGATCTCGTTACATGTTATTGAACACCTGTTGCAGATAACATCGTTTTGTGTGGGGCACCACAATTATTGCATGCTATTTACACATACCTTAACATTTCTACGGTTATGCATTTAACAAAACATATTTTTGAAGTATTACTCAAGTAGTTAGCACGTCAGGTAATGCTTTAAACAAGGTCAGTGATTGAAACCCAAAATCAAAGTCAGAGAGTATCTATTTGTATGTTTGTATAATCTGTTTGTATGTTTGTATAACTCTCCGGAAGCTACTTAAATTTGTGTCTTTTTCTAAATAAAACATAAAAAGTATTCTGTTTTTGTTCACAGAGTGTTTTCATCCTTGATGACAAAGCCTGGTCAGGTTCTAGCCTGCTGT
>JAQMCX010000043.1:13386046-13405570 GCA_029814765.1 Acanthurus leucopareius | reverse complement strand
GCTACAAAAGTTTCAAAGTTAAAGCTATGGATTATGGATTATTGCACATAGACATTGCACGTTTCCGGACAGAATTGTATATGGAGATACTGCTCATCCCAACACATCAAACATTCCCCGTCCCCTCATCTCCCGGTACACATTATGTCCATTTACAATTCTGTCCGGAAATGTGCAATGTCTATGTGCAATAATCCATAGCTTTATCTTTTAAAACTTTTTGTAGCTTTAATTTCTTATTTTTATTTATATATTCATCCTTGTTCCAACTTACTTTTTTTACTGCTGCTAGAACCACAAGTTCCCTGAGGAAGTCTCCGAAGGGATCAATAAAGTTCTATCTAATCTAATCTAATCTAATCTAATCTAAAAGATGTTGAATGTGTAGTTTATTTAAAAATGCATAGGTACATTCTTGTACTAAAGATTCGTCCAACATTCAGTTTTTTATACTGCTTTTCAAGTGCTGTCTTTTTTTTTTTTTTTTTTTACTATTTATTGTTAATGTGGACAGAATGTATTTTCATGTTTGTATTATTTTAAAGTCATGCACAGCAATTTTTGTTATACAACGGCAATAAAGTTCTCTGAGTTAGAAGATCATTGATTAAAAAAATGAAAATTCTAAGATATATATTTTCTTTTCCAGGATTAAACATTCAATAAAGTCAGGTCCATTAACAACCCAAAAACCTGGTTAGAACACTATCATTAAACAGTTTGCTTAGTTGGTAAGCTTACTTATATTTACTGTATCCCCCTTGATGGTGATGAGTGAAATTTGGTGTGTCAGGCTCACTTACCATGTCTCACTTCTTTAAAAAAAAAAAAACTTGTGTAACTCTGACAGCAATAAGCAACCTCAGACCAATTAAAAGTGATGTCATATTTCAACCAGCTTTGCAACAATGGAAGATCATGTTTTTAAATAGCTTCACTGTCTTGATGTGTGAGACTTTCCTCTTATCACCTGTGGCATTTTATTTGATGACCTCAAATGACTTCACTCTACACTGCGTTTTAAATGTCAAAAACAACTTTATTTACGGCATGGTTGTGTTAGACCTTTTATGCAGCTTACTCGAAAGCATTTCAGTATCAAGCTCTGATCAGGAAGCCAAAAATCTGGAGGCTATTTGGATCAGACAATTAAATCTTGGGGGTGGGGCGGCGTGCAATCTCCAGGTGAGGGAGGCGTAGTCTGCGGTGCCTGAAAAAAGCTGGTCCGCTTTACAGACCTGGTCCGACCGGGACATGGTGACACCCGGGTGTTTTGTTACAGAAGAGGAAGAAGACAAAAAGGATGAGAACAAGTAAAAGGTAAGTAAAAGTAGAAGAAAGTTTTTAAAAAAAGAGTATAATCTAATGTGGTTGTGAGTTCAAAATCACCCAATAGGACCTAAGTATACAATGTTATGCAACCGATAGGTTAGACGGCATCTCCTGGGCAAACCACTGAGTGTGTGAGGGCAAACCATATGGTGTGTGAAAGGGGTCGATTCTTAAAATCATCTAAGTGACCAACTTCTGTTCAAACTGCGCCGTTTCGCTTTGCGCCGCCAAATTACCCGCAACTATGTATCTTGGAGCAATAACAAGCGCAGTATGTCGACATTCTGGGTTTTAACATGACATTTGTGGGGTACCTCAAAAGATTACCTTTAAATATATAATACCCAGATATATACACATATTTATGTGTGTTTGTGAGTAAAGTAGGGAAGGCTGGTGGCAGGCAGCGAGCACAGATCTTGTGATAAGATGCAGTTTGGCTCTGAAGTGTATTAGTGACATAGGAATATTTGTTTTAGCGTGCTTATGCTTGAAGGAGAGCTAGGAGCTGACTTGCCTTGACATGCAGTAGCTGAAGTGAGTCTAGCGCTTTTAGAAATGCCACATCATTGTGGAAGAGCATGAGGAACATTTCCCTTCAGATCATAGCTCAGCAATAAAACCATTAAAGCATGTCCGTACAGTGACCTCACCTAACCTAAATTGGGCCATAAACATTTGATACTAGAAGGTTCTTTTGCTGTAAGTCAAAAGCTATTTTAAAAGGACACAGAGAAAAATAAGATAAAAACTGAGAGGGAGGATAAATAGATTAATCACCAGAGTAAAACTTAAAAACCGGGTGGAAATGATAACCAGCAACAGGAATCTGTAGTTTTGGCCAGCTGATATTGCTATAAATAACTCATGTAAGAAATGTAGCATGCTCCCTTAATCCATCTTTGTATCTATATTATGTCTTCTAAAGAGCCCTCAGTTCCTAGATCTCTTAAAATATTCTGTTCTATGATCAATACATATCCTGTGTGTGAATGGACAGAAGTTTGAAAAACTCTGATATGGACTCTTCAGAGGAATAAACAACTTGAGCAGCTTGTCAACCTCAGCAGACTTCTTGGAAAAAGACTGATTCCAATAAGCAAAGAGAGAAACAATCAGATGAAACTGTCATTTTCTTGAGAAAAATTCCTCCTTGTGGTCTGTATACGTGCTCTTTGTGTTAGTATCTGTGCTTTGTGTCACTTTGAGACGTGAGTTCTCCAAGGAGATCTGTTGAACTCCTTGTGGTTTGCAGCTCTTCAACTTCCTATTGGGAAGTAAGATAGAAACTTAAAGGAGACACAGTGCTGCTGTATTTTAGTGTATTAACTTCAGTCAGGACAACTGTATCACAACTGAACCAACAAGGTAAGACATTTCCTAAGATATAACCTGTTAAATCAAAGTTTTCTTAAGGATACTCAAATCATTTTATTTTTTTCCCAGCATTTATCGCTGGAATTGCTTGTCATATAGTTTCATATTATTTTGATCCAGAATGCAGCGATACTAAATTTGGTTTAAACAGTTGTGGGTTTTTTTTTATAAAAAAGTTAAGATAAATATTTTAAGAGACTGGTTTCCCTGCTAATGTGTTAAATATCAATTTCAAAGGTCTAATATATGAAGCTGAAAGGAATTATTCTACAGTGATTTCGTGTACCAACATAATTTCTGGGGGGATTTGGCCATTTTTGTCCTTGTATTTCAAAAAAGTTTGATAGCAAAGCACTCAGTTTAACAAAGAAATGAATCCTTAAAATCTTCATGCACTAAGTCATTGCAAGAATCTGACAATCAGAAATAGAAGGCAAAAGGCAAAAGAGTCAAGTCAAACGTTGAAATGACTCGTAACTTAAATGCTGATTAAGACTGCACCTTTTATTTGTTTATTTTTCTAAATGGCTTGACATTCAGAAAATTGCAGGCTAATCTAAAAAAAACTGACAGCTGTGTTCCCATCCTTTACAGTGATAAAAAAATGAAGGTGTCACACTTTCTCTTAAGCATTCTGGATGAGCTAGGCACTGATGACTTCAAGAGGTTTAAGTGGAACCTCACTCAGCAAGTGCTGGATGGACATAAGCCAATTTTTAAGGGCCAACTGGAGAACGCAGACCGACAGGAAACTGTCGGTAAAATGATAGAGAGCTACGGTGAAAAAACTGCTTTGATTTTGGCTGTTGAAATCCTGAGGCTGATGAACCACAACAATGCTGCGGATAGGCTAGAAGAATTTGCAGGTTGGGTGGATCACAGGTTTACAGTTGATGTTAATGCTTTAAATTTTTTCTTTTCAGCTTCTTTCAGGCTCTTTAAAGGTTTGTTTTCTCTGTTTTTTTATCAGCAGCTGCACAAAACTCCCTTCCCACCTCCTCCTCCTCTTCTTCTTCTGGGTCGGCTCCTGGTGAAGGTGTTAAAAAGATTGTTGTGGCACCCCAGATTCAAGGCATTCAACATGGTGCAGCGGTTAATGTGAACATCAACACAAAGTGATCATGTCATTGATTTGTGATGGTGTAACTCCTCATTGAAATTTTAAATAAATTGTTCATGCTGTCCACCTCAAAAGTGTGTCTGTGTGGGAAAGCCTGGATGTGTTTAAAGTAAAAGTGATTGATTTCTACAGACATACAAGACTGTATTTAAAGAGAAACTGTACATAGTTTTTGTGAAGAACTAACATCACCTTTCTCTTACAACTCAAAAGCTGAAACACAAACTTACTTAACTAAATAGTTATGCGAGACAAGAGGTGTCACTTCACTTTTTTATTGCTCTTTTTTACTTGCGTTCCTGTTAGAGCATGTTTTTTGAACTGTCACACATTAACAGTTAAATCATTTTTTACAAAAAACAAAAAAAAAGAGGTCATGCACAGTGAACCATGGGGACAGGTTTTCTGCTTCCTCCTATTTTGGATCACCAGACTGTCTTTTTTTGTCAGAAACCAGCCTTTTTTGTACTTGTTTTGTTTTTGAATATCTTAGATATTGCTAATCAAACTATAGCTTTGCTACCAGCAGAGTTCCAAATGAACTTAATTCAATGAGTAAATAATATTAAAAATGGCTCCAGCAATTAGCACTATGTTTTGGAACAGAATAAGGTATTGTCAGCCTACATTTGTGTTTAAAAAAGTAAAATATTGTTAAACAGTGTTTTTGTTTTACTGCCTTCAACTTGGGTTCATTGCTCTGAGCGTCAGTTTTGTCAGGAAAGTGAGTTTTCTCTGTGAAAAGCCATCATAAACAATTTTCCTCAACAACGAATAAAGACAAAGTTAACAGATAGCAAGTAAACATAGCCAATTTGTACATTTAGCAGCTAAAGAGTCAGATATTTTCTTCAATAACAAAGGGTATCTCCCTAAAATAAACAGTGAGAGTAGAGTTGTAGTTCAAGAGGTGACCAGAAACACAACTGTAAATATAATGTAGCTTTATTTCTGCTGGATATGAAAACAATCAACTTGCAAAAATGTTTACTAATAACGTAAAGTTAACTGCAAGTGTCGTGCTCTGTTTTTTCTTTCCAAAAAAACAAATGACTGAAAACTTAAAAATTAAGAAATATAAACAATAAACTTGTGGCTTATATGTACACACATACATATTATGTGCTTTATTCATCATACATTGAATACACAGACACAAACAGATATAATAAACATTTCTTGACATAAGTTCCACGTATAAAAAAATGATATCGCTGCATACATGGAAACTGCGACGTGGAGGGTTATTTCTTTGAGCACTTACAGCCGGAAGCTTCCTGTCAAAAGACTGAACACGTGACTAAACCCAGGGCTAATAATACAAGGTATAGTTTAGACTGAGAAGAAAAAAATGTCTATTGTTTTCACGGACGATCAACACATAAATTGTAAATTTTTTAAGTGGCATACATTTTATAGCTTACGTTTCTCCCGCATCTGTTTATTTAGTTGTGTTGTATGGGAATAATGTCTCCACCTGTGTACCGGAAGTTAGCCTTCACCGGTGACGTTTATGTCCGCGCCATGCTCAATGTTTTGTACTTGGATTCACGACCAGGAAGCGAGAGTTTGCCATCTAAAGGCTAGCTGTTACCGTACGCGATGAAAGCTCAAAAGAATCGAAGAACATTATATAAATTCTCATGATCTGATTTAAAAAACGTCGTAATTAACTAACACATACACTGAATTTCAAGATCAACATCACTGTTGCTCGCCACGTACCCCGGTAACACTGCTAGCTAGCTTGCTATTTAGCCATCTGGCAAGATTGTCGCTCGCTAACATTAGCACTTAGTTACCGTTAGCACGTTGCTAACTGCCTGGTGATGGCTGTGGCACATAAAGGTTGTGTCTTGGCTGGATATTTACTCCTACTATTACTGGCTGGATGCAAAGCAAGGATACACAAGCTCACCTTAGTGGTAAGGCGACTATCTCCGAGTAACGATATAATGTTAGCTATGTTAGCTAGGAAGCTGCCGTGAGTCCTCCAGACGGCATTTTATTAGCTAAGGCTAGTTAGTAAGCCTTAATTATCTATGGTGGACAATCATCAAAGTATGTTGATATGTTATTGTGACAGTGAATAACAATATATCTAGGTTTTCTGGAAAAAATAAGAGGGCTAAAGTTATTATAACAGCTATAGCAGATTATCTGGTTGTCAACTTTATAGGCAAGCTGTTAATTAAATGATATAACTGTTTGACAGAACAGCTCAGCTTAACCTGGTTTTTAATTGCTCATCTCCCCAGAATGAAACGCGATTTGCCGTCGATCTCAACAACTTTGGTTTCTATACTAATGGGACTCTGAATGTCAACCTGACTTCTCTTCGCCTGCCAGAACAGTCGGTGAACTACAGTATATACCCTGTAAGAAGTGTTTGACTCTGTTTTCATGGAAGTTGGTTATCCTTGTGAGCTGCAGCTACCTTTAGTGCCTTTTTTTTTTTTTTTTAAGTTGTAGTCATGTCCTACAAAATTGTTATGTAAATGAAAATGAAGAAATGCATGCGGATGTGGTCTTATTTTTTTTTTCTTTTCAGTTATTCCCATGGCTTTTGCTTGAAAAGCCAAAGCTTGATGCAATTTTAGTCTCTTATTGCCATAGAGCTGCAGAATAGTTCAAATGCTATTAAATAAATAGACTGGGAAGCCACACCACTGAACCAGATGATATGTACCCATATTACTTTAAGTCAATCCTACATTCATCACATTACCCTGGTGCAGCAAGTCTGCTATCTTTTATGTCCACTTTATTATAAAGATAAAACATAATTGAAAATAATTGCATTTATCTATTTATTACCTGCTATGTGGAAATGTATGTCTTTTTGCTAAGTGCCATTTGGAGGTTGGGACAATGGAAATTATTGAGACAAGAATTGGCACATTAATAATAGTATATGTGGACAATGAGCAAAATATTCATGGTCATCCTTGTCCTCAAACTAATACAGTCGTTCTCAAACTTCCTCTGTCATGCCCCCTTTTAAAAACTGGGAAATGTTCATGCCTGCCAGATCACAATTTTTATTTTTCTACGATAATGAAGGTGTCTGCAGTTTGATATCCATTTTACTTATAGACAGTTATTGTCTTGAGTATGAATGCATGATACATATATTTTTAAAAATTTTCGGGAGGGGGCAGTATCAATAACCAACAATGACCTACTTTTTATGGCTGACACTGATAACATAACTGACATTTCACATATATGTTTTAAAAAAGAAACTTCACAGCCTTACTTACCCTCAGGTGTGCACTGGTTTATGCATACCTGAGGGTTAGAAAGACAAAGATGAGTAATTGAATTTTCCATTATTATGACATAACCAAATCTAACTGACATCACTTCTTTCTCCCCTCTTCTCAGAGCCATTGCGAAACATGTAAAGTTGAAAATAGTTGTGTGATCTTCTGGTGTACAGTGTGTGGTTCTGCCTAGGCTGCGGCTTGATGGCTGTGTTTCTAGCAAAATCACAAACAAGTGAACTGATTGGCAGTCTAACTTGTGGTGTGAATTTTTTCATACCTGTAGTGTTTACACGGCTGATTTTGTTGTGGCTATTGGAAGTTGGTGTAAAACATTGGGAGATTGAGAATAAATGGAGCGCTGAATGATACCACTATAACATAAATGGGCCATGAATTGGTAAAATATTCAATTTATACTGGAAATGATCTACTTTTACACACTGACTGACTCATTTATCATCCTCCCTAGATGGGTTTTAGCCTCTCCAGGTCACGCGTGAACGGTGTCTTGTCCTACACAGTGAGTACATGCAGCCATTGATACATCAACAGAACATTAAACACACAGACTTTCAGACTTGTTTTAATTAGTCATACTATCATGCTGTCAAGGAAAACTTTTGTCTAAGTTCAGTGTTATTTGTGAAACTAATGCAAGATACTGATTCATCGGGTTATTAACATTACAGAGTAGATTTGGTGTAAAATGTGCTGTGGTCTGTTCAGACGTGTCATTTGACTGTTTGTTGTGTTCTGTTTTTTTTCCTCCAGGCGGAAGAGACAGAAACATGCCCACTCATCCTTTCGAAGCCGGCCAGCAATGAGCCTCTCATTCTGTTTATTATTGATGTTAGCACGCTCAGGTGTGTATATTTCAGCATGAGTGTTGACAGGTGTGTATTACTGTGCCTTTACAGCTTAATGTGATGGATAACTGTATAATGTGTGGGGTGTGTTTGTGTAGTGTCAATGTGAAAGTCATTGGTGATCAAGACAACATCTTGTATGCGAAGCCAAAGGCTGAATCATCTAAAGGTTTGTGTCACTTACACTTTTTAATTCTTTCACAGTCATTTGCATTTGATTTCACTTTGCAGTCGTCTTTAAGCACTGAAACCATCTGAAACAGACTTTTCTTTGAAATATTCTCAAAGAACTGTAAATGACAGGAAGCTTGGTGTGTTCCCTACCCATGTTTGATTCCATTAGGTCAGAAGGAAAAAAGAGACACTTCTGATATTTCTGCCAAACCAACCGAGAGTAAGATCAATACTGAAGGAAAAAAGGATGGGGCGGCTGTAAAAAATGTGGAGGAAACACCAGCGGTTCCGAAAAAAGACAATCCGAAAGCACAAAATCCAAAGCCTGCAGAAGAAGAAAAGAAAGAGAAAGAAATGGAATATCACGTAAGAGGTGTTCTCATTTTAGCTTGTGTGATTTTATTCATAAATTCTATTTCTAAACTGTGTTCCCTTTTAGCTGGACAAGACCAAACAAATGACTTTAGCTCTGGACACAGTTAATGGCTCCTATAACTTCAAAGTAAGTGCACTTTTCTTAACCATCTCAACATGTGATGAGAAGCGATCTTTTAAATTTTTTGCTTTGCTTTACAGTTGCGTGATAGATTTTTTTTTTTTTTTTGCTCGTCCCTCTCTGCAGTTCCACATGAGGGTCGGGTCAGCAGCAGAGGGTCTGTACAGCCTCAAGTTCCACTACTGCAAGAACAGGTCGCCTGGAACCAGATTGCCCTACTCGTTCACTGTAAGTTGACTGGCTTTGCATTCATACATGCACGCTCAGGTGGATGCATGAGTTAACCTTAACGTATCCCCTCCTCAGGTGGAAGTGACGGAGAGGAATCCAGGCGGTTTTTTGTCAGCAGCAGAAATTCCTTTGTCTCGCCTTTACATTGGTATGGCTGGAGTCTTCTTCACCGCCGCCATGGTCTGGGTGTACACACTAATGAAACACAGGTACACATGCACTACCTGCGCTCAGACATGGGCGCTTACAATATTAAGTGACTAAATCTTTTGCTTCCTTATTTAAAAAAAAAACTTTGCATAGTGTGCGGCAGGGCTGTTAAAACATTTTGTATGTTTTGCATATCAAAGTAAAACCGTTTAAACATCCATGTTATGACACCAATAGGAGTCTCCAGCAGTTGTAGCAGCTCTGTGACAACTGTCTGCGCTGTAGATGTTACTTTGAGCTTAATGGAAGTAGCAGGCTCATCCCTGGACAGTATGCGGAGACGTGGATGGAGTATTGTGATGTTAATCACTGATTTGTGGAATCAAGTTTGACAATATAAGAGTCCCCATCTTGTTGTTTTTGGTTTTTTTTTTTAACTGAAATTATTATATTTAGAAAAGAGAGTGGAAGCTTGGATATGCATTGCTTTACCTCAACCTTAAATGAACTCACAGTATCACTTGTAAGTACCAAATCAGCTAACCCTGAAAGCAGGCCCTGCATTATTTTCTGTTATAATGTAAATGGGACCAGAAATCACAAAACTTCTCAAACATAAATTCGGTCAGACTGCTTTTTTCAGCTGGAAGAGTCGCCCCGCTGCTTTCCTTTAGAATGAATGCAAGTTTAAGGCAATCAGCACTGACATCACCTATCAGACCCAAAAGCCACTTCCACCATTTATACTGTCTGACTTTGTCATATTCAAAATCTTAGTATGTAAGTTAACAGGAAGTACACCTGAGACTGATGAGAATGTCATTAGTTTTGTAGGTATTTGGTCACAAACCAGCATATCTGCTAAAATATAGGGTTTCAGAGGGAAAAAATGTCCCCACTCTTCGTCTGCTCGAGTTGCGTGTGATGCTTTTGTTTTATTAATATACAACATACATGGACCATCCTTGGATATAAAAACCCTCCACTTTATTAGTTAACTGTTCTTCTCTGTGTCTGTTTACAGGTACAGTGTGTTTAAGATCCACTGGCTGATGGCAGCTCTGGCCTTCACCAAGTCCACATCATTGGTTTTCCACAGTGTAAGTACACCAGTATCGCAGAGCAGACCTCTGTCTCTCTTGTAATATCTCATGTTTGTATTTTGCATTTATTCTTGATGTCTGGACAGCTCACAGTAATGTAAGTACACAGGATGCCTCAGTCTTTAATGGAACCTCTGTCTCTCTCAGATCAACTACCACTTTATCAACACTGAGGGGCGTCCCATCGAAGGCTGGGCCGTCATGTATTACATCACACACCTGTAAGAACAGTTTCCTCAGCATGTGAAGTTCAAATTTATTAGTTATTGTTGCCTTTTTAAAAAAAAAAAAGAAAAAAGTTTTTAAAGCTTGTATTGATTAACTTCCCAGGCTCAAGGGGGCTCTCTTGTTCATCACACTGGCACTGATAGGCACTGGCTGGGCTTTCGTTAAATACATCCTGTCTGACAAAGAAAAGAAGATCTTCATGATTGTCATCCCTCTGCAGGTGTGTGTGCAGGATAGACGGTAGTTATGTGTGAATTATTAACACTCAAGCAAATGTGTTTTCATGAGCCACTCACCTCTCGTCCTCCAGGTCCTGGCTAATGTCGCCTACATAATCATTGAGTCTACAGAGGAAGGCTCCAGTGAATACTATCTGTGGAAGGAGATTCTCTTTCTGGTTGACCTCATCTGCTGTGGAGCCATCCTTTTCCCTGTTGTCTGGTCAGTATATGTATGTTGGTGTGCATGTGTCTGTCTGTCTGTCTGTGAGGTCCATCTAGTTGTTACCAGTCCCATTTTCCATTTTAAAAAATCCATTCAAAAGTTGATAAAAGACTAGTTTTGAGACAAGTTTATTAGCAGATGGCCATTTCCTCAGAGACTAGTCAAGAAAAGAGGCACTTAATGCGAAAAAGGCTAATTTTTAGGTACGTACAGTAATCAAAGTGACTAATTTTCAGCATATTTAATGAGTAAATTAGTAAATGTACGTTACTGACAGCAGTAGGGATGGTAAGATTACCCGAAGTAATGCATAAAAGGAGACATGATGATGACCTGCATGAGACAATCAGAGGTATCTCGAGCCTTTTTCTCACAAAACCCAACAATATAAATAGTAATATAAAAACTGCCCAAATATTCAATTTGTTGTCCAAAATCTCCAGGTATAAAACCACAACATTCATTGTTTTCTTACAAAAAATTAATCTAATCATTCTCACATGGACCATGCATTCAGATTTCTCCATGATGGTAAATGACATTTTCAATCTGTGTGCACTGTCCATATTTTTAAACATACCTGTCTTTTATAGGTCGATCCGTCATCTACAAGAGGCTTCCAGCACCGATGGCAAAGGTGAGAAACCTGATCAGTCACAGCAGGAAGGCTTAATAAGTTGTAGAGGTATTACTTTTATAAATTTAGTATTTATAAAAGTATTAATTTAGTATTTAGTATGAAAGTATGAATTTAATATAAATTTAATAAATTTGGTCCATGTCTCTTTCAGCTGCCATGAACTTGGAAAAGCTCAAACTCTTCCGGCATTACTATGTGATGGTAAGAAGGAGCTCTGTTTTTCCTTTAATCCATGTTAACCACAGTAATGATCGCTTGCCATCTTAATCTCTTCAGATTACAAACACTTGATGCAAAAGTTGCAGATCATGCTGCCCATATTGCTTGATTTATATACATGTATGTACATTTTTAGATGTTTTTATCATCTGGTGTCAAGCATTATTCTTTACTATACCAAAGTTAATATTCTATTCTGATTGACTGCAGGATGTCCATTAAATCCTCATTTTAAAAGAAAGTAGTTCCAGTGAAGCTGTCTCTTTACTGTACTAAATAATGTGCTTGGCTCAGCCTGTATTTGTATCCAGTGACCTTGACAGTAATAAATAAATTTAATGAATGGAGAATATCTCATTGAGCACAGTGTAGTCCCTCAGTGCCTCATTCTCTGAACACCGCAGGATGGTGATTGTAATACAAGTGGTTAGAGGTACACTGCCCCTCTTAAACACTGATACTTTTTATCACATAAGCAATCTTTTCATATCCTTAGCTTGCTGCTTAAGGTTTGAGCTCATTTGACTTGAAGCTGCAGTGACGTGGCTAAATAGCAAGCAAATCCTGTTAAACATACTTTTAAATTATGTTTACTGTTTTTTAACTTTATGCACACAATTTCATTGTCTTTCAAACTTGGAAGCATAAAATGAGCTTTCTGTCTGGTAGATGAGAAGTTTTCAAATGAGATGAGTGGAAGTGGAAATATCTCCTGTTGCTCAGTCGAATCTGATTTTTTTCCCATTTACTAGAGTAGTGAATGTCATTTCCATTGTGTTATAAATTAATGAGATGGCAATAATTGTTCAAAGTGTTAGTCAAATCTTCAAGTAATAACAAGGAAAGAAAAGATGGTTTTGGTTGCATAACACTTAAAAATGTTAAATAACTGGCCTTTATTTTTGTCTTTGGTTAGTAACAATGGTGTCAGCAGAATAGTGCCCTTCAACGTTGTGCATTGAACAGTTCTGGCTTCCACATTGTCCAATAATTCCTGATAATGGGCACCTTCTCTGGCATTACATCCTACATAAATTATACTGAGTCACAGCGTTTGGCACGAGGCCAATCCAGGCTGCTTATTCAGAGTCACTGCTGCAGGGTCACAACAAAAGCTTTGTTAACTCCACATACTGCCTGACATTAGTGACAGAGTATGTTGCAAAGCAAGTTTTATTAACTTTTGTTCATTTTAGATTAAAAAAAAATAAAAATTTGAGTTGTTGAAGTCCAACTGCCCACTATATGTTAGTTTTTAAAAAATCTGTTTTCTCTTTTTTTCTTAGATTGTATGTTACATTTACTTCACAAGGATCATCGCTATTTTGCTCAAGGTCACTATGCCCTTCCAGTGGCAGTGGTGCTATGAGGTAAGACGACGACGACGATAATGTACGATATTATTCTGACTTTATTGCTTTAAAGAGCACTTGTTTGTATAAGGTCAAATACATCCTGTTCTTCGCTCCGAACAGTGACTGGGCACAATTGGCTGCAGGTTTTATTTGGATGTATGCCAGTATGGTACATATTCAAAGCTCCTTTTTATTGTTGAGCTAATGGTCAAGGGCACTAAGTTTTCCCCTCGGTAGGTTTGATAGTGTGTTTTTGTTGTTGAAAGGAGGAAAAGTTTCAGACTGCATTCATAAAAACATGCAAACTGAGGTTAATCTGTCAGCGTTTAGAGTGAGTCACAGCACAGGAACTTCGGCCTGATTGGTCTGCAGAAGGTGGTTTGAAGCTTGTCCACATGCTGATAGGGAAGAAATTTATTTACTTTGGTAAAATAAACGTACCTGTAAAAGGTCAGCATGTGAACAGTATGTGTTTTGTTTTTTTTTATTCAGGCATATGTCCTAAGTCCTCTGTCCTTAAACACATTTGTTGTCTCTTCAGTTTCTGGTGGAGGTCTCTACTCTGATCTTTTTTGTGCTGACGGGCTACAAGTTCAGACCAGCATCCAATAACCCCTACCTCCAGCTTCCCCAGGACGAGGAGGACGTAGAGATGGATGAAGTGTAAGACAACACTGTCACCCTTTCCAGTTAACCACTTCAACTCTGACTGATTTCAATCCCTTTATTTAGTCGCTCATAGCATGTTTTACATTGTCTGCACAGACTGTAGGCATATTTAAATTAATGTTATAGCTTAAAATGATTGAGTACTGTCCTAGTTAGTTTTCTATCAGTGAGTCTTACTCGTTATATGTTGTATGTGTTTGATTCTCATGTGCTCCACCAGAGGCATCATTCCAAGAAGGTAAAAAGAATTGATAAAAAGTTAAAACCCTTTGATTAAATTGCTGTTTCTGCTCTTTGTTTCTTCCTGTATCCAGAGTGACTGAGTCAGGTGCACTGGAGGGGATTTCCAAAGTCAAGAAAACATGTAACGGACGTGATCGCCAGAAAGAGTCCACCTTGTGAACGGGAAGCTGCATCTTTGGGAAGAGGGGCCCACTAAACATCCCCAGGCCAGCTGGCAGTAAGAGGATGCAAACGGACCAAGGCTCCCCACCCCCCCACCCCCAGTGACGGCTTTCCTTTTGAAACTCTTTTAGTGGTTGCAGTGGTCGTGCCCACTGTCTGGCTATGCAAAAAAAATAAAATAAAATAAAGACTAACTTTGTTGGACACCACCCAGAAACTCTGGAAGGGTTCAGGAGGAGACGGGCGTCTGCCACATGGCATGGATGGGTGGAGATATGGAAAGGAGCTCTGATGTTCTTTATTTTCATCTCCCTCTCTCTCTTTTCTCTCTCTCTCTCTCTCTCTCTTCCTCTCCCCCTCCCCAAAGATATCATTTTAGAGAAAGACTTGCTTTCTGTTGCGTTTATCGGCTATTTCAAAACGGTACTTCTGCCTCTTTGGTGTGTGTGATGTGAGTACATGTGTGTGTGTGTGTGTGTGTGTGTGTGTGAATGTGAAACAACACAAGATTTGGACACACCCATTCTGGTTTTTCTTCCCTTTGGGGACAATGGCCCATACTCAGGTAAAAGGCTAATCAGTATATATTACAAATTTTGGAAACCTTCTTTTTCTTTTTTCCGCTCTTCAAGGGTCAACGATGTCCCATCAGTCAGTGTATTTCATCACTCCACAGTACAGTACAATACTTTTTTTCTTATATATATATGATTTGTATATTGAAATATACAGATCTGAGTGGTAGTATATTTCAATATATTTACTGAGTGCATATTGAAATGTTATATTTCAGTATTATTGTTTGCGTTGGAGAGGTAGGAGTTCCTCCCAGTCCGTCATGTGGACCACTGCTGTAATTTAGTGTTTCAGTGGGTAAGGTCAGCTTCAGAGCTTTGTGAATATCCAGATAGCACCGCGTGGACCTCTGAAGGAATAAAATGGTTTCTGGGTCAGTTTCTAAAACGATTGGAGCAGTGGCTTATGTTCAGTGACGGCCTTTTTTTAATTTTTTTTTAATTTTATTCTATTTTTTTTTCCTTTTTTTGGACATGCTGTTCAAATCTGGGCAGAGAAGTGACCTAACTTATCATTTTTGAATTTGTCTGCTTTTGGTTTTACCTTCTTGCTCTCGATGTGAAGCTTATTTTATTAATTATTGATGATTTATCGATGAAAAATCAGAAACGTGTGCAGCCGGGCAGGGTAGATGGCCATTTGTACATAATTTACAGAGAAAGACTGTTGGTACAAAAGGAGGCACATAACACTTTCATAAGAACTTCATAGAGGCTTTATAGACAGTAATGATGCAGATTCAGTTTCAAAGAGATTTTTTTTTTTTTTTGGTTTCTTCAATAAACAGTCCGGAAGAGTAAATGGCGAATCAAGGAAAGACTTCTGAGACCAGTGGACACTCCTGGACAAGAACGGCAGTGTTGACACACTGTTCATGTGTATCCACGATCTCAGTGTCTTGTACCTGGGAGGACAAGAGTTAACGAGTCTGCAAAGCGGTTAAACAGAAGAGGTTTTGTGCTTGTTACAGAGAGCTGTTTGATGTCTGTGAATTGTCACAATAAAGCTGGTGTTCTGGAACGAGCTGTAATGATGATGTTGGATGTGTGTGTGTGTGTGTGCACGAGTGTGTGTTTATATTTTACGGGAAGAAATTAGATTTTTTTCTAAAGCTTTTAAAGAAAACAAACATTACATATCCTTAAAGATGGCGAATGTTTAAAGTAGATTGGTCAAAGTCTATGAATGAGCCAGTATGTTCCAGCTTTTGGTGACTAGCACGGTCCAAAACCAGAATCAAACACATCCCATCATGCAACTCAGGAGCATCCCCTGCCAGGTAAACATCTTTGAAACTTAACAAGCATCGACTTCATTTATAATCCAAATTAAATCACAAGAAGACATTTACAGGCGTGTTATTAAAAAAATGTGTCACCCCATTAATTTCTGAGTGAAGACAAAGCTCCCACAGCCTGCCATTTTACATTTTTTCTTAAATCAACTGATTTTTAGGTGTAGAGTCAGTTCAGTGATAATTGACACTGTATTTTTATACTTAAGTGTATTAATATTTGGTTGCAGACTTTTCAGATCATTTTGCACCTGATGAACCTGCATACAAATTGACTTCTACGAGAGTCAGGTCCCACATGAACACTGAACTCATAAATTTATTGTGATAGTTTGACAGGAGGATTTTGGTATTTGTGTTTGTATCCGTCTTTCTTACTGGTTTAAAAGTGATGACTGGTGTAAGAAATAATCTCTGACTTCACCTAATAAAAGTGATTTGCTGCTTATTTATTAGACTAAAATGTGCAAAGTTTTCAGGTCCTTAAGACCTGACAAAAATTAAAATTTCAAAATGTAGCATTTTTAAATTAAATTACACACTCCATCTTGTAATTTTGAGTTGTGCACTTACATTATTCATTATTGCTTATTATTACTTATTACTGTACTTAGATTTTCTATGTTAACGAGTTTCCATAGTGCATCAGCACAGTTAGTTGAATTGATAAATTAAAAATAATTTATCAGCAACAGCAGTATGTCATGTGCTTTTGCACTCTCTAACTAACTGTATGTGAGGTTTTACATCGTTACATGTGGGGTAAAAAAATTGAGGACACATCTTTGGACTTTGGGAGGTTGTAGGTCCTTATTTGACTGAACAATGAATCGAGGAAACAATCAATAATCATATATCCTTTAAATATTCAGATAATCAAAACTGTGGCATGTAATTTGAAAATTGTCAGCAAAAAATGTCAACAAGGCCGGTTAAGATGAATATCCCAGATGCTGAACAATTCTTAATTTAGTGTGGTTGTATGGCAAAGGTAAGTTATCGACGAGCAGTTCATATCCGGGATCATCTTCATCCTCTCGAGTTTGTGGACTATGATGAATTAATGGATGCGGATTCTTCACCAGACCTCCTAGTCTCGCCGCAGCATCGCTCTGGAAGGTGAACTCGCGGTATTAACAGGCTCATATCAGCTGTCTGGTGTTGGTCCAGCCCCTCCCTCCCTCCTCTCCCTCCCCTCCCCTCCTCTTCCCTTCCTGCCTCCCCTTCGCAGGACCTCCTCACTGCAGTCCGCATTACATCCACCGGCGCCCGTCAGAGTGCAGCAGACTGCAGTCTCCATCACTCCTCCACCTCCTCCTCCTCCTCCACCTCCTCTTCCTCCTCCCTGCGCTCCCTGGCAGGTGGAAAGGACAGACACACACACACATCCAAGAAGGGCCGGCACAATGTGAGTATAAGCTCTAATACATCATAGTCAAAATTAATGTTAGTTAGACGGATTATGCGCTTTTGTGTTCAGATATGTCAGAGCAGAGCCGATGCCGGTTTCTACGACTTTCCTGCAGCGTCATGAGCAGGTAAAGGTGATTTTTGCGTCATTGATGATCGGTTGCGCGTGCATGGAAATCTGTCCTTTTTTATTCATTTAGATACTGGTATATTAGTGCATTATGATAAAAAAAATATAAAGATAGTCATCGAACTGAATTGGTGATTATAATTTAACGTTATCAATCCCGTCCTTTAATCCTTAATTTTTTTTGGTCTAAAACGGTCTTGTTTTTTTAATCCAAGTGTTCGATTAGATTAAACACCCAAAACTGTTAGAATAAAGATGATTTAGTGACTTGGTGGACATTTTTCCTCCATGACCTCAAAACGCCTTAGGTTTGGAGAAGGCAGAGCCTGATGATGCAGCAGATCTCTCCCTCTCTCCCGTCTTTGCGTCGCTCTCAGCAGGGAAACGTGTCCCATTTCATCTCTGCAGTGAAAACACCGGAATGCAGCACACTGACGCGCAATCACACACACACACACGCGCGCGCGCGCGCGCTGTCAAAGCTTTGTTGTGTCTGTCAGACTTTTGACGTTTTAAAAAAAATGTTTTGGACCATAATTTCTAATAAGTCTCATCCTTTTTATGCTTGAAGTTGTTCTCCTATTGTTCCCTGCGAAGTGCACCTTAACTCAGCATGTGTGATTTGACCTTCCTCAGGGCTTTCACCTCAGTCTTTGCCATATTGGCCCTAGTGGTCTTTGCTGAAGGAAGTGTTGGGTAAGTCTGTCATTTCAGTTTCATGTAAAATATGGCCTAAAGTATGTGGACATCATAAATACAAATTAATTTGTCATTTATGCAGCATCTCATTTAGAAACAGGTATAACACATACAGCCTTTCAGTCCAGGAAAACTCCTGACGCCTGCACCACAGCCAGCACATGCATGTGATCTGTGACTGTTGAACTTTTCACCTCAAAGCAAAGAGCCTTAATCCGATTCTCGGCATGCCTCCACTTTTCTCTGAAAGCTGTTCGCTGGCTGCAATGGTCAAGGCTGAAAACTAAAGTGATATTTCTTTTGTTTCTGTTGTTGCTCCTTGACTCTAAATAAGCTTCCAGCAAAAGCATTGTTCACTCTAGTAAACAAATTTCAAAAAGAAGTTGTTTTATATCAGTTCTTATGATTTTTATGGCTTTTACTTTGTGAGCTACAGCCTTGATTCTGCTTATTTATATGTTTTTTCTCTCTTTATCTCCATCTTTTAAATCTCCTCTTCAACCCTTTGTAACATCTGATTCGAGAAATGCTTGTGCTTATTTGTTTGTTTGTCATTGATGCTGGGAGATACAGTCTGGCTTCAGATCTGGTGTTAGATGCTGCTGAGGTCAGGGCTCGGTCCAGATACAAAAGTAGAATAAATATTTCTTTAAGGACCTGACTTTGTGCACAGGAGGCACTGTCATGTTTAAATCTGGACACAAACTTTTACCACAAAGGTGGAAACACACTTAGCATCTAAAATACTGTTGTAGACTGTAGCGGCTCAATCCGAAGCATGAACAGCCCCAGACCGAGCACACAGTAGCATAGATGTACATACTGTTGGTCATGCAGTGTGGATATATTATAAAAATGACTTTTATCGTCATTCTGTTGCAGACCAAGTACCAACACCAGCTTTTGCACAGAGTCTAAAGAATGTCTGGAATATGAGCTGGTTTGCAAAACAGACGAATACGAGGTGAGTGAGCTCTGAGTCAAACAGCATGAACACCTTCCTATGATACTGTTACTGTTCAGTTTTGTTCTTTTATTTCCCTGATGTGTGTGAATTTGTGTGTTCAGGTGCGACACTACAGCCCAACTCGCTGGGTGTCGACAGATGCTGAGGCGTATTTCATGGGTGTGGGTGCAGCCATGGCCTTCAGGAGGCTCTTCCAGTACATCACTGGAGCCAATGAAGGAGGTGCGGACCGGAAACAGGCAGAAAATCCAATCAGCACTCCAGAGTGTGTTAGTTTTGTGCATCTTGTTGTATTAATGTGTGTGTGTGTGTGTGTGTGTGTGTGTGTGTGTGTGTGTGTGTGTGTGTGTGTGTGTGTGTGTGTGTGTGT
>JAQMCX010000043.1:13358507-13385627 GCA_029814765.1 Acanthurus leucopareius | reverse complement strand
GTGTGTGTGTGTGTGTGTGTGTGTGTGTGTGTGTGTGTGTGTGTGTGTGTGTGTGTGTGTGTGTGTGAGTGTGTGTGCAGGTTTCCAGATGGAGATGACGGCTCCTGTCCTGGTCAAGATCCCAGAGGAGACCAAGATGTGGGAGCCAGCTGTCTACACGCTCAACTTCCCGTTGCCAGCAGCCTATCAGGACAAGCCGCCGGCACCCACCAATGACAAGGTGAGCTGAACCTGACGGGTGGGGGAAGGAGGGGTGGGGCTTCAGCTGCAGGGTGAGGCAGTTTTTATTTTCCCCTCGAGTTGATGAGCTTGCCCTTGCCATTCATGAATCCAAATGCATTTATCCTCTCGGTGCCTGAGTGTGTAATTTGATCACAGAGTTTTGCTTCAGGATCCATAGAGAGTATTGATTGATGTACAGCGTTTAATGCAGCTGGCCTTGGTGCTGCTTTCACTGACTCAGCACAATTTAAACAGAGAGTGCTGTGTCATGATGGTATGAGTTCTGCTGTCCTGTCTTGTCTGCAAAGGTAATTGATCTGTTTGATTCATCTGAAATGGGCTCCAGATATCAATCTTTTTTTTTAACCAGTTAAGAAGAAAGCACTTTCTAATTTATTTCTTTGTTTACATGAATGAAATCTTACTTCCTGTCTAATCATGTCTGTAGCAAAGCTTCTTAACTGACTGTGGCTGACTTTACAAAACTGAACATATTCATCGTCTTGATCAGCCATTACTATATCCAATAATTAAGCTAATAATACACAATATGGTGCATAATAATGTTTGCATCATGTATAATCACTTTTGCTGTACAGTATTTTGTGTTTTGAGTAATTGAAAATTGCACAATCCAGCCCACAATAACACAGTTGTGATGGCTGCCATCTGTCAATGTGGAATCAGACTTTTTCAGCACTTTCCTATTCACCTGATTTGGCAAACTGAGGCAACTACCTTGATCTCAAGTTGACAAATTAGCTCAGTGGTTGCCATTTTGATCATGGTGATGATTTCATTGCTGCTTTCAATAACTTTCTGGAAGTCTAAGACAGCGATTTCTACAGAGAAGGGAAGGATCTCCTTCTATCTGAACTTATCAATCACCCCTCATACACTGTTAATGTATTGAAAAAGTGCCAAATTCTCTCTTAATTAAGAAAAGCAATTACTTTTTTTGCACAAGATAAAAAGATCTCAATAATCAACTGTTTTCTGATGTTTGTCTTTGATTTATATTCATGCATCCACATCTACAGTATTCTTAATATGCTCTTTGATGTATCAGTCCACCGGGACATATAATGTGTCAGTGTGTGACTGCTAATGCCACGTCTCTGCTCCCGCACAGCTGTATTTCACCGATATGCCAGAGATGGACGTCTATGTGAGGAGTTACGGAGGCTGGATGCTGTCAGTCACCTCCAGGCTTCACACTCACCTGCTGACCAAAGAACTGGAGAGAGTTCGCGCTTCCTACAACCACACCTACCACTACGGAGTCGGCTATGACAGGTATGACTCATCCTCAAATACATAATAATATTCAACCTTTCTTCTTGGAAATCACATGGTGCTAATTTATGTTCTAATTCTTGAATAATAATATTTCATAATTCTGTATTGTTCCATTTGCATGATTTTAAGTCTTGTTGTTTCTGTAAAATTTAACATGTTATATTTATTGACCCTTTATAGCCAAAAATAGATGAGTTCTTTCATTGATATGTATCCTACAAACAGCTGCATTAAGAAAAGGAAAGTATTGGTTAAAATAAATTGCTCTTTAATTCACCTGCTTCCAAAACAAACGCACAAGCTCACCATATCAAGACCCAACCCTACAACACAAAGCATTGGAAACACTACCGCCTTTGTCCACAGGGGGCACTAAAGTCAACCAAAATGGAAGTTCCTTGTAGTTGCTTTAATTTAGAGTGTGTGAAGCTCTGAGGGCCACCATTGTGTAAATATCAAAAGTAGTTTTTCTCTAATCAAAGTAATTAAAGTCACTAATTTGGGAGATAAAATGGCCTGAAAAAAATTAAGTCTTGATTTATTTTATACACAAACAGATCAACGCTCTCCTGCTCTCTCCTTGTGTGTGTGTCTTGTGTGTGTACAGTCCACTGAAGCTGTTGAACAGGCACAACGAAGTGTGGTATGTGGCCGAGGGGCAGCCGGTTTGCACCGATCCACAGGAGCCGACCCCCGCACACACCCCCAGACCCACTCTGACCAACTCACCCACAGACTCTGCATCCGAACCCCTCCCTCACACACTCTCTGACTCCCCCTCACTCACTCCCTCCAACCTCTCCTCCAACACAACATCCAACTCCTCCACGCAAACGACCTCTGACGCAGCCGCCCTCCCCACATCCAACGCTCCCCCTAGCTCGTCGTCCGACCTCCTGCAGGCTGACGCCGCTTTCAGCCACCCTCCCACCTCCGCCCAGATCCTACTGGACGTTACAACCAACTCCTCCGACCCCATCTCTGTGAGCCCATCTCTGGAGACCCAGTCTGATGCTGATGCTGGCCCGTGGAACAGCACGGCACACAGCTCTCTGGATACACAAGCCGACAGCAGCCCCGTGGTCGAGCCAGACGACGCACATTAGCAACACTCACAAGTTGGTCAAAGCAGCTATTGCAGGTATAATAACATGGAGTGTGAACAGAAACGAAGCAGTGGAGGTGGGATGATAGATGGAGATGCTCTTCTCTTCTTCTCTATTCCTATGTAATACAGAAAACTTCTCCTCACAGCACTTAATGTTTAACTATATGTTCTCTCACAGCTTTGCACCTGCAGCTTCTCTGTATTAGCAAACACATGCTCGTCCACTTTGTTGTTCTGAGGTTATCATACCAGCTGCGTTATAGTTATAGCATTAAATAAGATGTATGCATTAGTTAGAGAGTTATAATCCAAATGTTATTGTGTTCATTCAACAAGCTAAAGCTGAAGGCAGGGATAGATGCTGTTAAACATCAGCTAAACCTTCACACTAAATTAGCAACTACTAGGACTCCAACTCAGATCTGTCTGGCACCAACCACATCTGAGGAAACTTAACGATCATAATGTCTTTTAGCCATGTTGATGGAATTTGATGCTTTAAATTAGTGATTATTCAAAGTTTCTGTCAAGAGTTTCCAACCATAACATCGTACAAGCTCCTACTCCGTTTAGCTTGGTGTCGGTTCGTTTTTCCATGTAAGTGGTAACATATTGGTGAATCATTTTAAATTCAGTGTGCACAGTCATTGGGATCTTTGGTGCAGTCTTAAACCTGATTACTATTGCTGTCTGGCCTTGATAGTGAAGTTTATGGATTTTCAAATTTATTCTTTTGTTTTCTTGGATCAAACCGTTTTTCTCAGTAGGCTATTTGTGCTCAGAAATGGCTTAAAAAAAAGACTGTTTAGCAAAACTTTAAATCAATTTTCAATTACACTAAGCAATATGGTCAAATTTTGTGAATAAAATTATCATATATCTTATTGAAATATGTAATTGGGTTATTGTACAAGGCACATTAATAACATAAAATATGCTGTGTACCAGAAAATGGCTTGTTAGATTTTCCCTTAGTTCCTCTGCTAAAAGCTCAGCATAAAAGAACAGCAATAAATATTTAAGCATCTTTAAATCACAAGAAGTCAAATCCATGCAAAACAATTCCAAGTGTGACTAAAAGGACAGTTTAATCCTCTGTTAACCAGTCAAGTTACATATATTGCACTTATATAAGACGTTGAAGGAGTTTACTAAAAGGTATTAGATGTATATTTTTGTAAAATCTAACATATAATTTCATTGATAAATATGATTCTAGTGAACATTTCCAGGGAGAAACAAGCTGTCTTTACTTAAAGACTGTTTTTACAGAGGAATACAGATGACTGATAGAGAGCTTCATAACCTGCTGCAACAATATTGTCAATATTAGCAAAACCAGTGAGCTTGTGGCGGACAACAATGCTGCAGAGATGCATGTTGCTGCAAAGAGACTACAGATTCAAAACATGGATCCTTCATGGACAGAGGATCTAAACAGTCAGCACAGTTTCAAGGCGAGCAGTTAAGATTTAGTGTCACTAATTCATTAACCAACCAAACGTGACATATGACTCCAGGCTCCCCCTCTGTTCCTGAGTTATGGTGATAAATAATGGCCATGAAAGTGTTTTTGCAGAGCATTATAATGTGGTGGTAAAGCTGATCTTTTACCTTCTGCATGTAAAATGCAATTCATCATTTTATCCTATCGGACATTTGCGTGCAGTTTTGTCATAATTAGTGTTTGAATTTTTTGAGTTGTGGCCAAAAACGTAAAAAAACATTGTGTGCTAACAACACATAGAGGATGCACGTACTGTGTTTGCACAAAGTGTAGATAATTTGACTGACTGCAGAGTTCAGTGACAGCTGCTGTAGAAAGTAGAAAGAGCCTTAAATAAGCAGAAAAAAATCACCAAAAAATTCATATTTTAAAATCCCTGTCAAGCTTTATGAATGTTAAATGCTAAATCTGGGTCTTACTTCATATCTGTATGTCTGCACCTACAAAAACAGTCAACAAAAATCCTTTATCTTAATTTTAACCTTTATTACAGCACCTGTTTAATCTAAAAGTGTTAAGACTGGACCAAAGATCTCCAAGAATCATGCCTGATCAACAAATGCAATACAAATGACATCTCTATTTATTCGTGTCTGCGCTACATACTGTATGTTCTGAGGAAGGTGCAATAAAAAACCATAACAAACTCTCGCTGGACTCACTGAGTTATTTGTATCCACAACAATAGTTATTCTAGTTGTCTGAGACTGTCAGCTTCATTTTTGCATTTATGTTAATAAGGACTTGAAAATCCCTTTTCTTTCTTGCTGTTTGAGTAACAGTATTAAGTTTGACACCGTGGCTGACAGCTGCACACACTTACCTTCTGCTCATTGAGTGCATTTTTTCACCAAACTCTTTGCAGTCATACAGCTTGACCTTGTCGTTGGCCTGTGATCAAAATGTGGTAATCCCATGTCCAACCCTGACTCTGCTGCTAAAGCTGAGCCCCCCGCAGCTTCCCCTCACTCCAATGGACCTCAGTGCCAATGTGGCTCGCAAATATGCAGTAAGAAGCTGCTTAAAGGCCAGAATAATATCTTTTACCACGAATATCTCAATACTATTGTTAAAAAAAGTCACATCTAATCAAGACATAAATTTAAGTCATTTGAGAAATTTCTAGGTTGTTTATGTACAATGCATCCTAATGAACATGCTATTTCCTGGTTTGCAAGTGTGGATGCACAAGAATGTGTGTGTGCAACACTTGTTTTCTTACATTAAGTTTTAAACTGCACTCCCATATTCACCCAGTCTCCAAAAATTTAATGGGGAACCCAAAATTAGATCAGAAATTCATTATTTAAGGGTCCCACTGGTTGTTTGAGGGGGAGGGGCAGGAAGTACTGAATAATATATTGCAAGATAATGACATGTTTAGGTCCTTGGCTCAAGTCTGACCCATATATTCAAACTTCTATGGCTTGTTTTAGCTGTTATCCTCTCCTGTCGGCTGTCTGTGCGGCAGAAATGGTCCACAAGTGTAAGTAGCATTTGATAGGACCAAACTTTGGCGAAAAACCAAGCGAATCTTTGAGCCTGAAGAAAGACAAACACACAGCTGAAGCATTTTACAGATAGTGAGGAAAAAAAGACTGAAAGAGAATAACAGCTTAATCAGTGGAGTTTAATCCAGTCTGTTATTTTATACATGAATGCTGGTCTGAAACACACCAGGTTCTTTTTTTTGTTTTATTTTGTTTTGTTTTGTTTTGCGTGTGTATTCCACCAAATATAGGAATAGGCTTCGACAGCAGTTTTAAAATTCAGGATCCAGTTTTTAATACCTTTTCTGAATCTGAAATAGTTTCCAGTCCCTTATTTTTTGTTGACATTTGTACGTACAATAATGTGCACTGCTTCTTCATTCAGTATCCAAGCCAGTATCATTGTAGTGTGTGAAACAGGCACAAAATTTAATTCACAGGATTCAGTCACATGGGCACAAATTGTTAATTCTTTGTGACACTCAACAGGACTTTTAAATTGAAAGTTTGTGTCTATCCACAGAAATCATATCGATTACATTTAGTGACTATTGAAAGTTATATTTATCATTAAACAGAAATTTGAATCTTTTTCCTCAATCTAAGTGAATCTTAGCTGTGGGAGGAAAAAGTGCAAGTGTTGAGTTAAAAATGACATTATGGAAAAATGGATATCTTATTTTATCTGTTAGCTGTTAGCATTTTCTGAATCTATGATGCTACTGATGTTACCTGAAGGAAAATTCCCTGTTATTCTGCTACATGTCACAGAAACTGATGAGACTGAACACAATGTGACACCCACAACAGGCAGACGGGCAGAAAACCTGCATCTAACAAGTTATAAAACATGCTAGTTTCTTCTTTGATATAAATGGATGGTCGGTAAGTATTTAAGCTAAGGATTTGTAATTTTTTTTTGACTCAGACACCCATCTGCAGATTTTGTAGTTCACACTTCTTTCATTGACTTTGAAACATTTAAATTAAGGCAGTTCATCATCCTCAGTCAGTCTTGTGAACACCTGCGTAACTCAGTCAGCACATTTCTGTATTCACAGTAATTTTTTCTTTGCATTCATCTGCAGTGAGAGGGACTATGTACAAGACACTGATTTGGTGATTTAAGATTGGATGAGGGATTCTTTGGCTTTAGAGCTTAACAAAGGGTATTTAAACAACTTGAAACTGGATCCAAAATAAAACCAGCTATCGAAGCCCATCCCTAACCAAAAGCACAACAATACAGGTACTTATGCAAAGCCCAGTGTGTTTTATCATCCTCATTATGCTTTTAGTTCATGTTCTATAATTGGCATCTGACACCACTGATGGTTAAAAAAAAAGACAGATGACACTTCTCCACTTGCTCCCACTGTACAAAAATGAATCCAAAGTATCTCTGACACACATCCTAAACTGATGATGTTATCTGAAGGGTCTGCACAGTAGTCATCTGCAGTATCTAAGGCCCATACAGCTGTTAACCACGATGTCACCATTTAGCTTTAAATAACTAAAAAACAGCAAACTAGTGATAAAAGTGAGAATTTGAACATATATCAATGTAATAAGAACTACCTAAAATAACAGAGATAAATCTTTGGGGAAAATTTATTAGTTTTTTCCTTTTATTATTTAGTTTGATCCATGTACCATCTGTTAACATGGCAGGGTGGGATTTTTTGACCTATACTGCAGCCAGACACCAGGGGGCGATCAAGAAGTTTTGGCTTCACTTTTGAGGAGCTGTCATGTCGTCCATCTTTTCACAGTCAGTGCCTGACACTCACATGTATAACCATTATCAACATAGTTTCATCAAACATTCAGTTTTCATTGTGATATTTTTTTTTTCTTAAATAAGCTTAATACCACATACAGTAAATAACCGTCCATGTTGCGGGAATCATCTCTGATAACCACTGACACATTTACATGATCTCTCGCTTTCACGTCTGCCCTCTGTTTCATACAGTTATGGCTATCTTTCATTTAGCAAAACAAAATGTGCTTGTATCCACATGATGACAGTAGTTGGTAGAATTAAACTTGAGACTCATACAGGAGAAAAAGTCCTGGTATTCTCTGATACAAGAAGGCTTTTTCTTTTTTTTTCCTTTTTTTTTGCTGTTCGCAGTGTAAAAAACTGGTGTTATTAATGAGTCGACATAATCAGAGAGGGACCAGACAAGTAAATGTGTCTTATGAAAGTCAGTGTTTTTTTCAATAAACAACTTAATAAAGTTTATTTTCTTCTCTTCTAAAAAAAAAATCACTCTTAAGTTTTTTACTTCGAACAATGAAAGTATAAGTAATGAGACTTTTTAAAAGTAACTCTCCCTTGTGCAGTTAACCTAGCATGTCACACACAAAAAAAAACACATCCTCTGCACACTCTGAAAAAAACGATGGAGTGTGTCTCTGTATAGGAGGAGAAAGTTGTGCCTGTAACTTTTCCACACGCACACACACACACACACACACACACATAGAAGAGGAGTACAAATCATTTTTTAATGTTTTGTTTTTGTTGTAAAATCCCAGGACGAGAGAGGTAACGTGTATGTTCTGCATGCACACGCGGCTAAAGGCTCGGCTGAGTGCATCTAACTGTTTTGACTAGAGTTTTAACTATAATTATAGTGTTTTCTTCAATAATCACTTTATTGGGTTATGTTCCTTACTTGGAAATGACCGCCTTCCACCTCCTTCTCCTTCTCCTCCTCCCCCTCTTCCTCCTTTCGCTCCTACCGTTTTTTAATATTTGACAACAGTCTTCACTATAATTACAGTGTGATTACAGGGTTTCCTTAAATGATTTGTCACCGTGACTTTTTTTTACGCTCCTCACTTGGAAACAACAACTGCTTTTTTTGTTATGCTCGCTCTTCTACTTCCTCCTCCACCTCCTCCTCCTCCTCCTCCACCACCACCTCCTCCTCCTTGCCACAGATGGCTGGGGATGGTGAAAGCATCCACACTCATTCCCATGGTTTTAGAGGGGATGGCGCTGAATTGCTTCCGGTCTGAGCTGTATTTGTAGATTGACTCCACCTGGGTGGAGCTAATTGTCCGTGGGCCAACACCAGCCAACCTTACCAGCTCCTGGGAGTCAGGGTTCATGGTGTAAACGCCCCTGAACTGGCAGCTGGAATCACGGAATAGGATGAGGAAGTGGTTGGCGGGACTCTTCTCCATCTCCTAAGATTGGAAGAAGATGCAAATAAGAGAAAGAAGAGTGCAAATTAGCATATGGTATTGTTGTGTGTCTTGATTTTCATTCCTTTGTGCATACAAATGTACAAGTACCAAACTTTAAAACCAGATTTAAATGATTAATGTCATGAAATTTAGCAAGGTGGCTCATAAAAAAATCAAAATTAATCGTCTTGCCTCCACTATCTTGTTTTTCTGCGTCTCGTTGACCTTTCCAGCGAGGCAGCAGCGAGACAGCGCGTTGTGAATGATGAATTTATTGGACTTGAAGCTCGGTTCTTTGAAAAGCTTTGGACCTGCAAATACAAACAAGGCAGATGTGTTTATGCTAACCTGTGTGTACAACTGAAGGCACTTTGGGCAGTTCTTAAGACGACTGCCCCAGACCTGGTAGTTACTGTTTGGTGCAGTGTCGTACCTGTGTATTCTGGGGCAGGTGAGGTACCATTGGAACCAGACTCCCATTCTTTCTCTCCATTCTGATTGGCCAGCCTATTTGGTGTCACACATCCTGCAGGTGAACCAGGGCGGCTGTGGGAGAAACATCAGACAATGAACCAATAAGCCATAACCTCATAGTGTGTCTGTATTACAACTGAAAACAGACTGATTTCACAGTTGAATTATCAATATGACAGTGTCAATAAACTCTCTGCCACTCTTTCTGTCTAACTTGGAAAGATTTAGTAGTTATTTAGGGTGTAAAGTTAAAAAGTACCACACATGCTTGTTAATGAGTAAAATTTGAGATGATGAGCTGACATCTAAGCTGACTGTGTTACAGTGTAGATCTTTAAGCACTTCTGTCACTGAATAAAAAACTTGACAAAAATGTTTTTGTTTGAGATTAAAGTGTCAGTAGATGTCATCATAGTTCCGTCGTAATAAATACTTTTTTATTTAGTTATTGTCTTGTCAGTAAAAAAAAAAAAAAAGTTAAAGAAAAATGATCCATTAGCCAAATAAACACCGAGCAGCATGTTACTCACTTTTTACTTTTGTTTACCTCAAGTTTCAGCTAATGTTTGCAAGTTAGTTCGTGTGATACAACAACTGGTCACATGATTATGTGTTAAATGTAAATGTACTGTAATAGGACAACATTACGGTGTTATTGTAATATGATAGCATCAAATGAGCATGTTAGCATGTTGCTGCCACTAACAGAAATGCTGCTAACAGAAGAAACTTTGTTGGTTGCGCTGATAAAAGCCACATACAAGTCAAAATTTGCTTTCGACATGTTTGAACTGCTGAAGATACAGCTTTGGAGTAATGTGAATTTCTGTGCTAAATTTCGTGGTAATCTATCTAAAAACTGGTAAAAAATTTTAACCTTGGACAAAATGTTCAATAGATCAATCAAATCTGATCTGGCCATACTAATATTGAAGCTAATAAATGTATAAATAAGAGTATGGATCCAAATGACTGATGCAGAAATGTACCTGTTGGCTTTCTTTGTGGAGTTTGCACATTTTTTTCCTGGCTCATCTGTGGCTGCAAGGTTGAGGGAGGAGTGAGAGTAAACTTTGGTCATCTTAGAGCCTGAGCAGAGAGAAAAAGATAAAGACATTAAAACATCTGAGTTATTAAAACCGTCAAACACAGAGCTGTTACAATATATGATAACTTTTGTTCACTTTTAACATTACCGGTCTTGCCCTTGGCTGGACTCAGAGACAGCTGTGTTTCCTCTCTGGTCATGCTGCGAGGCCGCGAGCGGGTTTTCTTAGCAGAGGATTTTCCTTGATTGGTTGATTTTTGCCGAAGCATTTTGTCCAAATCATCCATGAGCCTGAGTTGTTGCCTCCTTGCATACTCCCCTCGTGTGAAATCTCCCCTGCGGGCCGGTGTGGCAGGAGGTGTGGGGGAAGTTGAGGTTATGCCTGCAGGAGGTGTGTTGGTGGGAGATGCTACTCTTTTGTCTGAGGGTACTAGTCTGAAAAATAAGAGGAATTAGATTACTTTTATATGGATGCATCTCAACTTTGGGCATGTTAGCCAAAAATTTAGAAAAGCATGCAGACTTTGCTTGCAAATTTTCTGTGTGAGCATCATGCACTTTGTGCAGGGGGAAATGTTTGTGTGTGTTACCTAATGTCCCTTTCTTGCTCGTGCCACTGTCTTCTC
The DNA here is from genome assembly GCA_029814765.1 of Acanthurus leucopareius. Lineage (NCBI taxonomy): Eukaryota > Metazoa > Chordata > Actinopteri > Acanthuriformes > Acanthuridae > Acanthurus > Acanthurus leucopareius. The sequence continues at coordinate 13,374,649 of JAQMCX010000043.1, read as the reverse complement.
TTCTTCAGCTCTTCAGTTCTCTTCTGCTGTTTTTCCAACAGGAAAGCTCGACGCTGGGCCATCTCTCCCTCACTGTGAACATCCTCCTGAGCAGCCACATAAGGACAAGATCATATAATGTCAAAAAAAATATTGTGCAAGCAAAAAAAACTCTTCTTAACTTTCCTTTTTTGCAACCTCTCACCTTAAAGTAGAGTTGAATTCCTCCTCTTGTCACCAGCTCATTTTGCTCTCCGCTTGGTTCCAGAGTTTCAGCTTGTCTCGTCTGTTCTCTTTTACATTCGGCTTGTTGTTCTGGTAAGTCGCCGGCTCTTGTGGCCATTTCCAGCTGCTCTATGGGGTCTAAGGGCTCTGCGGCGAGTCCTCTGACAGCTTCCACAGCAGATTCTGTGTGGTCGCTCATGGAATCAGAGGAAAGCTCCTGCCCCTCATCAGTTGGTTCATCGCTGCCCCCCTCTGGCCCTCCGAGGGATGACATTGAGACCTCGATCAGGCTGCAGCGTTTCCCCGTGTCATCGCCTCTCCCGGCTTCACGTTCTGCGCCGTACATGGCAGAAAGGGACAAAGTCTCACTCTCAAATGAGCATTCAGAAGGAGCTTCGGAGCTGCTTCCGCCGGCAGCCCTCGGATAGTCTTGTCTGGGTTGCGGCAAGACTGGCAGCCCTCCGACGGCCTCCGCCTCCTCCTGCTCCAGTTCCAGGCTGAACTGGGTCGGCGTCTCACTGGAGCCCGTGTCTGACGTGCACTCATCAGGCTGCAGCTGCTGCTGGACGGGCTGAGGAGACTCTTGAGGAGTCCGAGGTCCACCAATACGGAAGGAAGAGGCAGTCTGAACCTGGCATTTGCTGGGTGACACGCGGCGCAAGTGGGGGAGAGTATCCACATTCTGGGTTGGCGTCAGGACACGGTTGAGTGGGGGGAACTTGAGTTCGGAGGGTCGTGGGTGAGGCTGATGTTGCGGACGCAGGTGATGCTTTGGAGTGCGGGGGCCGGAGGAGGAGTGGATGTGGGTGCGAGGAGCCGGGCAGGAGGAGGAGATGATCTGGGGAGTTTTGGGGGAGGTGAAAACTTGAGATCGCCGTGACGGGGAAGAGGCGGAGGGCTGACTGGGATCAGGAATCATCCAAGCTTTCGTGGAAGCCCTTGTAGGAGTCTTTGTCGGGGTTCTTGGTGGCGTCTTTGTGGGGGTGAGGGGAGGAGTTTTGTGTTGTGTTTTGGCATTGCCTCGGAGTGTTGCCTTGGACGTAGTTTTGGGTGTGTTTCTGGGTCTTTGGTTGCTCATGAGCTGCTGTTGTTGCTCTGTAAGTTTCTGCATGTCTTTCTGCAGCGACTGCAGAGCTTCACTCAGTTTTTGCACCACTTCATTATACTCAACAAGGGCAGATTCACCTACTTTCTCCTTCTCTGCTGTTTTCTCTTTCTCTGCCCCTTTTTTACTTTCAATAGAAAATGTGACCTGCTTCTCTAACCGAGGATTGGCAACAGATGGTTTCCCTTTCTCTTTCTCTTCATCCTTTTCTTTCTCCTTCTTTTCCTTCTCTTCCTTTTCCTCTTCCAGTTTCAGCTGCTCCTCCATGCGTGTGACACGCTCCTCCAGGGTAAGATTTTCCTCCTCTGCTCCCTCCCTTCCTCCTTCTCCTTGCTCTCTTTTCAGTTGCAGAAGGGCGGTTTTTCCGAGCCTCTGTCTGTGCTTGGCAAAGATGGCTTCGATACGTCTTTTTTGGGCTTCAATGCTTTTGCGTTTTTCCTCCAGTCGAGCCCCCAGCTCCCAGGCCTCAGAGCCCGGTTCGGGGCCTTTGGGACCTGGGCTGTCCTGACGGCCAGGTGCCCCCGCTGGGGTGGAGGGTGTATGAGGAGTGCCTGGTGTTGTTGGGGTGAGTGCAGAGGCTGACTCCTCCCCTGCAGCAGCAGTATGTCTTCTTCTATTGTCTCGTCGCTCGGCGAAGCTCGTCATGCGTGGGCTGTTGTTGGTGCTGTGGTTTTCCTGACGACCGTTACTGGGTCGAATATTACCTGGGGCATTTCTGGGGGCATCATCCGATGCTTCAGAGGAGTCAACGCTGCCATCTCGGAGAACAGAGTCATCATCACGTGACATGTCAGAGGTGCGTCCTGATCTCTCCCTCCTTTCTCCCCGTCCTTGCCTCTTAGTATCACCCACGTCTCCTCCAACAGGCCGGGAGAGGCCTCCAGAGCGACAGGGAGCAGAGCTACTTAGCTGGGGATTATCCTCCTCTGGGGAATGTAGAAAGAAACCAGCCGGAGCTCCTTCGGGACGTAACCTGGGTTCTGGCCTTCCTCCTCCCACTCCTTTACCTCCTTTCTCCGCTGTCCTTCCCTTCCTCCGGTCTTTGTTTCCAGGCGAATGAACCACCTGTAGCGCCTCCTCAATGGTCGGCAGCTCTCCCATCGGTGCTGTGTGTGTGTAGGGGCCCCAAGAGGAGCGCTGTGAGGGCAGAGAGGCGCTGACCAGGTGACTGACGTCCTCCGGCACGTGAGTCATCCCTGCTGATGTCACGGGTGAGGTCATTGCAGGGATGCCGGTGGTGAGGCTGTCAGTGCTGACAGAGCGAAAGACAGAATCTATTGGGTTTCCCATTACAATGTCAACATCACTGTCCAGCCCAAATGGGATGCTGAAAGTCACTGCTGACAGAGGACGACTGCAGAGGTGAGGATGACGATGGACAGATGGACACATTGATGGGTTGCGTCAGACAAGAATGGAAAAGCAGAGACCAAAGAAGCCAAAGTAAGAAGATTGAAAATTAAGATAAAACATGAGTGCAACACAACATTTACTATAGAAAATCACATTAAGGGGGTTAAGAATAACTACCTGATCTGTTTCTTTGTCCAACTTTTGTTTTCTGAAAAGGTAGACACAAGAAAAGTCTGTTTAAGTCTGTTTTTTTTTTTTAATTTAGTCCAAAAAAAAAAACATGCAGGTCTTACTATTATTTACCTGGTGACACAGGGGAGGAGATGGGCACAAAGGGCTGTTTGAAGATGAAAGAAGGAGAACCACTAAAACAGAAAAATACAGTACAATGATGTTCGCTGACAACTCTTTTATTAAAGCAAATGAAAAAAGGAAGATTTTACATCAGAGTCCAAGTGCTTGTAGACATCAGCTGTTGAGCAAATTGTCCAATTTTTTTTTTTTTTTTTTTGGCTCAACCAGGCCTGTATTTGCTATATTTGTCAGGTTAATTGTTCAACATTTTGGCTGAATAAATGCTGTGGTAGATTTTGCTTTGGAAATGGTTTAGAACAGATTTAACATCAGACCGAGGCTCACATTAATTTTTCTAGTATGACCATTTTCATGTGGGTGGTGTTAGTGGGAAGTTGGTACCTGTTGCTGTTCCCATTGACAGGACTTGTGCAGTCTAGTAATCCAGTGATGTCTAAATGACAGAGAGAAGACAGAGATTTTGCAGCAATAGTGTGTTATAAAACAGGCAAAAGTCATTATAATGATCTTGAAGTGTTTTCTTTAATACACTGAAAGTCATCACTGACCTGTGAGGTCGATGGGTTGTATGGGTTTGACAAAGTCAGGCTTCTTGACCTCAAACCACTCCAGCAGCTCAGCTACGAAGCTCATGATGTTCAGCTAAAGAGAAGAAATGGAAAGGGCTGTCATGTACACTGCAAAGACATGCTGCCTGGAAAGTGGACTGCTAACACCTCCAAACGCAACCACACCCAGGCTGAAATTATTCTTGCACTGCCATCTAATGGTTGCTGCTACTCTGTCCGCCTCTGTTGCATCTAATTAATATTAAATCGAGCCTTTGAAGTCAGTGCTGCATTTGTGAGGAGTTTCCTTTTAAACACTTGTTTGCATGCCTTCTCTTCCATCTGTAACACATCTCCCGTTCCTCACTTTAACTGTACTGATGCATAAACTTGAACTTGTCACATTGCTTACGTGCAGAACCGGCGGAGCGTAGAGCAGGTCCTCCACAGCCAGCAGACAGCAGCTCTGCAAGCTGCTCTCACTGAACTCTTTGATCAGCTGCAGGTTGTAGAGACTGTCGGCCACCGACATGGTGTCCTTCAGACACACATCTGGAAGGAACAGAGAAATACTAAACATTAATGGGTATTATGAGTTGTTAATGTATTTACTTGTCTTTCAGAGGCAGCTAATACTTTTTTTGAGCCCTCAAGATCATTAATACCAAATATATTTCAATCGTAAGCATAAATGAACAAATACAGCCAACTGTATAGCAGCAGCATCATACAAATATAAACATTATATGTATCCTGTGCTGACAGATGCTCTCCAAGTGGAAATAAATCTATTTAAGACACAATATCACTATTTTTTCTAAATGATTGGACCATTTTTTAAGCTTTGTAGTGTCTGCAAGCAAACATCCGCCAAAAATATGAATATTTAATCATCAAATGGGTCAGTGTATGCATGTGTGTTTACGTGTGTGTACCCTCTAGAGGCAGCAAGCTGGAGCAGTAGTAGTGTAAGACAGCAGCTATAGCGCAGCCATTAGACAGGTCTTTGACCGCACAGACCAGAGGGAAAGTAGGAGTCAGCTTAGACTGCACTTTGTCCTTCCTATAGCGAATCTATGGAAGATGAGAGAGGGAGGGAGGAGGAGAAGGATGAGGAGAGGAGAGAGGAAGAGTTTGGCAAAGACAAGTAGGAATCAGCACAAAGTGAGGGGGAGGAGAGGAAGGATAATAAGGCAGATACAGAAAGAAAATTACAAATATGAAAACATGTTTAATAATTAAAACAGTGATAAAATAAATGTAAAACCAGCCGGTTCTTCTTTTAGAGAACAAAATAAAACCAGATTCAAACTATGATGCCAGCCAAACTCTGGGAAAATCGCAGAGAAGAAAACCCAAAGAAACAAAGCGCAAGACCAGCCTCTATTAGGGAACATTTGCACACACACACACACACACACACACACACACACACACACACACACCAACCGGAAGGTGCAATGCGAATTATAAATACATTGCAAAATAAGAATTAAATAAATAACAATGCACAATGAAAAGAAAACTATGGACATAAAAAATGTCAGTGATCGTGAGGACGTCGGTCCTCCGGTGTCCATGCAGCAAAAACAGGCACTGATGAAACTGTGAGCCTTTAGTCGGGTAAAAAAAAATACAAAAATAAATACAGAAGCGGAAATTAAATTCCCTCAAAATGAAAATAACACTGTATCCCTCTTTTAATGTGCTCAATCGATTAAAAAATACACCAAAAAGAATCCAAAGCAAAACAAACGCTGCATGTGCATCGACTGTGGCTAAACGATGTTACACAGCCTTGTTGGAGGAGGTCAAAGGTCAACATCACAGCAACATCCAGTCTGATGTGCCTCCTATAACATGGCTTTATAACATACATCCAAATGAAAAAAAAAGCAGTAAAACACAATAAATGTGGATACGTATTGTTAAAAGCTAATGAGTTTTTACTTGATCTATCCAACCTCGGGGTTGGGATAGTGATTAGTTTGCAATCAATCAGTCAGTCAGTCAGTCATTGATCAACAGCGTGGGAAAGGTGTGGCGATTGGTCAGTCTGTCAGTCAGTCGAGAGCACTGCTACCGGAGAGGTGGAGGGTGAGGGTGAGGGTGAGAAAAGAGCGAGGTGTTATACGTTACCACTGGCGGCTTATTCCCCGACTCCTTCAAACAAAAAGCGATAGCATGCTGGATGGGGGGGATGGCAGAGAGAGGGAAACAAGCATAAATGACAAGGGGGCCAGTCATCATGGGAACCGCCACACCACAAAGTCACATGGCACTGCTCAGGGACAGAAGAGCGACAGGGGAGGAGAGCGAGGAGGAGGAGGAGGAGGAGGAGGAGGAGAGGATGGGGACAAACGAAGGGGGGCGCAGGGGAGGTTTAATAATCAGCGGAGAACGTAACGTTCCTCCTCCTCCTCCTCTTAAACATCAGCTCCTCCCCCTCAGCTCTGATAATCTTGGCAGTTTGAGATGAAACTGATGACCGAGCGTAACAAAATCACAACACCTCAGTGTCCAAAACATCCCTGGTTAAAGAATAATCCTGGTGTTTTTACACCTTGGCTCCATTTTAATATATTTTGGACCTAAATGACTAATATGCACAGAGAGTTTTGAAATTGGACCAGTACATCAAGCTGCTGCAACTGAATCCCTGGTGTCTGATGCACCCTTCAAAGCACACCCAGTTAAAGTGTATGTTTTTACCACTGACAGATGGTAAGTTTTATTCCAACAGTGAAGTTTTTGACAACAGTAGGATAAGGATTTCTACAGAGAAAGACCAGAAAACTTGAAGCTACCACACCATTTGTTTTTTAACATGTCAGTTTGAGACAAAACTGACTTAAAATCACACAAAAACACAATCAAAAACTGATTTGAACAGATTTAAGAAGTGGTGGACCAGCAGCTCCCAGAGTCAAAATAAAAGGGGGATAGCATGTCTGTTTTTTGGTTAAACAAAACGGATTAAACAGTTTAACAAAAAAAGGTTTTTTAGACACAAAGAATGACAATCTGAGCCTTTTAGGGGCTAAAACAAGAACTTTTCAGAGGATGTGCATTTGTTTCTATAGAGTTTGATTCCTGGCTGCTGGCTGAGGCGATCTGCTGGATCAATCTAAAACCTCTGTACATATTTTACATTTAGACCACAAGATATATAGAAATGGGGCCAAAGTTTTAAAAAAAATACCAGAATTACTCTTTAATAATCATAAGCAGTTACAGGACATATTCGAAGACATTTCGGTCAGCAGTAAAAGTCAGCAGAAATTTAAATGAGACAACAGTCATACACAGAAGCCCGTAGTACTCATAACAGGACAGATAAGAGTTATGTGCTGCATTTCCAGCAGGAACAATAATGTCAGCCATAGCAGATGGACAGATTCAGAGAGGGAGAGAAAGACAGTAATCACACTTACAGGGACTAGTTTCCAGTACCAACGGGTGGATTGACACTGCCAGAGAGGAAGGCGAGGCGGGGACAAACCAGGGGGAGAAAACAGAAGAGCAGAGCAAAGTCAATGTTTGGAGCTGCAGCAACATGGCTTCAGTGTTACAGACAGCTGATTTATTGCAAAACATCATGCATGAGAGTATGTAAGTGTGTGTGTGTGTGTGTGTGTGTGTGTGTGTGTGTTGGAGGGTATTTATACCGCGTCCTGAGCAGGCTGCAGGTCTGTACATGTCTGTGATTTGGGGGGATCTTCATCTTCTGTGATTTCTCTCAACTTCTGGTTGAGCTGTAGGTAGTTAAGAGGATAAAGTTTACATTTTTCAAACCAAACTTAATTAAAATGTGTCTATAAGAGAGGAAACAAACTCATCCCTGTGCCTTAATGGTGCAACATGAGAGAGTAAGTCCCATAAAAAACAAATAGGGGGGAACTTATCACCAGATTAACTGCAGATTGCTGCTCAATGAAGCTCCTTCAGCTAATTAGCTCAGTTAGCTGTGGAGCTAGTTTTCCTATTATGTAACTCAGGCCGAGAGCTCAGAGGAGCCAAAAAGTGTTAAAACTGCCAACACAGGAGCTTTGGGGCCGCCTGAGGGACATTTTCAGGCCCGGATGCCAGAATGTGTTTTTCTTTTTATCAAGTTTTGATGATTCTGTCTCTTTTTTTTTCATCCACACCCAAAATAGAAAACAATGTTTAACAAAGTCAGAAAACAAACTCCCTGACAGGATGTTTTATGAATATTTCTATATTACTGAAGGCGCAAACAGTTTAAGTAAAAATGCAGCAAAACACTGAGAATATAAATGATGACTAACCACATTTCAATTAGATCTTGAGTGAAAAACAGTGAACCCGTCCTTTAATCAAAAAGCTGCCATGTTTTTATGGTCTCACCCTGTTGACCCAGAAGAGCAGAGCGTTCTCCCACGGAGCCCCGACGCCCGTCTGCTCTGCCTCCACCGCCATCTTTACCTTCCCCACTGTCTCTTTGGCAGCCAGCGTCATCAGAGCGTCAATCAGGGCAAGGTGGGCTTTCTGCACCAAAAACAATATGGACATTTTGATCATCTGATCTGAGTGTCTCTAAACACAGAATAAAAGATTTAAATCTAAAATCAGCTGAGGGTTTTTGTTTGTTTAGATCCCTGCGGGCTGCTGTGTTATAACTCCCTATTATTATTTTTGATTATGCTTCAGTCACAGAGAATGTATCGATACACATCTTTCACATTCAACATCAAAATGAGACTGGGAGAAATTTCATGTAATTTAACACTGATTTGGTAGGTTATTAGATATTTTTTATGAAGCTTTTCCATTTTATTCCTCTTCATCATTGTCAAAAATAGTTTTATTATACTGTTTCTTACCTTTCTATGCAAATTCCATTTTATTTCTATATGTGATAAACTTTCTAAATATCACTTTACTTCCTTGCTTCACTCCTTTTCTCCCATTTTTTGTAACTTTTTTTTACTGATCTTTATCCTTCAATCCTCTCTATTCCCTTTGTTTCCTTCCTACTTTCATCCCACCTGTTTTTTCCTGTTTTAATGCTGCTCTGGTTTTAGCTGAAATGCCACAGAAACATTAAGAGATACCCTGTTTTCTCCTGTTTTCTTCACTTTGCTCTAGAGTTAGTTTTACTGTTCATGCTTGTTTACTGTGCAGTATTTTCCATTATAGCATTTCCTTCAAATAAACACAAACTCAAATAGGGCAAAATTACTGAAACTACACACTCCCTGACACACTCAAACAGCTGCACACACAGCGACACACCCACCGTCTTGATAGGGACATGACTGAGATCCTCCTCAGTGACGTCTGCATCCATGACCTTTGGGGTGAAACCTTTCTTGATGAGGAACTGCAGCAGGGCAGAGTTATCGGCCGGGGCCCCCTGCGACGATGGCACAGAGACCCCATGCGCCTGGGCCAGCAGGGCCTGGGCTCGGCAGTAGATCTCCGGGGAGAGAAGCAGCTTGGAGACGGACGGCTTGAGGTGCTCCTGGTCATATTGATCCTTGTAAAGCGGCTCCCGCAGCTCCACAGGCACATTTTCTGAAAAGAGATGCTCTGTTGTCAGATGAATCCCAATAATTTTGTGAGTCTCTGACTTTTTCTCTAGCAGCATCTGTGGGTCAGTTTTGACTCAGTTGGTGAAACATGTCAACATCTTCTTCATTGTTTTGTGCAGGAATTTGTCTGTTATTTATGGTTTCCAGAAGATGATTTCTCATGAAAGACATTATCAGGTCAAAATCTAAAGACAGTTAAGTTGTAGCATTGGTAGTTCTCTAAAATGGCTGTGTGTAAAACCAGGAACTACCAGAGCAAAACTTCAGCTAAATGTGAATGAGAATCTGTCCATGTAAAAACATATTTTTAAGCCAATATTTAGGCAAAGTAACAATAATATTGTATATGTCAATGAGCCATTTCCAGTTGGTCTTGTATTTAAATGTCTATTATCTTTCTATTAGCCGGTGGGATTTTAATATTGGCACCCACAGGTGACTGGGCAGACAGGAAGGATGTGAGTTTATACCAACTGGATGCATATACCAGGGCTGCAGCAGCAACTGTACTTTGTATTTAATGCTAGTTAGCAAATGTTAGCATGCTGAGATGCTGAAATAAGTCAGTGAATATCATACGTGTTAATCATCTGCATGTTAGCTCCACGTTAGCATTCCACTGAAAGCCCCTATGTGCAGTCTACAAGAGCTGCTAGCACAGCTGAAGACACTTAGTCTGTGTGATGCAGAGAAGGAAACTGTGCCAATGAACTCAAAAGAGCTCAGAATTAATATTTCAGTGGATGACGCAGGCAGAGACGGTCCATTCAATCATTATCTGTGAGAGAAAATGACTGAGTGAAAGGACTCGGATGTTCCCGTAGCTGTTTGTGAGGAGAAACTACGCCATTGAGTTTGTGGTGCAGTGATAAGACATTTTTTGCATTTCTGCGGTTACAAGAAACAGAAAAATGAGTCAGCTTTCTTGCTTTGCTTTCTAGGAAACAGAACAATGCAGAGAATTGCCTCGTCAACACATTTCTCATGTTGTAGAGGTAACAAAAGTCACACAGGCCGCTGCTGCCAGAATAATGCGGCTCCACTACATTATCAGTTTTAGAGAAAAAACGTTATAATCGCTGGATGAAGTGAAGCAGTTTTGAAATTAGGTGACAGCAAGCGACAGCGTCTGACTGCAGGAGGCCTGCAGGAGAAGATAATATCATCATCTGCATGAAGAGCTCAGCTTGGTAATGTGTATGTGTGTGTGTGTGTGTGTCTGTGCAAGTCAAGTAATCTATGCTGTAAGAGAAAGTCAGACCACTACGAGTAGGTCATTTCATAGACACACACACTGTGGACACACGAACACACACTCTCCTGACTGACCCATATTCAAACCCTGCAGACTCTGGAGGGCTGAGTAGGAGTTGGGTAATCCTGAAGATTGGCGTGGACTTCTTAAAGGAAAATCAGAGTCTACATCTCTTCTATTTACTACTGCAGTCAATCCTCGTTCCCTCTAAGCTTTTACAAAAGCGTCTCTACTCCCTCTTCTGTCCCCACACATCTAACTCTGACTCACAATGAGGACTACGTCTTTCTTTCCTCCTTCTGTTTTTCCTCTTATGTAACTGTGATTCCTAACCTGCAATTCTCTCCTCCGTCTTGCTCAATTTGAGAGAAGGCGAGGGAATTTACTCCATAACCACAAATAGAAAGTCTATCTGTGTCACTACGTACACAACAGTTTAATCACACACTCTACTGCAGTGTGACACACACACACTGTTTGGGGCTAAACGTTCGCCTTTCACACTCTGCAGCACTGGGAGGAAAAAGGACTGCCGTCACCATGGGAATGGTGGAAATGGAAAGCAGCCATTCGGTCCTGATCACAGCGAAGACGACCAGACTGGACTGCAAAGTAGGAACCAGCTAACCCATTTAACACAACGCTGATTCAATCAGGACGGAAAACAAAACAGGAACAAGGCTGCGAGGCCGCAACAGCACATCAACTATCTGTGTTATGTTGTGGCGAATTCATGCTTATCAGAAGTAAGAAATCAAAACAATATTCATGTTGTTATTAAGATGGCATTGCAATAGTTCAAATGTCCTCACACATATATATAAAAAAACAAATGTTTATGAGCTAAAACAAATTACTGTTTATATGTATGAGAATTAATCTGCCACTTAATTATGCCCCTAACCCTGCCATTATAATTTCCATGAGCCAAAGTCAGAGTCTTCACATTGCTAGTTTTATCAATCCCAAACTCAAAGATATGGCCTTACCCTCATAAATAAGCCTAGCAATGCAAATCTGCAAAAATTAACAGTATATAAATTAAAATTAGAAGGGTTTGTTGAGTTTATTTTTCTAGTTATTGTGTATTTTCTGCTGTCATTTTCTCAGCTATACATTATTCTGTTGTGGGATTCTTGATAGTTTTCTTTAAAGGTTATTTAAGCCTGTTAGACGTCTTTCTTACATGTTTGTTTTATCTTATGTTACATCTGCCGATCCAACCTCAGGACACTCAAGAGACTTTTAATCCCAGTGAGTCCTGGTTTAATAACGGCATACAGTCAGGGCAAGTCATGTTTAATAGTTGTAAAATGAAACCTCATTTATTTGGTAAATATACTATTGATGCCACAAAAAGACACAGGCATTTTAACTCTTCCTTTGTTCATAAGTGACTTGGAAGACATGTTCTCTCTCTTTTTTTAGAGATCTTTTTCTTTGTGGGAAATCATCCTCTGGCCATGTCAGGTAGAATAAATCTCAGCTGAATCAGGAATGTTAGTTGAATCCCATGTGTGTGGCTTTATTAGTGCTATTTTCCTCTTGACTTCCATTAAAATTCAATGAGACACCCAGTGGGCATTTTCCAGCTGATGGACAACAATGAAGCCTCCCTGCTGAGAGCTTTTCAGCTCTTCTCTCCTCCCGTCCCGCTGACGGACCGGACACAAATATAACATGAATATCTGTCTGAGGCTATTACTGTTAAAAAAAACTGGATTATTACAAAAAGAGTAGCTATGCAACTTTACTGCTGCAGCGTTACAGACAGTGTGACATCACTGTGTTAGTCAGCAGAGCTTGAACCTTCATGCAGAGCTGATCTGTGACTTGGCAGGTCATGTGCACTCAAACTGGAGTGAAATAACACAGACAGTGCTGGAATAATAAACTGATCAGCAATATTTATAATAATCTATTAATTGTTGAGTCATTAGTCAAATGAAACTGTCAAATATCCCGTCATTACCCGCATTTTCAGCATCTCACGTGAGAAGGTTCACTGCTTTTCTCTGTTTTGTATTATTGTAAATTCAATATATCTCAAAATTAATAACTGAAGATGTGATTTTGTTCAAAAAAAAGAAAACTTTTATGTGACAGTGTCAACAAAACTTACACATTCTAGTATGAATCTCGTTAATAGCTCTTTTTTTAATGGTATAGCCTTGAGGTTTATGGGACTGTGCAAGAGTTAATGGTTTTGTGTCCCGCCTACAATAGTGCACCTGCTATATATCAGCCACTTAAAAATCACGCCAACCTTATAAAGCTGATAGTTATAAATATGTTTTTACGTTTCCGACATTTTTCACTCAAAGATGATCTGTTCCCTAATCCCCAAACAATACAATTTAAAGATACAATAAATGCAGTTGTCACCAAACACACTCCATTGTCTAAGAAGACCTATATGTCACCTTCACTATACTGCCACGCGCTACAGCACAGCGTGCGTGCGTAACACTGACACAAATATTATGCGGTCCTGACCCATTTACAGCCTTCCCGCACACAACCATGCACACATTTTCAGTGCTTTTTATTCATTAACGGGACATAAACGCGCTTTTCTCTGCGGGTCATATTAAGGCTGGTGAGCTCATCCACAGGCCTGATGAAGCTTCTGACAAAAGGCTTTGTTGCATTGCAGCGATGACAGCCCTCAGCTGCTTCACGCATCACGCACCACGGAGGAGATTCCTTCCGACAAGCATCATAACCATCTCAATAATCAGCTCCTCATCAGTAACACTGCAACCTACATGTAGTGTTTAAGCTGCACAGCCTGACGCGGATGTGCAGGTTAACTATCAGCAGTGTGGCGCTGTTAGGGTTGGATGCTGTGCAGGAGGATGCTGGAGGTTTCCCCCCCTGAAATAAAACGACAAATCTAACTCGGAGCTCCATATATAGCTGGATTAATTATTAAGCGCCCCACCCAAAGCAGCGCCTCGGTGATGTGAACTGCAAGGCTGGACTAGGGGGGTCTACCTGCAGAGCCGTACGATTTCGACAGGAGCCACCGGACGCTGGCGCAGATCTTGGCCCGGTTGAAGTCGTACTGGTCCAGCGGTTTGATCTCCGGCACCGAGGAGGTCTTCTTCATCGCGCCCGGAGAGTCCACCATGGCCGCGCTGCGCCGCACGGAGGGACACGCAGGCAGCACCGCACCGGGAAAAATGTGAGGAGGAGGGATGGAGGAGGAAGAGGAGAGACAGAGGAGGAGGAGGAGACGGAGGAGAAGAGGGAGGAGGACCTTGTGATGCAAACTGAAACATGAAAACGACGAGAGGATGAGCAGAAAGAGTCAAAACATAAATGTCTGGTCTAATAATAGCCTAAAGATGAATAAAATATGTTCTATGTGGAGAATAAAATACCTCACATCAGGCTGTCAAACCGGCTCCACGCCCCCGTGAACGTCACATGTCGACCAATGGCAATGTCGCAGAGAAACAGGCCTTTTTCTTCTGACAGTTTAATTTTCGAGACACGTGAATGCAGCAGAAGAAAGGACTCAGATAAATATTACGTGGAATAAAAGCCCAATGATTTATCTGTGAGAGCAAATTAGAGTTTCATACGTGGACTGAGAACATAAATGTCAGCTGCAATTCACATTTTCCTCCACATGGCGGAGCCCTCGAGCAAGGCAGCAACCTCACAGACCCAGCGTGGAAACAATGGAGGGCTGTGGTTGTAATGCAAAGTGCTGATTCTTAAAAAGAAAGAGCACACACAAACAAACACAGACCAAGTTAAGTGTTTTTTTTTTGTTTTCTGGTCATTCAGAGGCCACAGAGCCCAAATCCTGTTTCCTTTCACTCCATTTGTTTTGTTACCAAACGTTCCCTGCAGGACGATGTTACTCAAATCCTCATTTATTTTTTTTTTACATGCTGGATTTCAAGAATATCATAACTATTCAGTCAATTTATAGTACCTTTAACTAGCATAAAAGCAAATATATATATAGAATATATAGATAACCAATATATGAAAGGATGTGTGACTGTTTTAAACGTGTTTTGGTGCAAGTGGGTCAGCAGTTCACACAAAAAAACAGAAAAAAAATCAGCCATGACTGTCCATTTTCTTCTTGCTGTTGATTTTGACATTTTTTCAAAGGGGATTTTACAGTCAGAAAACATCCGTGTTAATGTTCCAGTTTAATGTTGAACACAGCGACTCTGCAGCAATCGATGCTCACCAAAAAAACAGGCATAGTTTCGGCATTTTTTGCATTTTTTACAGACAGACATTATAATATCCAGCTTGCGTCTGCATGTTCTGTATGTGTGTGACTCTGTACCCTCTAAAACAGGAAAACCACAACAATTACAAACATCTTACACACATGCTGCTGGGAGTAAAAGTCCTGCAAACAAACCAAGAGCTCAGGCTTTATTTATTTTTTCAAATGCAAAACTAAGCAACCCGAAAAGAATCCTAACATTTTCATCCTTTTATTTAAGTGTTACTCACAGCCTGAACAAGGGAGGAGAATCATTTCAGCGAAATTGAAACTCTGTCGTTTCCTCAAGGTCGAATGGCACGCGAGAAAGAGAAACCTGGTGAGCACAGCTGGTGCAAACAAGAAGAGAGTACAAGATGGTGAAGAGAAGAGATGAGATTGACAGGTTGTCTTAACGTGCATGAATTAATGAATGAATGAATGTGAGTGACTTGCCTCTAGATAAATGAGGTACGTACTCATTCATAGTGTTACACTTGTAAGATATTTCTACTTAATGTTGCACTAAGTTGCTGTGATACAAATTTTCACAGACTCAAATCTGTCAAAAACAGAAGAAAATAGAGGAAACGTCTTTACTTATTTCCTCATTTGAAGACATGCAACATATTTGGCACACATGAACAGAAGTGTACACAAAACTCTCTCATTTTGCATGGCTTGCTTAGCTGTATGACCTTTCTGTGAAACTACCAGTGTGTTTTCACTCAACAAAGAACGAGTGCAGACTAGAAACTGCACTTTGATCATCATTATTTTCTTAATTTTTGATGCTAAATTCTGTTTAGCTGCATTAGTTTCAGAAACACTTGTTTCGAGGGGTGATTGATTAGTTTATAGCCTAATTAAAAGATACGAGTGGCACAGCTCTTGTTACATGCTCATGCAGTTCAGCTCTTCCACTGATGATTCAGAAAGGTTGAAGTTACAAACTTGTGTGGTATTTCTGTGCTAGCAGAACCACGTCAGCGCCGTCAGATATAAGTGATGATATCAGCCTTGAAGCAGTCTGTCTCAAGGCGGTGCAGCACCGTCTCACCCAAAGAAGCTCAAGAAGGCAGCACTCTGGGGGAGGGTGGCACAGCTTCCTGCACTGCAAAGAAGTGGGTTACTGAATTCAAAGGTGGCACAGAGAGCGAGATGACTGTACAGAGGTCGTTTGCGGTGTTTCCTCAAAAAAGCGCTGGCTTCAAGTTTTCAAATATCGGATGCAAAAAATAGGACAAAAGTTTTTTTTTAAAACCTCAACTTTTCTGCATAATTGAAAAGTTGAAGTGCATTTGGGTGCCAACTGAGTCATATCACTCACCTCTTTCTAACTGAAGGTCACAAACTTGTGAATCACGCCTTGTATTGCACATGCTGGCCTGGTGTCACAGTCTGATGTTATGAGTAACACCTAATCTTTTCCTGCTATGAAAAGTAAAAGTGTGAAAATGTGCTTTGAATTTGTGTTAAACACTACTACTACCACAGAGCGTCACAGGAAATCATTCCTGCCTGTGGCCATCAGTCTGTACAACTCCTCACTCTGAGAGTTAGATAC
>JAQMCX010000043.1:13327448-13358407 GCA_029814765.1 Acanthurus leucopareius | reverse complement strand
ACTACATCCATGTGCAATACTCAATATGCCATATTCTATATTTTTTTTTTTTTTTTTGCATAACAAATGTACATTTACATTTATATTTATATTTTGGTGTCTAGAGATATTCTATTTCGCACTAGTACTTAGGTTTTAATTTTATTGATATATTGATATATTTATACTTTCTACTTCTTTGAGTCTTCTGAATGGGAGCATCTGTAACGAAAGGCGATTTCCCCACGGGGATCAATAAAGTATTTCTGATTCTGATTCTGATTGTGATTCTGATTACAACTAGCTACTACTAGGTCATCAGTGAGAGTCTCTACATACACAAATAAACGAGTACTGTCAGCGTACATTGAAAGAGCCACGTGTTTCTTGTGTGCAGACAGCAGATATGAAGGCTGAGAATGTCACAGAACCAGTTTTGGTTTTTTTTCCTGTTGAACAGCCGACTGCATGTTTAAAAAAAATCACAGAAATGAGAACGAACTGTTTCTTTCTCTCCATCACAGTTAGTGCAGGTGTATGCAGCGGTGCTATCTTACATCTTACATGATGATAAAGGTAAGAACAGGCTGCTTGGATTCAGACTCAGTTTTCAGCTCAGGACGAAGAGCACGAGGAACCAAACCTTCAATCCAGCTGACGGCCGAGAAGAAAGTTGGTGTGTATGCGCAATTTTTGTGTTTGTAGGATTGTGTGTGTACATGATGTGTATGACAGAGCAAACATAGACTTTACATCATAAGTCATCTAATGTTTTCTAATGTTAACTTACAAAACCAAACTTTTTTGTTGTCTTTATGAACAATATTTCTTTTCCAGTTGGGTTTATTTGATTTGAAGTATCTGGTTTATCAAGTTTTTTATGTTTTTGTTATCAAACTGAACTGTGTGTTTTTGTATAAGGTGAATATAAAGTGAGATCAAATTTGTCACAGTTGCTATGAAGTTTTGTGTGATTAAATGCCTTAAGAATACCTTTGATAGCAGCAGTGTAGGTGAAATTATATATTTGTACGGAAGCCAAAAAAAAAAAGCCAAAACTAGCTACTAAACATTTAGTATTAAAATTTGAATTCCACCCAGTTTTATGTATTGAAATAATTTACTTTAGAAACATCAGTTTGAATTTATGTGGTCTGACTTTCCCATGATGGTTTAGTTCAGTTAATTCCAGTTCTGCTTTTCAAAATCTCAAATGTATTTTTAAGGTTCTGCAAAAATCTGAAACTGAGATTAATAAAAATGTTTTATTTTTAAATGACACAACTGAAAATTACCGACTACAACTGTAAAAGAGAGTTTCAAACCACAAAAAATGGCTAAAAAGAATAAAATTTTCTTGCTTCTTTACTTCTGTTGAGAAAAACAAAGTGGCCTCCTGAGGGCTCTTAGTATTCGTGCTGATCACGTGTTTCTTCCCACTGCAGGTTGAGCAAGTATGGGTGGCTCCTCCTCTAAAAGAAGCTTTCTCTGGCAGAGGAAGAAAAAGTCGCCGATAAAAAAAGCCTGGAGTCGGCTGAGGGGGGCGCTGCCCAATAAGAAACGCAGAAGGAAGAGTATCCTGTCACTGGATAAACTGAAGCTGGACAACCTGAAGAGGGAGAGGCATTCCCAGAAGAGGTTCTCACTGCCAGCAGACAAGAAAGAGGCAGTATCACTGAAAAGGCTTTCTCGGTAACATAAGGAAGGGGTCGATTCAGCCTGCTTCACCAGGAAGGAAGGAGAAGGACGTGGGAGGGCTGGACAGAGTAGGAGAGCAGATAAAGAGAACGTTTTCTCAACAAGAGGGGGCCCTGCAGGTTCATAAAGGAGCAAAATGCGACAAATGAACTGAAAAATGAGGCAAAAAAAGTGTCTGAAAAGAGACTCAATAGAACTGTGAGATCCTTTTTTTGTCCACAGGATCCAAAGAAAACAAGACAATTTGGAGAGAAAGAACCTTGAATAAGGCAGAAAGAGAAAATGCGACAATAAACGGGCCACAGAAGAGTCGGAAATACAAGTATTCAAAGTTTTTAATGACATCACTGTCAGTTACTGAGGATTATCATGGCAGATTATGAGACACAGGAAACCAGACAACAGCATTAGTCTTAACAGTTCCATACATCTGAATATTTAACATACATCAGCTGCAATATGTACCATAAAGCTTCATTTCACTCAACTTAGACTTGTACTTTAAGCTCAGTCAAGCTTCACACAAAAGGTTCACGTAAAAATTTTTATATTTCTGAATATTTTGTTCTAATGAAAAAAAGCTTGATTTCCCTTTATGGTGTTTTTTTTTTTGGTTTTTTTTTTTGGAGCTGCCTCTGACGGCTGCTAAAGTGCACTATACTGTACATATATTGGACAATTACAGTGTGATCATAAATAAAGTTTTATATCACAAACAAATTTACAAATGAATATTTTGTGTCATTCCACTGCAGAGACATTTTACATGACAGAGACACCACGTGGTGCAAACAGCATGCGGTGACGACAAATTTAAAATAAAAAAATAAAAAGCTCAGAACAGCTTATAGCGGTTTAGACCTACAAAACAATTATTTATGACGCAGAGGTTCATAACAGACACTGCACTGCGGGACAGAAAAGGGGTTTGATGTGTTAATTTACAGGCCAGTGTTCACTCTGATATTATAAGAAAAATTTGCATCATAACATACACTTTAAATTTGTGTCTCCACTTGGTAAAGAGTAAAATGATCATATAAAGGATGTCATCAGTATCAAATATTGGGGTAAAAACTTCAAATATCCTCCTTCCAGAATATTGAAACAACCATATTTGAATCATAAAACATAACAAAGATTCTGATTTGTGGAGAATTAATCGAAAAATACTTAACAGCAGGGTGACAAATTCTAATTTAGGCTTTAATGATGTTAATAAATCCTTTTATTACGCTTTTAAATCAAAATGATTTTATAAAAGAATAACTGATGACTTGTGAGGTTGGTAAGTATTAATTGTGTTTATTGTCTTTCAGCATAATTTGCTGTTTTTTTTCATGAACTCTTGAATTTATTCCCACAGTTAATCTAAAAGTGATCCAATAAAGAGTCACAAGTTTTTAACTTTATAACAAACGATCATGTTTGCAGTTACACATGTAATAAATCCCTGATAAAGGGTTTTCTCAGTGCAATCATCCATCAGGTGTTAATTTGGTTGGAAATAGAAAAAAAACTAATTAAAACATGAAAATAAAAACAGGCCAATTTTAACAGTAAAGTCCATTTTTACTGGTGAGAGCAACTATAAAAAAATAAAAAAAGAGATCCACCAAACAAACACATAACACAGCTCAGACCCGAAAGCACCCATGGCCACGTTCCAATTCCCCTAGCACCAAACTAATTTGAATGCCTAAAAAAAAAAAAAGTAGGGTTTCCCATTATGAATAATGTAAAACAGCCTGCCAAAAATACCTGGACGCTCTACTGCACTTGCAGTATGAAACCAGCCTGCTTTTCTTGCTACTGTGACCCACGAAGGTCACACTGACTCAGCTGCCGAGAAAACACAGATGACAGCTCATGAGCTGTGTTCAAATCCAATTCTTCTTCTTCTTCTTCATTAGATTTTAGGCTGCAGATTGCAACCAATGCATGAGTAAGACAGTCAGAGTGAAGAAGCAGCATGTCCTGGTTGCAGACACACCACATGCAACAAAGCATCATTTGTAAAAGCAGCTGCAACAAATACTAAATGTAAAAAGTGTGCACAGCTCAGGAGGTCAAAACGATGGCTGCATGGGACTTAAACATGAGGTTTCATCCTGCGGCGCTGAAGATTAAAGCTGTCAAGAACCGGGTTTCAGTCCGGACACACTGCGGCTCTGCGAGCGGCCACATCGTCCATACAGGCAGAGTTTCTACATGAACTCAGGACCTTGTTAAAACACACAACAAATTTCGAGTTTTCACAACCTGGCAACCCCAAACGTTGCCTTTTAATAGCCTGTGATTTAATCAATAAAACATTGGCAGATTAACCATTAAGAAATCCTTTAGTTACTAGTTCTAACTCTGTTAAAAAGTCCAGTTCAGACTGGTGCTGCGTCCTCTATATCCTTTTCTGGCCTTTGGGTGTTAATGAGCGCTGGTGACATCACATTTACAATCGTTTCATGTACATGGCATATACAAGTTTACCAGTAATTAAATACACACAGCAAAAGCTATGTTGAAACTGCTTTACGGAGGCGTGAATCAGCTGTATGATCAGCTCTGGAGGCTTTGGTTTATCTGCTGACCAGACCTGTTTCTTTTATTTTGTTTATCCTATTTATATCAGTGAGGTTGAGTGAAACAGCAGCAGCAACACCTCTGCATGATGCACGACAGTCTGAGAGCATCACAAAACTCCATTTCAATATTTATATCCTTCATAAAGGCAGGGTTTATTATAGGACTATTAAATCAAAGTGTACCAATAAACCTCTCATACACATTAACCCATCACGAGGGCATTAATTCAGCCGTTTGTGGTGGAAACTATTACTCAGCACTCAACGGAGCACATATTCGTGCTTTAAACACATTTTCGGTCGTTTCTCCCCGGCGTTGCCAGCACGTTCCAGTTGTTTAGCAGCCATTTGTGCTGCTGCTTCTTCTACCATCATCTGTTTAGAGTAAACTGGCAGCTCATTTATGTCCAAACAGGAATAAACTCCAGTTTCCCCCCCACATTGTTTAAATGGTCCAGCGATGGAGGGTTTGACTCTTTACATCTGCTGAAGGTCGATGATGGCGAGGCGCATGAGCCACTTGATTCCTTTTAATTAGAAGATAAAACCACCATGATGTTTGCCAACTGATATTAGAAGTCAATCAATTCCTCTGTAGCTCTCGACCAGCTCGGAGCAGCAGTAAAAAATCAAATGAATTTTTTAAAAATTAACAGTTTTTGACCCCGTCACAACAGTCTGTTGGCCGAAGAAAACACAAGTTTTTATGTGAGCAAACTCAGATCCTCAGATTTCTTGCATTAAGTGTGTGTCTGCGCGTCACTCTTTGAGTTAATTCCACTTTTCCGCAGAGACGGGGATGTCTTCCGAGCCCTCGTGGATGAGAGGCGTCCCGTTGCTCCCCTCCATCAGCTTGGCAGTACGAGACTTAGAGTTCTACAGAAGGAGGTGGAGAGACAGATAAGAGTATGAGGCAAGAGTTGAGGGAGGAAAAAAAAAAGAGGAGTGAGGATTAGGTGCAGCAGTAAGAAACAGGAAGTGAGGAAGGAAGAAAAAAAGAAGAGAGAGAGAAGGATGTTAGTCATGTTCAAACTAGCAAAAAGAGTGAAAGAGCAGAGAGAGAACGATTTTGACAAACATGTTTATCCTTGAGACGGTGTTTCCACTCAGTCTGACATGATTATATATGCAAATTTCACTGATGATCACAATGAAACAATCGTGCTTCAAAGCAGGCGGACAGACACGAACAAACAAATCACAGATGGAGGCAGATTTATGCATTTATTCATATTAGTTGTACAAAAATAGACCCTAAATAATAAGAAAATGTGTCTTAAAACTTGTGAAAAACATTACAAAAAGCCTATAATAATATGAAAATGAGTATCAACATTGATTTATCTCAAATCTGAAGACAAAGAATATAGTTTAAATATACTGTTATCCCTTTTTTTATATCTTCTGGTAATTATATTCCCTTTAAAAGTTCTTACAGTTAATGATTTTCCATCATCCAAAAAAGTCTAACTTCCTTGAAATCACATGTCACTGCATATTTTACAATTAACGCACTGAAAGACAAATGTCCCGAACATTCCTCTCCCCCCTCCTTCCTATTTCTTAATGTCATTAACAAAAGATTCGCTAAAACAATGTCTCTGTGAATCAGTGTAGACACACAAGACCACACACACACACACACAAACGGCTGCACTTCCTGCTAGCAATAACAGGCTGCATGTGTGTGCGTGTGTGTGTGTGTGTGCGTCTGTGTGTGTGCGTGCGAGACAGAATGACAGAGTGCAACATCTCCAACATACACACATGCCAGAGTAACAAGTCAGAGGAAATGTGGCGGGGAGCACGACCCGCTCCAACCACAAGAACACATCTGGACTGCTTTAGGACTGAAGAACACCATCACAAGCTAATACACACACACACACACACACACACATACACACACACATTAGCTAACAGCACAGTGAACATAGAAATGTTGTGATCCCTGGAAACTAAGTTACCATTGCACAAGACAACAAAGAAACCTGTTTATGGTGTGAGGCAAGCGGGACCGTTAAGGACTCGTGTTATGAGATCTGAGGGACTTGATTTAAGGTCACCGGTGGATGTTTTGCTGAAAGTTTGCCTCTTGGGGAATCTTAACATCCTGACTGGATGAAAGTACAAACGTATGACATTACATTTGTGTCGAATGCTGGGTGCACACGAGGACTCGCTCGATATTAGACAAATTAGTCAGCTCTGTTTGTTGTTTGTGTCTCCAGTCTGACGCTGCTTGTCGGGTCTTTTTCCTTTTTTTTCAAATCACTTGGGGAGTTACTGCTAGCTAGTAGCTACGGCAGACTGTAGGGGCATCATTTAGTCAGAGGAGAAGACAAACTCTTTGAATATACTCAAATCACACATTTTCATTCAAAACTATGTAAATTAATCCTCACTAAATGTTGAAGCTCCAACAGCTTCCTGCTTTATTTGAGTGTGCTGACCTTTTTGTGTTTTTTCACTGAATAAATATACAATTAAATGCTGCCTTTTCATAAAAAGGTAGCCACATAGTTGCCCCTGATACTCCACCATCACTGTTGTTGAAATGACACAGTTATCATATTTGGCAGAGGCCAAGATGAACGAAGGGTTAAGGTTTACATTTGCGTGTGATGATGAACCCGCTCTGTCAGGGTAGCGCTTATCTGATGCAGAACAGTTTCGATGTGCACGGCACATCATTTTAATATGCAATGAAATGTGTGAAACTCTCTTTTTATCTTAATTTGGTGTCCTGGACATCCAAAAATTCAGTTGCTTTGACAAAAGAATTAAAGGAGGGAAAAAAGGCTAATGCTCTCTCATTAAACCGGAAATAACTGATTGTTTTGGCCACTTGGGGGCAGCAGAAACAAACTGTGAACACTGCATTGACATATCAGCTTTAAAAGTTGATATGTTGAACATGTCAGCCAAAAGTGATTTATTCACTCTGTCACAGCTGTAACAGAGCTACATTAGGGTTCATTTGGAGTTGTGTTTACATCCATCTGATGACTTAAAGCCTAATATTCACTTCATTAAAGCAATGTTTTCGGTCTCTGCCAATTCATGAGGGAAATATCTGGCTCTTCAAATGCTAAATGCTTCATTATGTTCATGGGCTAGTCGCTAATGTATCTGAGGGACGTACTTTTGTACTTGGCAGAAGGTTTCTAGAGCTTTCTCATAGAAACAGCTGTTGCCTGTGAAATCAACCAAGAGGAAGCAACAGCTCCAAGATGAGCTAAAAATCAGCATAAAAATGCAGATTCAGGTGACAGTTCTCTGTAGGTTCATCACTACGAGTGACATCTTTCACATGTTACACTGTTACACATGTTAAAATTTTAATTAAATCTGCTTTATGTGAACTCTGTCTAAAAGAAAGACCTGTGAGGAACGAAGACAGAGCAGTTTTGCTAAAATCTTCTGACTGGCTCCTGTCCAAGCTGTCAGTTTGTCTGTGGTGCTGTATGTCTGAGTGAATTCACTGGTTTGTCTTTAAGGGTCCTTAGTGCGAGTGGTTGTTTTGTTTGTGATTGCTGTCATCGGCTCCGTTGCTCTCAGACAGTACCTCGTGCTCCATGGTGTTAAAGTGAACTCCAGAGGCGCTGTTGTTGCTGCCGCCTCGCCGGAACCTGCAGCACACGATCTCCTTGAAGGTATTCCTCATCTCTTGATCCCTGAAGGAGTAGATGATGGGATTGACGAAGGAGTTGCACTCGGCGAGCACCAGGCAGTACTTCTCGTAGCGCAGCACCTTGCACTCTTCACAGCCCAGACCATCGAGCAGCAGCACCACCAGGCCGGGTGTCCAGCAGATCACAAAACAGCCTTTTGGAGGAGGATTGAGAGGGCAGCAGGGAGGGGGGGAGGGAGGGAGGGAGGGAGAGGAATATCAAGGGTACAAAAGGTCATTAGGAGACTTGTGATAACATTGGACATCAACAAGAAAAGTCATAGAAAAAATAAAGGAGTTACCGTGGGGAAAGAAAATGAACAGACATGGCTGTAAAGAATGTGAAGAAGTAAGGGGGAAGCTAAGGGTGAGAGGGAATGTACTGTAAATTCCTCTCTTGACAATGCACACACACATACACACATACACACACACACACACACACAGTATGTCAGCGTGTGGACTGGGTTTAGTCTGTCTGATTAGGTTTCATTATCATAATACTCGATTAGGCAGCTCAGGAATTCATAATGTGCACACACATTTGCAGCACGCCCAGCACTTATACATTCACACACACACACAAGCTACAGATCGAAATGTGAAAACAATACGGTAACACACACTCATGTACACACACTGTGCGATGCATTCCTCAGCCCCTGACCATGAACTCCACTGTCACAACTGCAAGCTTGACCTCAAATCTAAATCTAAAAGTCTTAAACCTCAGACAGCAACATGCGGAGCAGCCAACATGCCCCCACTTTCAAGGTCAAAAACTCAGAGTTATTCCTCACAAACACAGAGGCATAGGATTGCACACACACACACACACATACACACACTGTTTAGTGTCATATGGGCTGTTTTTCTGTCACAGTAACTGAACTATGCAGCTCCATGTCAGGGCATGCTCAGGGTTTTCCTCACTCTCTTTACATGCCAGAGGTGCTGAATCGTGGCTGCTGAGCGACGGAGTGAAAGACGAGTTGAGATTTTTTAAAAGTTGGTAGGAATTTAATCAAAAGTTCAAAACGCAAGAGCAGGAGCAGAGGAGGCTGGGTAAAGAGAGCGAAAGGGAAGCGAGGGAGCTTTGCCAGTTCAGCAGAGAACAAGGAGGAATCGGCGGGAAAAAGGAGTGAATGTGTGTGTGTGTGTGTGTGTTGGGGGGGGAGTGAAGTCTGTTTTAACAAGTACAGACAAGCTAAGAGACGAGCCTGCATGCCAGCCTGTGTGTGCACTCACGTTCGAGAGGCATTTTAATCTGCGAAGATTTAGGGCAACAGTTTTTTTTTTAAAGAAAAAATTGCCTTTTTCTCTTGTAAAAATAAACATAATGAGAAATATGTAAATTTAGTACAGCCACAAGTACATCGAAAGGTCCTGAAAAACAATTTTTCAGTCAGCCTCTTGAGATCATAAGTGATATATTTTATAAAAAAATTTAAAATGTGAGACTGACACTGGTTATTTTTCTGGAGAGATTGTGTGTTTTGTCTGTTTTATATTGCAGGTCTTGAAGTGGTTAAAGCTTTGCTGCAAAAAAAAAAAAAAAGACGACCTGAGTCTAACATGAGAATGAACCTACATGTTCTATATACAGCAGTACATACATAGTTTTGATGGTGAGGGAAACTGAGTGACCAGAGGAAAACCAACACAAGCATGAAAATGCCACATTCAAGAAGCAAACAAACCCAAAGCAGGGCTGACCATCTTCTTCTTCTACAGCTGCAATTTAGCTTATATGACCAACCTTTGTCCTAATACGCTCTGTGTAGCCTTGTTCATTCACTCCGTACCAGTTCATGTAAATGCATCTATAATTTTATGTTTGTGCTGTTTCAAAAATACATGCAAAACCTGCTTAAAGACTAGAACTCTACTATACACACACTCAGTAGTTTCTACTTGCAGCAGATACCAGGGTTAAAATGTGAGGAAAACAGTTTGCCGAACTGACGGAGACGACTTCAGAGATTCTTAATGTAGGTGTTTGTTGATGTACATAATAAACCAGTGTGTGTGTGTGTGTGTTTGTGTGTGTGTGTGTGTGCTTCCTCACCCAGGATCATGGAGACGGTCTTCATCAGGTTGAACACCGTTTCTTTGTATCTCATCTGGCTGGTGTGCTGCGACATCTGCTTGCTCTTGTGTCTCACGTACAAAAATATCCGGGTGTAGACGGCCAACATTACGGAGAAGGTCAGCAGGTTGAGAAGAGCCCAGAACACCAGGTAGCTGCGGCTGTACATCGGCGCCATGGTGGAGCAGTTTTCCAGGTCGCACAGGCAGTGCCAGCCCATCGTTGGAACCAGGCCCATGATTATGGCCACCAGCCAGATGAACAGCATGATGGCGAAAACACGTCTGGTGCTCATCTTACTGTGCAGCTGCATGTTGAAGATGGTCTGGTGACGCTCCACGGCCACAGCCAGGAGGTTGAGGACCGAAGCTGTCAGGCTGGTGTCGATCAGACCCTGTCGCACAAACCACTGGTACTTTGACAGCTTAATGGTCCAGGGACCAGTATGAAACATCAAGTGGAGGTAGGAGACACCTGGGGAGAGGAAAGCGAGGGACTTTTTTTAGATTGTTAGGTTGATGTTTCTGCTTTTATTTAGATAGTGACAGCTGGAAAGAGACAGGAAAGGCAGGGAGGGAGAGAGGGGGAGAAATAACGGAGGGGGGAAGGCCAAAGTTGGAATCGAAAACCCACGAGGCTGCAGAAATGACTCGGCCGTATACAAACTGACATACGTTACCAGGGACCTCAGAAGAGCGGGGCTTTAGCAACAGCGTTTTGTTTTTGTAAAAGCAACGGGATGATTTCACATCATTTACATATGATGTTGTCTCTGATAAGCAGTTTGCGATCAGGGTTTGTTTTGCTACCAACAAAAACCGGGACAAATTCCTGAATGTCTGTTTCGTGTTTGTGCATGCAATGTGAGCGTGTGAAAAAAAAAAGAGAGAGATAGAGCATCCAGATGTTTACAACATCAGCACAAGCTCCACTGACAAAGATGCGTTCGCTTGCATGTGAAAAAGTGTATGCACTCATATTAACAGTTTCTATCTGACACACCATCGTGCTTTTTCCTGCATTCACGCTCAAACTCTTCACACTTGCTACCACATTGGTTGAACAGAGTCGACGTTATGTGTCACAGCCTGTGTGTGTGTTGCACTTTAGGTATCTAACATATAAATAAATCAGTTCAAAGTGCACAGACAGATGGAAACATCCATGGTTTAATAGCAATAAAATGTCTATTTCCTTCAAAACTTTATTTTTTAAAACTATTAAAAGCAATGCGAACATGTTTTGGAGTCAATAAAAACATATATATCTAATCTGTAGTGCTGGTTCTTGCAATAATAATAATTCAGAAGAGTGTGAAGTGAAACTACTGTACCTGAGAAGAGGTCTGCCAAAGCCAGGTTTCCCAACAGGTAGTAGATGGGAAAGTGAAAACGTCGGTTTTTTAAAATGGCACCTATGACCAAAAGGTTGGAAAAGATGACAATGAAGCACACAGTCATGCCCAGAGTGACGATCACATAGTCACGCTGACGCCAGTGGGCGCTGATGTTTTTTCCACTCTTCTCGTAGAAAAACTTGACGCTCCGGTTGAAGTAGCATCCCTCTGTGTCGTCAGTCTGTGAATCCATGTTGAGATATCTGCTGGATTTGAGGGATCAGAGAAGAGTCGGGGAGGACGGAGACGAGAGCGAAGTCGCAGACAGGAAGTGGAGGGGAAGCTCTAGGGCCCAATTTAGACTCGCCCTCTCCGGTGGGTTGGAGATCGGCATGCCATCAGCTGGACAGTTGAGGACTGGAGGGATCCAGGATCTTCAGCCTGTGGAAAATTTAAATATTAGTTAAAGACAATGAACCACTCTGCATGAGTTCACTTCAAAATCAGTGTGCTCTGATGAACAAATCAATTGAAGTGAATCTCTAAACCAACTGAAATTAATTCCCATCATCATTTAAAATCAACATGTTGATTTTATTTTATGTATTTAAAACTGATAACGACAATAACACTCAACATTTAACCTGAAGCATAACCAGCCAATCAGCTTACAGTCAAGTTCAGTCATACAAGTTCATCATCAGTGCATGTATGAACCGTAGGTGGGCTATATGATTGATTCCATGTTATTGAGAAATTAAGTTCTGTCCTCATATGATTCTTACAGTTTTTATAGATTAAATTTAAGGATTTTTTATCAAGTCCTTGTACCCAAACAAAAATTTCCAGACTCTTATAGCCTCTTGCAGTCTAATTTGATCAGTTTTATATATAAAATCTTCTGTCTTCAGGCTCTGCTGCAGCTCAAGTGACGGAAATGTATCTGTAGCTTTTTAAAATCTGCATTTCTCAAGAAAAAATGCCAAACAATCTCCAGTCTGAGCCCATGAAAAGTTACAGATTGCAGCCTTTTATCATCTCACATGACAGTAAACTGAATATCTCTGGTTTTGCACTTGTTGGTTTGATGAGATGAGAAATGGAACAAAATCATCTCAAACTTTTGGAAACTGTCTTCACAGCTTGTATATCGAATATGATCAAACAATCTATTGAGAAAGTAACTGGGAAATGAATTGATCTGAATCATCGTTAGTTGCAGCTTCAAGGTTGAAAACGATAATTCAGAATTAGCACTCAGTGCAAACACAATACGGAAAATATGAAACACACTGTGGCTCTTTGCAAAGCCGCTCTGCCTATTGTCACCTTGCTTGTTTGACTTTCACTGCGCGGTGAGATATGTGCAGGCTGACTCTCTCCTATATGCAATTTACATAAGTGTGATATGAAACTGAAAAGTTGCCATGAACTGACTTCACAGAAGTGTTAAAGAAAAATCCCATGATGTTAAAAAGATCTAACTGTGTGAACTTCTATAACCACACTAGAGTGAAAGCATATGGGTTTAAAGGTTTAAATGAACACAAGATCAAATGTTTAACCAGCCAGGTTTATCATGATGAAAAATAAATGACATGAGGCCTGTCAAGTGAGATTTTCATTGTTTAACTAAGCGTGAAAAACAACATGTTCTTTTTAATGTCATACTCAAACAGCTGATGTGTTAAAGAATTTGTATCTCTGTAAACCAGATTATTTGCATTTCTGATAATTACTGAGCTTAAAGACCAACTGCCTTTCCAGGCTGACGAGTCACGACAGGAACACGGGAAGCTTTACGGTTGTGATGCTGGAATTAAAACAAACCGCAACTCAGTGAAGAACTCAACTTTAAAAAAGACACGCATTCCAAGTGTGACCAACAACGTGCTTTAATCCTCTGTTTACGGTAAACTCGTCAGGGCCACATGGTGTGTTTGGAGTCAACACCACCCGCTCACGCGTTCTCCATTTTCCTGTGAAAGCCGGCGCAGTGCGGCGCGGCGAGGCGGCTTGCACTGTACCACTGACTCCAAGTTCAACTCTCTCAACAATGGAAACGGCAGAGCAGCTCCCTACAGCAGAGACACACCTCACAATTACACAATCCAGCTATGTAACTCAATCTCAATCCAAACATGCACACCACACACACACACACACACACAGGGAGGGAGCCTCAGTGACCCACTCTCCTTTGCAGGGTGTGTGGAGAGAGATGCCAAAAATCAAAAACAGAAAAATGTGGACAGAGAGAGAACTTTAGATGCCTGAGATTGAATTAAAGGCTGAAACATGCAACAAAAGGCTTTGATCAAGCGAAAATGCAACAAGTGTAGCCAGATAATGTGAAAGGATCAAAAAGAGTCAAAGCAAGAATAAGTCTGGACCGTGTGGGATAATAATTAAACGTGCGTGACAATGTGTGTGTCTGTGTGACTGGCTGAACGAGGCCCACAAGTTCTGATTTGGGTCATGAGCAGACAGGAAGTGAGCAGATTTCTCCCGTACTGAAGGTTTTCTCTCCGTCCGAGTGCAAAACTGTCAATCAAACACGACTATTCCAGCTGATTTCTGATCACAGACGCTTCAGATCACACTCACCTGCACAAAGTCACCCCATTCCCAAAACACACAAACACACCTGTGAGCTCAGTTTACCTCTACAATTGTCTCTGTGTATCTGACAGTATTATTATCATCATGTGTTTAAAAACCAGATTAAGGATAACAATAGGATTAAATAACAACTCCAACATGTACACTGACATTTATTAAAAACATGCTTCAGCTTTGCACTTACTCATGCTTCAAGCTAATCTTAAAAACATGTGAGATAATGTGACGGGAAGCACAAAGGAAGTGTACGATGCCCAACAAAACATTTGCATCCATTGTTTTCTCTGCAGGTCCTCACAGTGAGTTAATGACCATTAGACTCAGGATTCTGCTCAGGCAGTGAGGTCCTAAAATATTATCACCATATTTCACAGTTTTTCTGCTATAATGATAATCTTGGTGAAATTTCAAAACACTAGGCCGGTGTAGTTTTTCCTGCTCTGTTTGGAAACCACATAGCTGTTGAAATCTCCTTGTTCTCAACCAGGTTCTTGTGCTAAATGTGGTGGCAAAAAGTTCTCGCCCTCTTTTGTTGCACCTCATACATGCTAATGTGGTTTGCTGTACTTTTTTTTGGTAACAAAACAAGTCTGAACTGCTGATGTTGCTCCCTCTGCTTTGAACCAAATCCTCCACTGGAGCCGATAGAAACGTCATATACGATCAGAGCCATGCGTGTTGTTACTGTGTATAACGGAATGGCATCGTCACATTTGCCGTTATCAGTATATGAAACTTTTTTGATCATAATTTTGAAAGCTAGAAAGTTATTTTTTCTCCCCAGTCTGACCTTTTTGACCTTTACCTTTTCTTAAAACCCGATTCTGTTACTGAATGTTACAACAAAGACACCAGGTGCTGATCTGACACCAGCGCTTTCTCCTTGACGCGTGGAACTTCCCCGATTTTACGTAACAAAGTTCATTTCCAGGTTGTCAGGAAGTTCTACACTTTTGAAATTTGTCATAAAAAATCCTTTTTTGTGGCTTCACGGGGACGTTGCATTAAATCTTCCATAGTGCTTCAAGTGATGCCGTTCAAGTAAACGTCTATTAACTGCAAAGAAGGAAATAATAATAAAAAAAAAGCGGGGGTGTTAACCTTGAATAAAATGAGTTTACCAGAACCTTTGTGGTTTGGTGTAACATAAGCCACTGTTACCACAACACACTTCTATTTCTAACCTATTGGGTTAGAAACAATTCACTAACCTATTCCTTTAGTTGCATTGTGGGTAATGCTTGCAGCAAGCTTTGATAGCGAAGGAGAATGCATAGAATCAAATGGATTCGGATCTTCTGCTTACAAACTGTGTAAATTTTATCGTTTTTTCTCATTTAGCTTGTGTTTTAGAAGATGCAGTCAATGTTTGGCTGAACCTCAACACTTCACGTGGTACCAACAAAATATGTTCTCATCTCCAAATATGAAAAACTGTCCAGTATCAATATCTGGCATCTAATTGCTGGTCAATGAACTCAACATTAAAGTTCTTGTACAGCTGCTTGTCTGTAGACAATATTTAACATTTGAAAACTTTGGCTTCATTTGCTAAATGCCACAGGATGCCAGTTAAAAAAAAATAAACACATTATATCATACATTTGTTTTCAAAAACACAGACAATAGTTGCATTTTATCGTGAACCCGGAGGCTTAAACACAACTTTTTATCTTCTGTTCCAGTGCAAATCTGGAAACAGACAATCAAAGCAGTCAGGCGGATTTTAATCTGTGTGACTTCTTTGTCAAAGATCACAAGATAAAAAAATTCATGCTTGTTGATTTGCGGCAAACTTCCACCTGTCTTGCTTTAGAGCACATAAACATTCAGATCAATGGCATCTGATGCTGCTCAAAAGGCTGACGGATGCAGAGTTTTCAAAAGCTGCATGAATTTGCACAATCCCTCTCAGACGCTTAAGAAACCAGACACATGCAGCTGCGTTCACAGGATGTGGAACCACCAAAAAACAAATTAGCAGTGTGGGTTCCCCACAGCAGCCCCTGTTCTTATCACATCTGTTTCCATCAGCAGAAACCTGTCATCTGCTAAAAAATACCACCAAACACGACTGCGCAATACATGTACAGCAGACATAGCAAGTTAGTACGTAATTAATAAATATATATACACCTACTTTCACTTACTGTGTGGAAATTTAATGTTTATTCACCACAGATAATGAAGACAGACTTTCAAACAAGAGTTTTACAGGGAAAATATTTGTGTTTTGTTGTATTGTATTGGCTGATGTAGGTGTTTAGTGTAGTGCTAAAGTTAAAACAAGGAAGGACAATGTTGGTCAGATCTTCCTGTTGATAAGATTACACCTTTCGACTGTGACAACTCTGAGCCAGTTATATTATTTTGACATCCTGGTATATGTAAAAGTTCAAATAAACAAACAGTCATTTGTTTCTACGGTTTTAACACGGATTAAATCAAACACCGCACATGGAATTGTTGCATCAACAATGAGTTTTCTGCATTCTTTCGGATTTTAAGGCCTCAGAGATGCAGGACGCACGTTCAAGCAGCCTCATGCCTGTTTGATTAACATGGAGCTGCAGTAAACAGCCTCTGGACAGAGTTTGCATGACACAGGGAGCGAAATCTGCCCTCACGACAAATTTTTTTTTACCACAATAAAAACCGAAACGTGAAAACAACTTTGGTTCTGAGATGTTACCTGGCAACTGGTGCTCGTTTCAGGAAGTTTCTGGTTGTGGCCGAGAAAAAGTCAAGCAGCCATAAAACCCCATGAGATGGCAAATCAACACTTTGAGGTTTTTCTTGACAAGTTTGGTTTAAATTATTCAATTAATGCAAAAAACATGGGTGACTGACATGCAACACTAATCCATGCTGGACCTGATGTTGGTTTGGTTGGATCCTCCATATTGTATCTTTGTCCTTCCGATGGCGGAGACTCCGACTGATGTCGCCAAAAGATGGCGGTGCCTGTTTCATTCGTCTTCACTTCTTGTTTACAGCTTGTTTTGTTTCACTTCATCTTTCTTTAATAAGAGGAATACTGTGGCCTTAAATCTACCTACCTAGACACAAAAGTGATATCAAAATTAATGTTTAATTATAGCAATTGTTCAAAAAAAAAGAGAGAAAACTTTGGGTACCTCCCCAGTGGAAACATCTCGACCTCACTGTGTGTTGTGAGAAACTGTATTTGCTTTCCTAACTCTGGAAGTTCCTCGACTTTCTTGATTTTCATGCTCTATACTGTATGTCTGTTTGTGTGTAAATGGACTGGGCTGAATCAGTAAACACCAGTTTGAATGCAAACCGGTCATTACCATAGCAGCCACACCCGAGTCTCTTCTCCCTCCTCCGCTCCTCTCACTCTCTCAAAAGTGGAGCCTCTGCACATCAGCTTCAGCAAAGCACTCCTCTGCAGCAGGAAAGATTTACACCTCATGTGGGCCTACACGTCTGCACCTCTGTGGCTAAAACCATTAGTGCAGCGGAAGTGGTGGTGGATACTGTGACTGTTTGTCACTTCTGATTCCAGGTAAAAAAACAGAAATACCGCGGATCTCCTGAGGAGCTCTCTCTCTGGGTGCATTTTGTTTTAATTAACTGCGTCTCCTTAAAGGGTGTCGGTCCTGCTGTGCGGTACGGACGTGCAACTGGTGGGACCGACTGGGTTTCATCTGGGTAATGATTACCATTAGCCCGTTTAATCAAACAGACACATGCAAAGACACTTCCTCTGCAAGTTTAAGCAAACAAGGACACCAATGCGGTTGAGGGGTCTTTTTTTTTTTTTTAAATCCCGTAACAAAAGACCTGAAGCCCCAAAAGCCACACAAATAGAAAAGAAACATCTATTTTAAGGGCCATTTTTAAAAATGAATTAACTCATTTTTAATTCTGCTTCTGCCAGCTGTGTTTAAAGGTTGTTTCTTTAAATCTTAGGATTTCAACACTGCAGTCTTTCCCTTCTGCAAACAGGAAGTCCTTGTCGTAAAAGAACTGCACCGATGATGTTCTTAGTCCAACATTTACTGCAGGTGATTCAGCTGAATGGTTTTATGTGATACAGTTCATAGTAAGTTTATTAAGTCAGCATTTCCCCTCACAGACTCACAAACTCTTATCAGCTCACCTTCTAAACTCACATCTCAATCACCCTCAACATGAGACACAACAGAAACTCAACTGTCCCAGTTCGTCCATATGCAGATAAGCGGACTGACAAATAAAATGTAGCAACAATTTTGATAATCAGTTTGTCAAAATATTGATTATTTAAGTGGAATTGACACATTTTCTCCAGCTACTGCCTCTCAAATGTGAACATTTACCCCTTTGTTTCATATATTTTAAAATGCAACATCTGGACTGTTCGGTTATACAAAACAAATTCTCTTAATATGTCACTTTTAGGTACTTGTAAGAGGCATTACTTAGTATAAATGAAGTTGATTCAACTTCATAGTGTTTTTTTTAAGTCTTATATTCATCAAAAGATGCCAAAGTTCTCATTTTCGAATGTTGTCTAAATGCAAACAGCAACAGCAGCTTTGCAACTTTTGCCACAAAACCAACTAATCAAAACAAAAAGTGACCCAGATATAAAGTTTGACTGGTTATTTAGCAGTTCAAAAAGTTCTTAGCAAAACTACAGGCATATTTTAGTCCGTACCAAGAACTGATGCTCAGCTTAAGAGGTGAATTAAGGTAATTGGACATTATTAGCTATAGGAGATTCAGGGCGGAAACAATCAGTCAATTCATATATTAGTTATGTGACTGAACAAATGAATCCCTGAATCTTCTAACATTTCAATAATCATTTCATTTATTGAGGACAAATGCCAAAAAAAGTTGGTTTCAGATTCTCAATGAAATGATTTGTAATTATTCTCTATTTTTATGATAATAACTTAAGAATCCTTTCATTTTAGACAAAAAAATTACTTGACATGCTAACTTACTTTACTGAAACCCTATGAATGAAAATGAAAGTATAAAATATATGAATTTATTGCTGTCCCACGAAACTCCAGCACTATTTACAGCCTGAAAAACAGCCATATAGTTGAGTCAACACTCAGTCACACAGTGTCAACAGGAACTGAACTGAACAACCTTCAACGATGGTAGAATTTATTGCAGGGCTGTTGTACTGGAGTACATTAGACTGTACATATAACCAGAATAATAAAAAAATTACCTGCACTGTAAAACGTGCCTAATAAAGCTTTCCATATAAATGTTTATTGTCCTGAAGCGGGACACATGAGTAAAGCACATTTATCAAGTAGGATTTGTAATGTGGTTACAGCCAGCCAAAGGGAAGATCAAAAAGAAATGAAATATTGGATGTCATTTCTGAGAAAGGGCATGGTGACTCTGACAGTCCTGAGGATGATCAGGCTGTAATGAAGTCCAGACTCCCTCCACGCCGCTCTGAGACAGAGCAGATGCCTTCGCATGCTGATGGGACACACGAACCTCCCGATAAGGGACAAACACGCTGCATGTGTGTGTGTGTTTTATCCACTATTTCAAACTCATAACGGAGGTTTTATTTAACAAAAAAGGAAAAGAAAAGAAATAAAAACAAATGTACATACCAAGAAGAAAAGGTGCACTCACCTAACTGGTGTGTGTGTGTAAGCTGGTTTGTCAAGTAAATCCAGATCCGAGTCCTCTCCGGCTCGAGAAACAAAGAGGTGTAGTACCTGTACCTGAGGTCACGTCCTGCGCTGTTTTTTTTTAAAAAAAAAAACACTCTGAGCACAAGGTGAGAAAAACGTGAAGAAATCACGAAAAAGCGGTTGTTTTTCTCTCTTTCTATCGAGGCTCCATTCAGCTTCTCTTATCTTCTTTCTTTTCTTTTTATTTTTTTGGTCCCACAAAAGTCAAAGTTGGAAAGAAGTCTCCGTCACTCGTGTTGACTTTTCCCCTCTCCTTCGCTTCCGGTAGCTCGGGCGTTTTTTTCTTTTTTTTTTTTGTTTTACCTGTGCGCGCGCGCAAGAGATCCGCGAGGTGAGAGTCCCAGCAGAAAGGGTGCGGCACGATCCTGCTCTGACACTCGCCGCCGCCTTTCTCACAAAGGAGCGGGCTGGAGCTCCTCGGTATGCTGCCTTTGCCAACCTGAGCGCTCGGTATCCGCCCCCAGCTGCCCCCTGTTGGCTGACGGGGAAGGCAGAGCAGCCAATGATGGTTGGAGATGAGCCGTGAGTGTGTGAGAGGGGATGTTATCCAGGCGGGTTTATATGATTTTGACAGTGGTGGTGGGAGGTGAGTAATTGATGGTTGAGGTTAGCCGGAGGTTAGTACATTGTTTCTCTAAATATTCTGGTGAAGAAGGCCCATTACCAGAGAATGAGGATGGGAATAAGGATGTGAAAGGAGACTTTTAAGGATAATTTAAGAAGAAACAACAGAAGTGGAAGTGATTAGTGGAAGTTTGTCTGCATTTACTTGAAAGTTATTGTTCTTTAAAGCATAAATTTAAAGTAGCTTGCTTGTGTTTGCGTCAAAGTTTGAGTTACTTTGCTCTTCTTCTCCATTAAGCACTTTGGGATGTTAATATTTAATCTTCAACTGCGAAACACTGTTATGTTAAGTTATTTTTCAGATTAAGATTAATCATCAAAAATCTAATTAACAGATGGATTATGAAGAACTAGAATCATAAATTCAGTTCTGAGTGGTTTCAGGTGTTTAGATTCATTTAAGGAGAGAAAGAATGCAAGTGGGAAAAACCACAAGACAAAAACAGATGATTTTTATGAGCTTGTAAAATAAATAAGATTCACATGACCATGTCGTTAATGCTTTGACACCAGATGTGGACCTTTGTTTCTTTTCTTTGTTTCCTGTCATCTGTAAGCTCTCCACTATGGGATGAGGGGGAAATGTATGCAATGCTGTTTTTAACAGTAATGGATGGTAGATAGTCACAAGAGAATAAATCAGATCATGTAAAGTTCGGTGTTAATTTATCTTTGTTTCCTTTTAATATCCATTTAAGAGGCTGCAGTTACAGCCTAATTCATTCATTTCATGGCTTTAATTCCTTCAGTTTTCACAATCTGTAAATAAAACATAAAAACATCCCTGGAGAGAAGCTGTAACTCTTGAGGAAATATTTGAACGGTTTAATTTAACGCTGTTACTTTATGATCTTAGAAGTTGCACAATTAATGACCAAATGTGCTCACTGAGTCAGGATTACAACCACAAAACAGAAAAACAACGTTTCATAGGAAGATATCCGATCCCTCAGCCCATAGTTGTGGTGTTGCAGGATGCAGGATGTGTGACTGTTGTATTTTTTGGCTTCAGGTGCGGGGGTGGGGGGGAGGTGATGAAGTCACCACTGACCGTGGGCTCATCCGAGAAGGGTCCACGAGGTCATGAAGGCAACACCGGAGGATGCTGCCTCTTCTTACTGTATTGTGTGGAAGAGGGATGCTGAATTCAAATGTGGCAAACAAAGGCTGCTGTTGTTCATCTCTTCGGACGGCGCTGACTTGCAATATTCAATTAACCCCGAAACAGAAATACCACAAAAGTGTTTAACTTGAAACTTTACGCATAATAACTGAAAGATTCGAACTGTACAGGCATGAAACGAAAGCTGTGTAACTCATCTCCTTCTCCTGTAGGTCATGAACTTATCAATCACACCTTCTACATCATGTCTTCAAACTTTTCCTCTCCAAAACCTTTGTTATAACATCTTGCCTACTGACCTTGTTTTAATCCTCATTACAGCCAAACCTGCTTCTACATTACAATAATGACAATGACGGCCACAGAAACGGCAACAATGGGCTGTTAAACTCATCTTTTATTCAGAGGACGAGGGCACGAGGCCCACAGGCAGCCCAGTTCACCGAGCCAGTGAGAGGGCACAATCCAAAGAGGCTGCTTTTTTTTTTTTTTTTTTTACATCACATCAGGAACAAAATGAAGCTTATCTTGTGTTTTTTCATTAACGGTTTAATACAGGACTACCAGAGTTGAACATGAAGCTAAGGATGAGCTGTTTGCACTTGATATCGCTCCAATAATGTTTTATGGACCTTTAATCAGAAACCTGCTGGAAGTGCAAACTATTGCCTCATAATGAAAATAAACAGCAAGAAGAAAGGGGGAAAAGATAAGGAGGACGTAACAGGACGCCGGCACGGCAGACAGACAAAGAGCATGAGCGAGAAAAAAAAAAGTGAATACTCCTTCCTGTTTACATAAATGGCCGAAAACATGTGGAGGTTTGCATGTGAGGGATGTGACAGGCGTGTTTTTGTTTAACATGTCCGATCTGCATTCCTTATTAGGCCGGTTGTGCGTCTTAGTGTGTAGCCACTTAGTGTGTTCCAGCGGTCACAGTTTCCAGTGTGTTGTATCGAGCCTCTCCATTCCCTTATTTCCTGTCAAGAGTCACAGGCAGCTGCCCGGAGACAGCGTGTGCTGTCGCCGTGGTGACAAGGATGCTGAATGCCCTCCATGCCCGTCTCCGCCTGCTTGTCACTGCACATGGCCAAGCAAATGTGTCAAAGTTAGGGCATAATATCTACCAAGCCAGGGTTACCAGAAGGCCAGAGCAATATACTAATGCATTTAAGAAGCGAATTGTGCTATTATTGCACTTTGACTCATATCTTATGGCGGTATTTTTTGTATTAGTGTATATTTAACGGTGGCAAGGGAGCAAGGTCTGTCCACCTATTGATCCGTAAGATCTATTCAGAGATAATGGCAAAGATGAAAAAAATGATTATGACAAAACCTCGGATGATTATCAAGGATCAGTGTTTAACTTTATGGCTTTGAACTGGTTGAACCAGCATTTCAAACGGGCACATGTTGCACCAAAATCAATTAATTTCCCCGGAAGTGCATGATCAGCGGCTGTGGTCGTGGCTGTATTTCATGAAGTTTCTATTTTATACGACATGAGGTACAAACTCAGTTTTGCCGTTTAACTCCCCCCCTCAAAAAAATTAACAAAAATATAAGAGTTGTGCTGAAATTAACTGATAATAAATTCAAGGATCTGTTTCACAATTTGCTTAAAAACAAGCCTGCAAAGTGAGATACAGTTCTACAGATCTTCTCCACCATTAAATACACAATAAACGCTAAAGTTAATAGTGTTTTGATACACCATACAAGTTGACACGAGCATTTTGAAGATCTTGAGACTAAACATAAAGAGCTTTTTAAAGGGAAGCGCATATATATAAAGAGTTATATTATAGTTCAACAGCAAAAGAAACTGCAGCCTCAAACAGTTAAATCAACAAAAACTGCTCATTATATATAACCATTGTAAAGAATTTAAGGCAGGACTGCAATAGTTTTGTGTATCTCATAAATTAGCAACTGAGTGAGTGTATATATCTACGTATATATAGGTGGATGTATAAGTTATATCCCAACCACATTTAGCTACTTCTACTGTAGCCTATTTATCAACTATTCATTAGATTAGATAAGATTAGATTGAACTTTATTGATCCCTTCGGAGACTCCCTCAGGGAAATTGTGGTTCCAGCAGTAGCATAGCACAGTACATTACAGTGTAAAGTACAAAATATAAAAATAAAAATAAAAATAAAAATGAAAGCTACAAAAGTTCAAAGTTAAAGTTAAAGCTATGGATTACTGCACAAAGGCATTGCACATTTCCGGACATCCCTCAACTTTAGCTAACTCTTTTATTTTCTTTACTTGATACTTTAAAACTCAGGCATTCTAACCATTTAAACTTTACTTTGTGCTGGCTAACTGTTTTCTTTTACTGCCTCCTGCTGTGAAATCCAGTCATTCACCTTGTTAACGTTTCC
Organism: Acanthurus leucopareius; assembly: GCA_029814765.1. Lineage (NCBI taxonomy): Eukaryota > Metazoa > Chordata > Actinopteri > Acanthuriformes > Acanthuridae > Acanthurus > Acanthurus leucopareius. The sequence goes on along the minus strand of JAQMCX010000043.1, from coordinate 13,334,598 downwards.
ATATGGTGTTTTTTTTAATACACTACAAGACATATAATGAGCAAAATGAGCAATAAATGCCATTTAAGAGCATTCACACCTTGAAACTTCGGTCTCACAGACACAGGTTACACTATACACCAAAAAAACAAACAAAACAGTGTTGAAGAGGATCAGAAAATCTGAAAGTCGAACCCGTAGCTTGCAGCAGCCTTTTTTCAGAGAACTGTTTTACTGCAGAAGTCTGACGCCGTTCGTTTATTCTGGGGACACTGAGTGTGCGAGTTAACAGGTCAGATGGTGAGTTTATTTCTTACGTTGTGTCTTTTGAGTGCTCAAACGAATCCGTGGCGTGCGAGATAACAGGGGCCTGCTGAGTTTCCTGATGATTCATATCAAATGCTGACACAACGTTTTAAAACAGCTTTGTGAAGCAAACTGAGAAAGTTACGGTTAATGTTACGCAAAACCAGTCTGAAACAGTTTCGGAAACAGTCTGCTCATTAAACGGCTTGAGCTGATGCTGCAGATTAGCTGTGGTGAAGACTGAAAGGACCTGAATGTAACTGTACTACAGATGAGCATCACACCAGTTTTCAGTCCTAAGTGATCTTTACTCTACACTTTAACACTATTTGCATTATTATTAGTATTATTTTTTGATTAGCTGAGTTATCTCTCAGTCTGTCCTGCAGCACATGACCCTGGGGATGCAGGTGACCATGGTTGGGAATCGCTGCAGTCGCTGGAGCTGCTGTGATACGATCAAAGAGGTCAACAGCAGCTACTGAACGGACCCTTGGGAGATTGTGTTTTAAGTACAAGACAAGTTTCCAATCTCAACACACCTTTTTTTCCCTTCTACTATAATGTAAATCAATTCACAAGTACTTTATTTGTCTCGCTGTTCTTTGTTTTAAGGGGCCAAGTCTCGCTCAATGGATGATGCACTTATTCTGTTTGTTTAAACAAGAGTCCATAAAGTGGTAATGAGCTAATGCAAAAAACAAAGTTAACACCTTTTTTTTTTTACTATTTATTTATTTATCTTTTTTTAAACACAGTGCTTTGTTACTAAAAAAAAAAAAAAAAAAAAAAAAAAAAAAACCCCACCAATGGAAGAACTATATTTGAATAGTAAGCCAAAAAAAAAAAAAGAAAAAAAGGGGGGCGGGAAATGGTTTGTCTAACCCGGCAACACAGTAAAAGCAAAAGAGCTCTCGAATGATTCATGGAGGATGGCGTAAACATTTCTGAGCGGTGTGTATTGAAACAGCAGGGGCGGAGTGGGAATTCCCACTCAACAAATGAATTGCAGCCAGATCAGCTCCCACAGGCGACCATGTGCACCATCAAACAAAAATTTAGAGCATGGGGGCATGTTGCGTGTGAGCGGCGCAATGTGTCAGCAAAGTGTGCACGAGTGTGTTTTCTGCCAGTTTTGACTTATGTGGGGTCTTGTGCAACGCGTTCAAGCCCGAGCTGTGTGTTTGCGTGCGCGTAAATCACATATGGAGTCGCTTATTGGCATCTGGCATGGATTTTGAGAGGGCCTTGATGTCCCAATGATTAGCCTCATCCCTGATTTCCACCCCCCGCAGCTCTTATACAGCCACTAACTGGAAGACTGCAGCACTTCTCCAGGAGAGGAAGTCACACAGTACATGTGCGGTGGTTGTGCTATATATGTTTGTAAATCTCCTCCCACACACACACACACACACTCACACACACATACACAGAGATGCACACATTTTCCTCTCTTGAAAAATGATGTAACAGTTCCTCAGAAATGCAACTCCTCATGTGCTCATGTGTGTTACACGAGTGCAGCAGAGACAAAATGTCTCAATATGAACATAAAACGGATGAAATTCAAACAGTTGTTTATGCAACGAATGAGTGATGGCAGGGATGGAAAACACCATAAAATCCTTTTATTTAGTAAAAGTAATTAATTACTTCTCAGGAAATTTGTAATTTAAATAAAACTCTCAGGTCTAAACATTCAAAAGGTAAAATTTGAGAGGGGTTGCTCATGGTGACAGATGTAGTTTGTGATATTTGTTTTTTTTTTTGTTTTCTGCTATCAAGCTTACCTTTGTTGATGTAAAGAGGTTGGACAATATAATAGGAACACCATGTGTCTTTCTTAGACTTTTAACTTCCTGGCATGAACCTCTTTTTCTGGAAAAAAAAGAGCACACCGCCTTCAGAGAAATAAATATTGATGCTCCAGGCGGTCGTTTCCTGTCTTGCATAGAAATCGTTTTCCTGTAAAGCAGGTGCTCCCGACGCTGGTGTCACTAGATGGTTACAAGAGATCGCATGATTAAAAGTGTAGCAGTGAAGCAGACAAAAGCACAACATTGTGTCTCTCAGACTTTGCAGACTTTGACATTTTCAAAAAAGGATCACTTTTGGTCACAAACTTTGAACTTTGTTTCACATGTTTCCCTCTGAATGAAAGGAAATCAGTCGATATAAAATGTGCAGAAATACATAATACACTTTTTCCTATAAAAGTCGACATAAAATACATTGGACCTTAACAGAGGAGGTCAAGAATGTGAAGAGCTGCACTTCTCTGCCTCCATGAGAGGATCACATGACTGCTCCACGAACACTTGAAACTCTCTGGTATCTGTTGCCACATGCAGTTGTAACTATTGTTCTTATTCCTTCTCTGCTATTCATTCACCTCTCCTCACCCGTCTGTGTGTAATCTCTCTCTGAGTCTTGGCACATTTTTCACTTCTCATTCATTAGCCACAAATGTTTCCAGTTTCCTTTTTTTTTTTTTTTTGCTGTTAAATTTCTAAATCTCTCTTCTACGTAGCCGAAAGCTATTCATGCATCTGCCACCAACTCTTAAAGTCTCTAACTGTGATGTTCTCAGATTAAGAATGTGCGCTCTCTTTACTCTGAAAACGAGGACGTTCTTATCTAAAAAACGGAAGAAGCATATCTCCAGCATCCCTTATCTTTATGTTGGCCTTTTCTCATCCTCACCTGATAAATTCAGCTTCCTGCTTGGCACTTTCTCCTCATCGAGATCCAATGACCTCTCATCTGAGCAGGGGTTTTTGGAAATGCAGTCGGTTTCTGACACGCCCTGGATCTGATTTTTAACAGGTCAGACGGTATGCAAATAAACCCACAAAGCCTCTCATTTGAAAGTCAAAGGCTATGAATGAGGAAAGCTCTCTGTTAGCTCACTGAGATGAAGAGGAGCAGAAGAGAAAAGATCCTCACAGCAGCAGATCGTCATCGCACTATGCGCATTATCGGACGGCTCAAGGCCGCACGAGACCCGGTTTTAGGATACATTTTAAAAATCAGTGCGCACGGAGTTATTAGCAAGATGTGTGTGAAGGTTAGAGGAGTGTGATGCTTCAGGGTTGAGTTTTTGTCTTAAAATGTGAACCAGCGGTGTCTAAACTTGCTTTGGATGTAATAAAAACTCATGTGACTTACTATAGGTTGATTGAGGTCTGCTGCTTCTCATACTTGGGCCGGTTTGAACTGGTCTCGACCACATCCTCTGTTTCTGTGTGTGTGTGGGGGGGTGTAAAAGTACAGTGGATAAAATAAGTATTGAACACGTCACCGTTTTTCTCAGTACCTACTATTTCTAAAGGTGCTACTAGTAGGTATTAGTAGAATCACCTTTAGAAATACATTTACTGAGAACAATGGTGACGTGTTCAATACTTATTTTACCCATGGTACATTCTGCACAGTCATCAAGTCACGGAGTCCTTCAACACCTTCATGTCTCATGACACCTTGTGCCAACTGAACTTCTCACCAACTTTTAGTCTCCACTTTCTTTGTTTATAACCTTTGTCGTCTTCACGTTTGGCTCCCACGCTGTAACAGAGCTGTGATTTCTGATGCGGGGTTTAAACTTCAACATCGTCCTTTTTACAGATAATCATTGTTATGTGCATCATAGTAACGAACACTGTATCATGTGGGAGTGAGACTACTGCAATGTTCTCTGATGATGTGGAAGCAACCTGCAGCACACCAGTATCATATCTCCTTAATTATCTGCAGCAGCAAAACATAAGCATATATGTTTACTCAAGTACTTTGAGTATTTTCATTATATGCAACTTGTTACTTCCACTGCACTGCATCTTAGAAGCACATAAAGTAGTTTCTACCTCGTAATATTTGTCTAACAGCTATACATTCATTTTTTTTCAGATGTCCAATTCTTGCGACTCTTCCTGCCAAGTTTTCTTCCAATATTGGTCATTTTAAACATTTCCGGTAAACTGAGGGTGTTGAAGGCGCATTAAATTTACCTTAGTGGGTTAAGAAAATCCTCCTGCTACCCTGCCTTTAAAATCAGCACAATCTTAAACATCTTTAGCGGTAAAATGCACCTTACACAGAATGCAGCAAGAAAAAAACACACAAAAAAAAGCCCAAAACTTGACAGTCAAACAGCGACAGGAATCGTTTTTCTGCACAACCGGTAGTTTTACTTTTGAAACTTCAAGTACATTTTACAAAACTTATATGCTTTTGCTGAAGTAAGGCTTTGATTGTACACAGTGTGGACTGATACTTATAGTGAAGTGAAGGATCTGACTGCTTCCACCACAGACGGATAAAGCTTAACAAAAAAAACCCCTCCAGAATAAAAGTCCTGGACATTTTCCAATGTTAAATGCTCACAGTCCACTAACCATTTCTGCAGTTTATATTAGCAGTAGATATTTAATTTATTTAAAAAAATACAATTTGGAGGGCATATTTTGTTCAAACTTCAGCATTATATTAAATGCTAAGTCATATTTGATAACAAAGATCACTGGGCAGCTGTGAAAAGCCTTAAACTGTCTCATCAAGATACACAAGAATAAATTTAAAACATACTGTTCAGCCCAACTTTTAGTTCTAATGCCTTTTATAGTCCTTTTACTTTTTATAAATACTATATTTCTATACTGCTTTTGTGTTCTTCTTTTTATATATATTGCAACATCTTTTAATTTAAGAGTGACTGTGTCATCTTATTTCCTTCCTGTGTTGCAATCATGCTTCACAAATAAAGTTTATACTATTATATTCGATGGCACATTGTTTCCAGATTTTTTATTATCCTCAAGATTATTAGCATCAGCTGGCCTCTCCTGACAACGAACCTTTCTTTGAAGATCAGTTTACTAATAACATTCTCGACTGAACTATGTATTTACACTGTGCGGCCAAAATTATGCGAACACATTACAGTGTGTGACAGTTTCTTTTCAAAGCCATGAGCACTGATCTGCTGCAGCCTCCACTCTTCTGTGAAGGCTTCCCATTAAATTTTGGATCCCATTCAGCCACAAGAGCATCAGTGGAGGTCAGGGCTTTGTGCAAGATCTCCCCAACAAACTGGGGAGGACGTGTTAACATGAGCACCTGGCTTTGGGAGTTGGGGGCCTTGTTGTGTTAAAACAGGAAAAGGCCAAACACAAGAGTTGTTAATAATGTTATTGAAAGAAGTTAAAACATGAAAAACTGCTAAATTTTAATAAATATGACTAAATTTTTGACATTATACATGATATGTGAAGAACAAACTTGTGAATGAGAACTTAAAGTGCACCTGACCTCTAGTTTCTTCATAGCTCCCTCTTGTGGCTGAAGCTACATATTGCAACAGGGCTCACAATTAAAACCACTGCAGTACAGTTAATGTGTGGAAAAAAGTTTCTTAGTGCTGAAGATAAAAAAAGATACAAGATTTTTAAAGATTTTTTTAAATATTATTTTAATACTTTTCTTAAAAAAAGATGTTGTACTCCATAATCTGAACAAGATGAATCTATTGACCTCAATGCCTCTCTCATCAACATACCAACAGGTTGTTCTGGGTAAAATAAATCAGAGAAAAATAGCAAAGGGAAAAGAAAACAAAAGAAACTCAAAACAATCAAATATGAAAGAGGGAAAAAGAAATGAATGAAACATTACGTGATTATAGAAGGGAAGAGTAGAAGGGCCAATCTAAGGAAACCAGGGAAACCCTCCTGCTTCCAGAATAACACAATGGCACACAACATCCCGAAACAGTTACCGTGGAGAATGAAAACATTTTAAAAATAAAAACTGAAAGACGAACAAAAAATCTATATTACAGACTTGCAGAAGCTAAGAGAAAGAGAGTGGAGGACGAGACGGCTAAGAAAGACTAAAAACATGTACATGATGAGAGGAAATTATAAAAAAAAGAGAAGAGAATGCAAAAAAAAAAAAAAAAGAATAAGAAGAAAGAGTTAAGTGCAGCTACCGAATGATGGGGGCATACAGTGATTTTGGAACCGCTTCTTTTAAACAATTACAAGCAAACTCCTGCATAATTTTGCATTTAAAAGGGGGATAAAGGAAAATTAAATAGCAATAAAACAGCCTTTAATATAAAGTGAAAAGATGCATTTTACATGTAAAAAAAATGTGAATGAAGGTTCAGCACTCATAGATTGGTTTTGGCATAGAGTTGAGAAAAAAAACAAAACAAAACAAAAAAAAAAAAAACAGAAAAAGGTATGAGAGAGAATAAGAGACGAAACAATCCTCTCGATAGAATCATAAAAAAGTTTTTTTTTTCTTCTTTACAGTAAATTCTACAAAATCAAAACCAGAGCTCAGAGATGAACACAGAGACGAGCTTTGCTCCCCCAAATCCAAATTCCTCTCGTTCTTTTTCATTGACATTTCGTCGTATATAATATATATTCATGTATCTATTTATATATATAATATGTATAATTTGTAGGGTATGATTGTTAGTTTACAGGCCAGAGCGCTAAGGCAAACGACACACTCTGAAACTTTTAAAATTCTGTCGTTCCTTCCTCATTGCTCAGATGTTTTAACGTGCACACAAGACCCAGCGTCACCTGAAGCCTCCGCCTCTCCGATTAGTGACCTCAGAGAGAGGATCAGAAGGAAGTGAAGAGAGGAAGGATGTCCCAGAAAAGTGTGTGAATGTGGCCGGGGCGTCTCATTCCAGTGAAACAGAAAAACTACACCAGACCAACCAACCCCTTCCCAGTTAAAATCAATCTAAAAATACAATTTGAGAGAAAAGAAAAAAAAAAAAGACACGGTGAGGGGGGGGGGGGGGGGGGGGGGGGGGTTGGGGCATTTTGTAATTTTTTAACAG
>JAQMCX010000043.1:13294892-13321020 GCA_029814765.1 Acanthurus leucopareius | reverse complement strand
ACACACTGTATTACTTTCCACCTTTGTATTGCAACTGTTGCACAGCAATTTCCCTCGGGATAAATAAAGCTTCTTGACAGAGAGCAATGTCAATTTTTACATAAAACTCTGTGCAAGAAAACAATCAAGTGAATTTGATCTGTTCATTGACTCTTTTTAAATGTATATTTCATTGAACAAATATGCTTAATTACATGCAAGGTAGTAAAACTGATGTTCACTGAAATCAACTGTCATTTGTGACAACGCACTAAAGAAGGAATCAAAAACCAAAACCACAATAGTTTCACTCCTGAGTTGATTAGTAGCTGTTAGACAGGCGTGACTCGTCTTTATATGGTACGTAGTCTTGATGTGTCACTGCTTAACGGTCACACAGCTTTTAATTGTGAGTGGAACAACAAGCTTTGTGCAACTGCTGTGACTCAGGAGAAAATTTGCCAAAAAACAAAAGTCACAAAAATCACATGACAGCTTTTCAAAAACGTGTGGAGCGTCCGTATGAATGGCCTACCTGATGGCTTCTTCTTCTTCTTGAGGCAGCTGGAGACGTATTTCTCCAGCTCTCTTAGCGTAGAGGGCTTCAGAGTCTCAAAGTCTATCTCGATCTCGTCCGGGTTGGAGTTCTTCAGCGAAGGCTCACGCGTTTGGATTATGTGCACGACGCGGCCGAGTTTGTCGCCGGGCAGCTTGTTGATGTCCAGGCTCAGCTGACGCTTCTCCTCGTACGACATCGGCTTGCACCTGTCAGCCGACATGCCTCCGAACACATCTGGGAGAAAAAAACACAACAACAGGTTGAAAACCGGGCCAGAGACTCTTTCAAATAAATATTCAAGCTCTGCATATTTTTCAGATACATACCCATGTCGTCCTCTGCTTCAAGAGAGGCCGAGGGGACGAGAGGGGTCGGCCCCGGCTGAGGCAGCACAGCTGGGCGGCTATTTTTGACTCCTTCTTTCTTACTGCGATCGACAAATGATTTGATTAACTCCAGTTGACACCAGCTACAGAAATATCACTGAGCTTATTATCTCTTAACACCTACCCGGGCTTTTTCCTTTCCTTCTTCGAAACCATTAGATCCTTGCTGCTCTTGTTTTTCTTAGAAGTCTGAAGCACCACAGAGGGAGGGGTCTCCACAGGTTCCTCTGCTCCCATCTTCTTCTTGTGCTTTTCTTTCTTCTTCTCCTTCTCCTTCTCCTTCTTCTCCCTCTCTTTCTTCTTGGGCTTGCTGGCTTGGGGCTGTGACAGTGCTGCCAGCTGTTCGTGGACAGCTTTAAGCTAGAGGGCACAAACAAACACAGTTGGTGGTCTTAAGCAGTAAAAAGGCTTTATTTTGTTCCTGTGTTTTCTGCATTCACCCATGCTTGGTTAAGCTGCTCTGCGTTGCCCACCCACCTGTGGTGACTCATAAGCCTCCCTCCCCCTTCATTTCCCATCCTCTAACCTGTTCCTGTAACTCAGCCAATCGCTGTTGCCTCTCTTGGTCTGAGTCTCCTCCAGAGGACTCCGATTCGGAGGAACTTGAACTATCATCTTCAGAAGCAGCAGAGGGAGGCGGCGGTTGTCGAGTCGAGGGGGCGGGGTGGAGGGCCGACGACGGGGTGGGAACAGAGACGGGCTCCTCTGGCTCATCAGGCATTTTGGCAAAACGCATCTCAAACACGTCCTGTTGGGTCAGAATGCAGCAAGGGAAACTTTGAGCTCTGCATGAATCGCAATTTGTGCCAAAGAACAATAATTGCAATGATATTCATTATTCTTTTCTAAATACACATTTTGAAAACATAGCCATCAATGAGCTGCACACCTTTCCTATATCATGCATTAGCTGACAAGACTTAGCTACAATATTTGCATTTTACTGCATTAAACTTGCATTTTGAGAAAGGAGCCAATTCACTACAATCAGCTGTGTTGTTGTAAATGTGAAACTAAAAGTAAAAGACACAACCATCACTGAGCTTTAACCACACAAAGCACTAATTCTGGGAGAAACAAAGGGGCTTTAAGAGTTCACAGGTAGTTTTTGTATTGCTATTCTCTGGGAATCCCCTTGAGCAGCACTGGTGAATATATTAACTGCTGATTGCTTGACATGTATCATGTGTTGATTTACCTGTAGTTTGCGCGCCATGCCGACCACGTCATGGTCTGGTGGGTTGTATTTATAGCAGTTTGAGAACATCAACCGGACGTCTGCTGCAAATTCTTGAGCGTCTCTGTATTGTCTGTTGTCCAGCTTTTTCTGAGAGACAATGAATGCACCACCGTGAACAAAACTTATTCGAATTGTTCAAGTATTGACAACAATATTTTTTATCTACTGAGTGTAAAAAGGACTGTGCTGTCAAAAGAAAGGTAGGGGATTTGACCTGAGTATATATATTTTTTTTTTCAAAAAAATCAAAATGGATTTGAAATCCAAGTATTACAAGCTGACAAATACCAATAAGTGTCACATAATGCTCTAATTTCATATGGGCCACAGGAGACGGTCCTTGAGCACATAGAAATCCAAATTAGACTTGACACTCTTAATCTCTTCTAAACAATACATTTCAAACTAAAGCTTAGGTTAAGTTTTTGTAGAGGTAGATATTTGGTTAAATAAAAAAACAGGTGTTGTACAGGCAGTAACACATTTTTTTACCGAATGTAATAAAATCACCTTGATAGTGCTGAGATCCATCGGGTGCTTGATGATGTCGTGGTAGTCATGGAGGCCCAGAGCTTTTACATCAACTGGCTTGTAGAAAGGCCAGGCATATGCTACATGTTTCTTGGATAGCATCTCTCTGACAAGGCGCGCACAGAAACGCATCTGATCCTGCCGCTTCTGCGTAATGGTCCCTCCCGTCTCCAGACCGCCTCCCAGGGGATGCTGAGAGTCTGGTTGCAACGCCTCTTTTTTGGGCTGCTTAGACGGGCGACTGCTCTCTCTGCGCGGCCGAGTCTCAGCAGAGACGGGAGATGATTCACTGAGCTGGTCGTTGGCTGTGGGTGTGGTGGTGTCTGCTTTCCTCTTCTGACTCTTCCCTTGCTGTTGGAGTAGCAAAGGTCAGAGGTTACAAAAGGGACATAAAAACTTGCCTCGTATTAATAAGACTTGCTGTTTTCTTCTCACCTTGATGAGTGCAGGGGAGCTCTGCAGCGTCGGGGCGGGATGGAGGCCTGGGTGCATCACTGCTGGAGGGGGAACAGATGTCATGCCCTGGGCCAGGACGTCAGGGGTTGAGAGAGGAAAAGGGGGCCCCAGGTGGGGTGCATGGGAGATGGGTGTGGGAGGCACGCGCGGGGGCTGGGGCTGAGGCTGGGCCAGAGCGAGGGCGGGAGGGCCTTGAGGGGTGGGTGGAGCATGGGTCTGTGGGGTGGTTGAAGGGGATGAGAAGCCTCGTGTGTTGGGGGTGGTGGAAGGAGACGATGAGTCTTGGGCTGAATCTGACTTGGTGATCAGAGCTGAGAAGGAAAGATATAAACAACAGAATTAGTGCTCGGGTAGAACATGTTCACCAAACCTGTCAGGCTGCAGTTCACATCCACGTCTGTCCAAAATCACATAAAACCTATTTAACAAAGAATTTAACGATACAATATAAAGTCGATCTTTGATAAAATGGAAGTTATCGCTTTATTGACAGTGAGAAGCACGCTGTCTTCAGGAGTACAGAGGACTTATCAAGAGCTTCATCACACAGAGCAACGATGGTCACCTGAAGCTCAAAATCAGCAAAAAAAAAAAAGAAAAAAAAAAGGCCATTTTGATGTAACTCATTGCTTCAAATATGGATGTTGCTGCCCAAAAGCTACACAATCTTAAATTTTATGGCTTCTTTGCTTCACACACATCATCAACTCACAGTGCAGATGATCAAAACAAACAGTGCAGTTTCAGGAGGAGCAGCTAAGATTATTATCACCAATTCATATGGTAACAATTCCCCTTTTCTGTTCCTGAGTTATAGTGCTGAACAATGACCAGAAAAATGCTTTTGCAAAACATCAGAATGCCACAGTGAAGTTGATCTTTGACAGAAAATACTATGCCTGTACTTTATCCAACTAAGACAGTTGTGTTAAAGTTTTTTATTATTAGCAAATTAGAAAATTGAATAAATTCCCACAAGACATTGCTGTCAAACTACATTTGAGAGAATGGAACAGACAGGCAGGCATAATGTGCAGGCATGACCTTAAAACATTATGTCTGGACACTGCACAGCAGCTGCTGGCAAACAGAAACAAAAAGGAGATCAAAAAGATTAAATCAAGGATAAAAACATCCAGCAATCTTATCCAGACGTACTTAAAACCTGCTGGACTGATGATGAAATTTTATGGGACAGGTCATTGAGCGTGAAGACATAAATGTGTCCTTCTAAGTGTAGTTGATAAAAAGGGAGAGCCAGAACAGACAACATAACTCTACACACAAGCTTGACTGGTTAGGTTGGGATAATTTTCTTGCCACCACAACTCCTCATTAGACTTGTTCTCAATTACATGCTGACAGAATGTTGCAACACCTTTGCTACTGAAAGACAGAGGGAGGCCGCTGAGGCGACAAAATTGGCATGATGCTGACATTTTTAAGCCGGTGTTTCATCTGAAACTCATACCTTGCTCCCGTCTGCCCCCTCTGCGCCCCTTGGTGACCACAGCGATCTCCTTCTCTTCCTGCGGCATCTCTGTGATCTTCTGGAGAAATTGCTTCTCCAAGGCCTCCGCCATTAGGACAATATCATCTCCAGGCTAAACACACAAACATGTTTAGAAGGCGTGAGCTTTTTTTGTACAGATGCTTTCCTTGAGTAGGAGGATGTCTGGTTTTATCATCTGAACTTCAAGGTTGACATATGTAACTAAAACTGAAGTGGCCAGTGGCTGACCTTGTTGTAGATGTAGCAGTTTGTGAACATTGTGTTGAAGTCTTGGATACACTCCTGAGCATTCCAGTAGTAGTTGTTCTCCAGACGTTTTTTTATTGATCCCATGTCCATAGGGGTCTTGATGATCTTATAGTAGTCCTTAAGGGAGAAGGAGAGTAAGAGGAGTGTATCAAATTAGTCACTTGTAAGAGAACAAAACACAAAACAAAAGGAGAAATATTCCATTTGTGACCTAAGCAGAAAAGCTGTACAGCATAAAGGAAAAAAACACGTTTGTTCTGGTCTTTTGTGAGGGTTTTTTTTTGGACAACACCAAAAAAATGTATATTAATTAAATGAGGGAAATCCTAAACAAACAAATAAATGAACAAATGAATTAACAGATATACAAAAAAACAGAATTAAATAAATAGATAAATAGACCATAAACAACACAGACATATTACAGAGACTAAAGGTACAACAGTATGTTTTTAATCACTAAAATTTCTCCTCTTTGATTGTGACAGCTGACGGTCATTCATTTGAGTTAAGACATCAAGTCTGCTGTTACAATCACCAAACAAGGAAAGTCTGAAAAAAATGCAGCTTATTCTGGAGAATGAATTAAGGTTAATATGGCAGCTGTTTTGTTGTCATCAGTGTATTTTGGACTACACACTTTGATTGCTGGCAAGCAAACACACATAAACGCATGACTCACAGGCAGGTTGAGTTTGATGGCATCTACAGGAGCTTGGAAGGGCCATGAAAAGTTGTGTTTCCATAACGACTTCAACACTTCTTTAAGCAGGTACTGAAAAAGAGCAAAAATCACACAAAAAATAACCAAAAATATCAATCAAATTTATGTCCAAACAACAGACACTGAGTATGAACACACGTAAGAACGCATAAACTGAAGTCTCTGTACCTGTAGCTGGTTGGTCTGTCGTCTGGGTTTGGTTGGGTTCCATATTTCGGGGGGTGGGGGGTTGAAGGGGAGGGGCAGAGGGGCAGAGGGAGGGTTCTGGCTGCTGCCTGCCTCCAGTCCGTCTCCCATCGTGTAGGTGGGTTGCAGTGGCTGCGCAGACAGTTTAGGCAGATTGGACCTGGCAGGGGCAGGTGGGACCGGGGGACGCCCCTCAGGCCATTACACTCTTTCCTTGACTCTCTGGAGGGGGGGGGGGCGCAATCAACAAAAACATCATCACTACAACTAGTAGTGTGCCTGTTAAAGAAGCCAACTCTGATTCACTCAGGAAACAGTCAGCACTGCTATCTCAATTCTTAAATTCATCATCTCAAATCCAAGACCAACCCACAATCAGTCTTTGGCACTTTCCTTCAGTCTCTGCATCAGTCATTTAAAGGAAAATAAAAACTCACACTGTCTGGTCTTTGGCTGCAATTTCTCTTAAAACATTTGCATTTGTTGTACTTTGTAATTTTTTCCCACTTGTACATATTTTAGAAAGATGAGTTTACTTATCCAAAAACTGAGTGTTTTCCAGACCAATTACAACCAGTTAGATGTCAAATTCTTACATCAAATATTGACTCAAAGCTTGAGAACGAATAAAGACAATTTCCCTGCAGCGTTTCTGCCTCATCACATAGAGATGGAATTTGAAAATGTGAACGCATTACAGATTTTACACTTCTACCGGCCTTGCCAGCTCTCACTTAAACTGTGAGACATTAGATACAGTATTAAACTCTCAAAATTCAAAATGTATACTGTGCACAAGGAGCTGTAAGTATTTAATTAGAATTGACAGGTTGCACAACTAGTCTGCAGCAACTGTAGAATAATAAAAAGATAACATACTGATGTAATGCATATGATTTCTTATAATAACTGAGGGTATAGAAACACATGATGCTGGTATGGGATTTGCTGAGGTTAAGATGCATGTATTATGCACGTTTATAGTGAATTTCTATTACTACTGTTTTGTAAGAAAAAGTCAGTAACATCTACTCTGTACAATCAGCTTAATGACAGTCAAAGTTCAGAAATAATGTGAGTTAAAATTTCAAATTCATAACATATGCAATACTCAGAAATTGTTGGTTATATTAAAGAATCATGTACATGGTAAAAAGCGAAGACTACTAGTTAGAGGGAAGACAGAGAAAGTCTTAAGTTATTTTTTAGACAATCATTTAATAGTTAAAGTTGTCACCAGTGGCAACTCATGAATAGGCTCTTCAGTCATCAAGTACACATTAACATGTAGTTACTGCGCTGGATAAAACATTTATGCACGCAAGGACAAGGTAATTATGTGAAGCAGCAGTATAACTGATCCACTGAACAGTGCTATATGAGAATATCACAAAAAGGAAGTTATTGTTTGTTAATGTTTCTGTATTTTTACAAAATACTGAGAAATTTGAAATTAAAACTAGATATTGACTTATGATAACCACTACTGGTAAAAAAAAAAAAAAATACTTCAGTGGTCTGTACAATAAATATGAGCACTTTTTTTCCAAAGAGGACATTGGCAGATGCATTATATAGAGTAAATAGGCACAATGGGATAATGATATTAAAATTTTTTTTGCAAATAAATGACAGCATGTTACTTTTCAAATTGAGGCTTAAAAATTGTGGACTGACCAAAAATTGCCAATCTGTGAGCTTAACAATTCTATTATCAAGGCCTTACAAGAATTAATGCTTGATTTTCACACATTTTAATTTTAGTAAGATGATTCTTTTCTGAAGACTCACATGTTTGTTGCTCTGCAGCTGTTGTCTAATCCAGTTGTGTGATCATATCTCAGTCGGTGGGGCGGTGATTTCCTGAGGTAACACCCGAGCTTTATAAGCGACAGATCGTGTGGGTAAGGAGATCACAACACGCAGATAATGGGGTGAGTGTCACACCTGGGAGAGAGAAAGATATGAAGAGGGAAGACTGATTCGATTTAGGATCAATACATCACACACAGGCTGTTTCCAACAGGCATTACAACAGACCGCCAGGTAAAAGTTGGCCATACTGTGATGTGAGCTGCCATGGTGAGAGCCCGTAGTATAGCTGAAAATCCAATTTGTCCCACAGGGCGACTGCTTCGAGTGGGAATATGGACATTAAAAATGTCATCTCTCTCCTCACAGGCTTAGAACAGGCCGTTTGATTACTTTTCTAGTTTTATTTAAATTAAAGTAAATGGGTCCAATCCAAGATAAAAAAAAAAAGTACCAGTGGACATCTAACATAATTAGTTAACACTCCCACTCTTCTCATACTCAAGAAACTTTTTTTTCTCCTTTCCTTTTTTTTTTTTTCTTTACAAAGTTGGATGCAGTGCTCATTTCACATAAAACACACCAGAGCTTTATTACAAGACTTGCAGCAAATTTCAGCAATGACATTAAAACAGCATCGCCAAGCTTAATTTTAATCAAATACAAGAAGAACAAACGAACAAAAAAACACAAAAACAACAAATCCATCATGTTAGTGTTTTGTTTTCTGCGAGGCATGTTGCAAACTGTAAACTGGTTGCAATATTTAAATATCTTCATAGGTCCACCTCAATCCTATGACTTAACACACATGAGTCCAGATACATGTTTTATATAGTTATTTCAGTCAGGGTTGTCATTTGTCACCTTGACAGCAAATGGACTTTGAAGCTAAAATAATCAGTGGATTAACAATGCTATTTCAATCAGCAAGAGAGGAATAACAGAAATCTTGGATGTGTTTTACCAACTTTCTTGGCAAAAAGGATGGATTTTATGTGTCATGCTCAGGCATAGAGGAGAATGTTACTCTAAGCCAAGACGTGATCCAAAAAGTGAACTTTTTAAAGCAATCTGCAGTGGTTGTGCCATTCTGTTCTGTGTGTCCTGGTCAGGTGGGGATAAAACATTCAATGGTTCTGCAGGGATTCGAGACCCAGCTTTCAAATAATAGCGATAAAGATGACAGATGATAATAAAGATGACATTTATGTATGTGTGCATATGTAATGATGCTGAAGAATTTCCAAGAAAATACATCCATGCTCCAAAAAAGAAACAGCTTGTCCTTCATGAGATGTTTGTGCCTTGATGACCACTGAATTTTTTTCCACAGAGGATTTAAATCTATAGTCTCTTATCCAACCTTGTTTTTGTTACACACATTTAAACAATGCTTTTATATGTAAAAATTCTAAGACATATGGTCATCTTCTACTGCATTACCAATAGCAAGCCGATAATAAGCTTTTAATAGGCGTTATATTTGAGGTCCCCTTCCAAAGAGAAACCAAAACTGCCACTGCAAAACACACACTGCAATTCACACAAATACACATTTACACATACATACTCATACACATGTATACGCAGACTGTGGTTGATGTTTGTAGCTTTATATAAATACGACAATATCCTGAAAATCTAGAGTGAGAAAAAAAAATCAATTCCATCTTCTCTTGACACAATGCACAATGCACCTTTTGGTTGATGTTTGTAGCTTTATATAAATGCGACAACATCCTGAAAATCTAGATTTAGAAAAAAGATAATCAATTCCATCCTTTCTTGACACAATGCACCTGTGTTCACATGATGTAACGTTAAAAAGCATAAGGCGCAAAGTAATGTCGCGACCCAATGGCTGTAATAAAAGACCAAACCTCCAAATAGGGAAGCCAATAATCACAACAAGACATCTTTATTAAAAAAATATTCTAAAAAAAATACCAGCCATTTTGCTCCTATTTCGTATAACGTAACGCTTAACTAGGTTGTTCATACTACCGGTATTATATGAGGGAAGCAAAGAAGCTAACGACGCTAAACGTCATTAATAACGATAACATTATCGTTACTTGCAACCAAAACTGAGTAAAAATGAACAATTAAATTAAAACTACTTTGTCTACATTCGCCTTGCTAACCTTCAAGTCAGTCCATCGCCATGTCCACTGACAGCGAGTGACAGCTCCGCACGTAAACGGCCTTTCAGAATACAACTTGGACGGGACTGATATTCTCGAAATGACGTACGTCGCACTTCACATGAGCTCCTGCGCCATCGCGCGTAAACTACGCTGCCGAGAGGACGTAACTTATGTCACGAATACGGCCTACGGGGCTACAAACAAACAGCCTAGCAGCTAACTAGCTAGCATGATACCGACCTGCACCTAACGTGCACCCTGACAGCACGAAGTGTCAAATGCCACGAAAACGACCTTCACATAATTATTGAGACAAGAAAGATACAACACAGAATATGCGCATAAACACCATATTGCGGTAATCTAAAAGACAAAAATTCATCCATCTCGTGTGCCCGAACCGGTGCAAGGCCTGCGAAGACAGCTCATGCTCCGCTTGCCGAAGCGCACACTGACAGCGCGCGAAATACGCCCCCGATGGCCATTGTAAACCTTTTAACGGATCCCCGGAGTTGTATTCTTTCGTCTAATTTACCAATGTTGTTCACACAATACCATAAAATGCTATTTTTACCTTCTTCAGACGGTTGTCAGCGCTCGCGGACCTTCCTCGCCCCAAATCCAGAACAAACAGTCCCGTAAGACGCCGATGACGTCAGACGCACGGGGGCAGGCCGAAGTTTGTCAGCCGAAATGTCACCCACAACTCCACCTCCTCCCCTGGGGTAATATCACGCAATACGTTGTAATGATCTCAACAGGTTTGTGTTTATCCAAATTCTGTCTTTGATCCGTTTGTTTAAAGGCGCATTAAGTAATTAACCGAATAAAAATACACTTATTGCGCATGTTTTTATTCTCCACATAGAGGCGGTAAGGTGATGCGTGCACACGGTGCGTTGGAATAAATATTGGTCTATTCTCTTAAACTCACAATACAGAAAAAAATGGAAATGAAAATGTACCAATTAGAACTATAAAACAAATAGGTATTAGTGGGAATATAAAATACTATTATTAAATAAAACAAGTCTTTAAAGGTTTCTCCATATTTCAATATTTTATCAACTACCACTTAAATTCTTAATGTAAACATAGAACTTAGCTAAAATTCTCTAAGTGATAGGTTGCTAAAGAAGCGATTTATGAACGGTACATATTCATAAAAGGGGAAACCAGGCGTTACATTAAACTAATAAATTGCAACAGTGCCAAAAAAAGAAATCAGTATATTAAGATTTAATAACAAAGCCAACAAATGGTGAAGCACAGACTTGGAAAGTGTAGTGCGGAAGTAACAAATACATTTTCCTTTTTTGTATCTTTCCATTGTATGTTTTATAGGATGAAGAAACTGGGTTGGAGTTTAATGGACAGCTTTTGATTTTGATTTTTCTTTTTTTTTTTCTTGATAATGTATTTGTGAAGCGTCAACCAATATTTATGCTCTGGAATACTACTGAGATCTGTGTCACTAGATAACATGGACCATTTTTAAAATCAAATCATAACATCATGGAAAGTTAATGATTACAAGTTGTGATATCATAAAGTGTAAATGCAAGTCAGATGTCATAAAAACTAATAATTAGTGTTACATAAAAGCTTTCTGAGTTGCAACTTTAGCTTCCTCTCCTTGATGCTACCTGCAATAAAATTTACAGTTTAGCAAATTACATTTAACATTTTTTCCTTAAGTAGCTGTCTACATTTTATTCAACCAACATACATTATATAATTCCATAACACTGACATTAACAAGCAAATGACATGTTGAAATTTTTAATAAAAAACAATGAAACTGATTTATTTAGCAAGTTTATTCATCATTGTGAAACAATTATTTCATCACATGACTGATTAAGACTATTTCATACTTAATCTACAGACATTATCCTTAATCACCCCGGTTCTCCCAGCAGTAGAATAAAAGTCCACCCTGTTCTGGATTTTACCAAAAGTTTGGAAAATCTTTAATTCTTCATCAACACTGGCAAAAGACAGAATGCTATGCTCTGGTATTATCTTACTTTGATAAGAAAAAAAAAAGGACACAATATTCCTAAACTTTACAGTACTTATTTCTTAAACAATTCTGAACAAATGAATCTAAACAAGAATACTTTAAAGAAAGGCACAAGAAAAAACTATTAAATAGAATAGACTGACATTTTGGGAAATACAACTACTTCCTGTCTTGCAGACTTTAAAGTGAAAAGATCAATATGTCATCTATTTGTTCTCAGTGTGGAACTAGAGCATGAGGTGATTAGTTTTACAGGTTGACAATGTAATCAGTTTAGACAATTAATCAGAATAGGATGCTTCACAAACTATCTGCACTGGCAGAACAATGCTCTGTTTGTGGCCAATGGCAGGAGGCTAACCTAGTCACCCTCCCATGTAAGCAAGCGGTCAGTGAGGTCAGGATCCTATAAACAAACAGATTGATCTCTGTAGAGAATAAGAGCGGTCTGTAATAGTGAAACAGGCAGCTGAGCTCATAAAGACAGCAAGAGCGAGCGGTGAGGATATGGTAACAGGAATACTTAAAAAGGAAAAGAGCCTGTGTCTGTGTTTGGGAGTATTTTGTTTAGTCCTGATGATAAAGTTACGTCAGCACAACCCAACAACACTTGTCTTGGTAGGCTAAATGTACATGAGACACAACACTGTAGGCTACAAATTGCCATTAATGATACAATGACTTAAATCACAAGCAGCTTTGCCTTTATGTTTTTATTTATTTATTTCTTTATAACACTAATGCTGTCATATACCTGTTTTTTTTTTAAAGGTTTTATCCATCAGGAAATTCAGATTAGATTCAGCCAACTTAAAAAATTCAGTCTGATGTCTTATTTGGGCTTCAGCAGGGCACGTCAGCTCTTTAGTGCCTCCTTACTTTGTACTGTATTTGTATTTGAAAACCTACAGAAACTAGCAGGAGTCATACCTGCTTGTAGCTGTAATCTAATATGACTCTCAAAATTGAGCGCGATGAACTGGCTTGATATCATTCCCATGAAATTTTTAACAAAGTAGCCCTTGTGGCACGGATGTACGGAATGTGCAGAAAACTGGTTCCCTTTGTATCATGTTTAGATCTACAAAAAAACAGTGCCTTGAAGGATGAGCGGTTATCTTTACATTTCTACATTTACAGGTGATTTACACTAACTCCTGCTCCTACAGGAAATAATCCCATGGCACAAACCAATCAAGAATCTCATGATCTGTTATTAGCTAAATTTTGAATTCTTTTTTTAGTGTATATGAAATGAAAGAAAGGTATAAAAAAAAAAGGAAAGACATACTGCCCAAACCTTTTTATGTGGTGTTACTATTATTTGACCATCTTCTCATTTAACTCCCAGCAAGAAAATGAATGATTGTATATCCCAAAATGTGCAACTTTAGCGAAATTAAATTATAAAAACTTAAAAGTCATTGAACAAAACGGTGGGATCAGGTATGTATGTTTCATAATATGCCTTGCAATGAAATGGGGGGTCAATGGGACTGTGGGGGTCACTGACTGGTCCAAACAGATGTTTAGGATGAGAAGCCACACACACGGGGCAAAAGTCATTCATCATTCTTTTCTTCTTCTTCTTCTTCTTCGACCTCCGCTGCCTCTACACCTTCTTCCTCCTCTTCCAGCTCAGCCTGTAATCCCTCTTCACCAACCTCATCACGTACCACATATCCCTCATCTTCCTCCTCCTCAACTTCAAAACCTTCTTCCTCCTCCTCTTCTTCCTGGTTCACATGCTCCTCTTCCATCTGCTCCTCCTCTGGTGCTGCTGCTGCTGCTGCTGCTGCTGTCGCTGCCTCTGCTTCCCCTGTTGCTTCCTCCTCAGTCACTTCCTGGCTTTTCTCTTCTTCAGCCGCAGGCTCCTCCTCCTTGACTGGGGCTGCGTCAGTCTGGCCGTCTGCTGTCTCACTGGTCAGCTCCAGCTCAGACACATCCATCACCATTGAATCCTCTGGATCCTGGTCGTCTTGGTTACCAATGAATGGGTTTTCACCCTAACAATGACAGAACATCTTTAAGTACATTCGGTTGTCAATGAGTCCCTGCAATCGTCATCAGGTAACCGGAGATCAGCAAGATTTACATTCGACATGTCCACGTTTTAGAAACGATATCCTGACGACAGGGGAAAATAACTAATAATACTGTATTAAAAAGAACATTGAGCATTTTTATAATTTCATTGCCTTAATCTAATATTGTTTATGTTACAATATCAAGTAATTTAGAATAGAAACCATGAATCATGAAAGTGTAAGAGTGTGATGGTATGAAACTAAGGAAGGTTGAATGCTGGATTCACTTGTGCCATGTTAAAACATGCAATTACATCCTGACCACAAATTCTTACCCTTTTTTTTCTATTTGCAAAGTAAAAAGCAGTGTTAAATTTAGTCTTGGTGTAAATCATACTTGGTACGAGACAGTGTACAAACCTTGAGGTAGCTCTCCAGCTTCTTGCCAATAACTTTGTGGTTGAGGATGCTGCGAGCGACTGACAGACTGGCCTTCTTAGACTGCTCCATCATTCCCTTTAGAGCGAGAACATTCCCAAGTCATACATAGTACAGAAAGGAAAACATCTTAATCTCACAACAGTAAGCAGTGGCCATAGGTCTGAAACAGCGTTGTTCTGACATGTCCGTACAGGACCTGGGTTGGGTACGTCCAGGGACCCTCCCATAAAATTTGGGGTGTGGAGTGTAACGGCATTTACAGTTAACTCCAACAATGTGCACAGATTAGTGAAATCAATTTAAAAAGTACTTGGCATTATTTAACACGATTAAAGTAATGCTATAAAACACAAGTTCGGATGCATCTATCAACGGCATTATATCCCAAATGTCAGTGTGTTTTCAAACTATCATCATCTTGGCACATGAGCCACTGTTTAATACAAGGTTCAAAGATTTGTTTAAAAAGATTGCAGTTTTATATATATATATAAATATATATATATATATATACACGCTCCTCAGTGTTGTAATTTTAATTGAAAAAAAAAAGTTATGCACTGATTGTTACTTTGCTGTCTTCATCAAGTTCTGTTTTTTTTTCTCTTTACTAAATCATAAGTATGTTTAGTCTTGCATATGAAATGATCGACTTGGGGGCGACTTGCCATACCTTCCGGTTGTAGTTGTGGTCGGGAGACTTGATGTGTTTCTGTATCAGGTGGGGCTGCATGGGAATGAAAAGGTCACATGCTGCACAGTGGGCAGCTTCCACCTTTCTCATGAAGTGCTCCATACCAAGATCTATACAGAGATGAGCAAAATTTGCAATTAGCAATCACTTAAATTTATTTATACGTCTAACACACCACTGTTGCTGCTGCTGCTGCTGCTTACCCCTGGTGAGGTCCTGCTCTTTGTACACCTGGCAGATGGCAGCACTGTGGTTTTCCAATTGGCCAACCCTCTGTTCTGTCTTCTTAAACTTGTTCTGCAAGTACTCCTACAAAATCAACCATTGTTTTTCTTAGTTTAGACTTCATGTGACAGGATTTTATTTAATGGGTGACTCATGTAACTCTGTTACATTTATGAAAATAACAACAACCATGACCCCTGAATGCACAAACTGGTCAAACCAGCAGTTCATCACAGCTCAAATCTTGTTAATTCTTTCAATGAGTTTTAGTGGATAACTACCTCTAACTTTCCCCTAAAAAAGAGAGAAATAAAACAGCCTAGTGAATCAGATTTCTCTTGGACCCAGAATTTGTCAAAGCTCTACCACCTGTAACAGAGAATTAGCTTTCTCTTTGTGTGTGCATACTAAATGAAACCATGTGATTTAACCAAAACTGTAAAAATAAACGTGATGTGATTAATGACTGTTTTCTTGATTTGCTTTATACGAGCTAGAAAAAATGAATTCCTTTAAACATTAATATTAGACTGGGACTTGACAAAATCTCAGATACCTGTAGGAAGTCTGTGGTGGGTTTGGACAGTTGGCTGGAGAGAAACTTAAAGTGGTCCTTGTGGAAGCGACTCTCAAGATGAGTTTCCATTTCCTCCTTGTAGAATGAACGAAACTTGCACACAGAGCACGCAAACATCACCCTGAAGAAAAAAAATGCCAAAAATGAACAGGGAAGAGTACGGCAAGATGAAAAACCGGTAAAACCTAGTCTTACTAGTAACATTCAAAATGGCTATTGCACCAATCGTTACTTCACCAAAGGCCCTTTGTGATACAGTGAATGTAACACAACACTGAATGGAGTAATGTACAATGACACAGGTGAACACAAAATCATCTCACCAACAATAAGGAAGTAATGGACAAAAAGTAGATGTAAATGTTGACCAAGATGTCAGGGGTTAGTGGCATTTCCTCTCACCTTTCCAGGAAGCCCCTCCTCTTCCTCATTTTTGGGTGCTTGTCCTGACCTTGGGCTGGGGTCTGTTTGCCCTGCGGACTTTTCTTCTCCTGGTTGGGTGAAGCTAAACACAAGCACAAGGGCAGAAGTTAGGCATGCCAAGATTTCCATGGGAGAGCACCAGTAATAAAAATCAACAAAGCATCCTTTAACATCTGGGACTCAGATCCTTCAAAAACATGGACAGATTCAAGAAGTTTGATAATAATAATGGACATGACTGGAATATGAAAAACATCAAAGACATTGAGGAGATGTGGATTCAGTTTACAGGGGCTGTCCAAAAGAAGACCAGTTTCATAATAATAAAAAAAAAGTTTAATAGTTTAATATTGAGTTACATCAGCCGTTTTAATATTCTTTACATTTGGAGCATTTTCATGTTGAACTGTTTTAACTACATTAATCCTGCACATGATCAGACACTCTGATTACAAAATGTGCATAAATCACAAAACAGAACTGAGGATTAAAAGTGAGTGATGAGAAACTAGTTGAGCTTACCTTTGTCTCCATCTGCAGTTGGTTTAGTCTCCTGTTAAGGAAAATAATAAATCATCATCATTATCAGCTGCTGAACAAGTGTATTTTTCATTCAACAACAAAACAATTATATTTATACTAAAATCAATATTTGGTTTCTCCTATTAAAGCTTTGTGACATGACTAAACACATTTAACACAAATCAGTCCAACTTACGACTGCATTCCTCGTCAATGCAGCCGGCATAAAGTCAATACATTTCCTGCCATTTAACAACAGCGTCAGTCACAGTAAGCACCTCCCGTACAAACAAAACTTATCAGGTTACCTCTCAAGTCTGTGCAAACATGATAATTATGTGTTGCAGTACAATATGATCTCTTCCTCATTTGCACTTGCATGTAAATAATTCTGATTAATTTGCAGAGTTATTGCAGGGTTTCTCAGACATTCGTTTATCTGTAACAGCCCACAACATGTTGTTTTCTGCCACCTTACTTTTCTATTTTTGGAGCTGTGTGTTCGTGTCCTTATGAAAATCGGGAGAGATTTTAGTAGAATCACAATGGACAAATATAAAGAACTTTATAGAAAAGGGTTAAGTTTTATTTCAAATACAATGTAATTTATTCCTTTTAAATATTTATTACAAAAAAATTATGCCAACCCCCAGTTCAGTAATTTATTCATGGGGGTAGGTGTTGATTTAGCACAATAAAGGCACATTGGAGAATTTAAAGATCAAAAGGTAAAAGTCTGTAAATCAGCTCTAGCTACTCACCGCAGCTGCTGTATTTGATTCACCATCATCACCATTTTTCTCGGCGTGCTCTGCAGTGACAGAACACATCAAACATTAGGCCAAGAAAAACATTGGAACGTTCGCTGGAAAGTAGGATTTTTATTCGCCTGTTTATGAATTCCTTTAACAAAGTACCTTGGGCAGCCTCTGACCCTGCACTCTCAGTCTTATTCATCTTAGACTCTGGTTCATCGGCAGCAGTGAGTGTCTGCTTTCTCTTCTTCTGGACATCACGCTGTGGTTTCACCTGCTACAGTCAAAAACAATTTGCTCTCACAAATACATATTCTGAAAAAAATCATATGGAGCATGCATCCAGAACTTATCATCAACACATCAGTGAACTCAAGCCCTAATGCTGGTCATAGGCAATTAGTACTCGGTATGTCTTCCCTCTCTGGGCATTGCCTCAAAAATTGTGTCAACTTTATAAAAAGAATATCCAGGGTTTTGGCAAAAAGAAAAAACAAACAAACCAACAAAAAATAAAAAATAAAAACCCCCACATAGTGAAAGCATTCCACAGCCCCACAAGTAAACAAGACAAAGAACTGGGCAGGTAGAGTTGTCACTTGCCATTACTATAGAAAAAAGGGCCGTTCCATGAAGCTTTACTAATTAAATGAGGACCGGGCAGTTAGAGGGGCAAGTGATGTGTCAAATGTGTCAGGGATTATTTTAGACATATTTCTTTACATGGCACATTGCAGGCACTAGCACTTTGGGCTGACTTGCAAGTTGGTTGAGCATACAAAAAGGAGGGAATCAGAAAGGGCTTCTGCCCAGTGTCTGAGGAGGTCTTATTTGGCTGGAGGTACTTACTTTGTTGAGGGGTCTCTTGCGGCCTCGCTGGCGGCCAGCTCGTGGGCCCCCTCCAAAATGCCTCCCTGGAAAGTCGTGAGGCCCTTGAATGGAACCCTGATGGAAACCCCCACTCTCAGGGTACATGCGGTTGGAAAGGAGGGATGGGAGCTTGCCTCTACCACCTCCTGGAGAGTGACCGCGGTGGGACTGGCCACCACTACCACTGCCCCGCCCACCTCCGCCTAATGGAGTGGGGTCAGACCTGCGGCTTCCAAACCCTCCTCCAGCTCCTCGACCCCCGGCACTTCCACCCCTTCTGGGGGAACGTCGGCCTGCTCCAGCCCATCCTCCAACTCCAGAACCTCCTCCCTGGCCACTGTTGAAGGACTCCCTCACACTCTGTCGCATTTTAGCGACTCCATAGGAAGAGGAAGGGCTGTCAAAGCCTCCTCCTCCCCCTAACCCAATTCCCCCTCCGAAGCCCGAGCCTCCTCGCTGACCCATCAGCATGTTGTCCCCACGGCCATCGCCATAACCATAGCTACTGCCGCCAGATCTGTAGAGATCTCGGGAGGAGGAGAGAGCAGAGGCACGCGAGTCGAAAGACTCGTACTGGTCATACCTGCAGGAGGGAGGGAGGGAAAGGGTTGATAGAGAAGAGCAGAGAGCAGGGGAGGCAGGGGGGGCAGTCAGGTTTGGATTTCTCCACCTGGTTTCCTTCTCCTCCATGGTCTCGCTTTCTCCATTTTTTTTCTCGTCACTCCCAACTTTATTTCAGAAACCACATTAGATCAGAAACTGATGATCCAAAACAAGTTAACACTTCGCTTGTGGTCTTTTATGTTACAGTTATAATTTTTTAAAATCTTTTTATTTTGTTAACAGAAACTCATCCAACAGTGTCCTGCAGATTGGAAGAAATGCAGTTTCTTAGGCTGTGAAACCTTGAACAGACATGAGCATGGTTTGTCACAACCAGTGATGTTTTGAGACAGGTGTAAGTAGTGAAATATCCCAGGGAGTGACTGGTTTACTGAAAGTATTCAAGAGAGGGGATGAATCATGAATTGGGCCTTTTTATCAATGAATATGTTTTGCAGGTAGAGCAGGCAACTTCAACAAACAGTTTGGCTTGAAAAGTTATATCAAGCTAACACCTGTAAACTCATCTCTCTTGCGTAACCTAAAGCCAGAACACAGGGTTAGGTCACATGGAGGATGAGAGAAACAAAGTGTGAGCAGATAAAAGAAAGTCAAGGCAAAGGCATGTTGGGTAAACATGGACTAGCTTCATGTGCAAGAATGTCAATCTGTAACAAATGGAACAGTTGGTCTATAATTGCACCTCCAACGAGTGGCCATGCATTTTCATGACGCATAAGGCTTTGAGGGATCACAAAACTTTCTTCCCAGCAATCAGACAAACCACAACATGGCAAATGGGTAGCAGTAAAAGCTTCCTCAGATGCTGAGGCATTCAAATGCAGCCTGGATTAAAAGGAACTCTCAGCCTTTTCATTCCAAACTGAAACTGGGGCATACTCATTTTCACCAACGAGGAATATAAAGTGTAATTAAATGCCATGGCAGGCTGAGGCAGCCCACTTTACTCTATCAACCAGACCAGTCAAAAACATTGAACACTAAGTTTTCATCTACTTTCACATGTTATTATCATTACTATTATTGTTTTTTCAGCAGACATTTTACAGGAATATACTACCATGGGACCCGAACTAGGGAGAGACCCCTTAGACTTAAAATTGCCAATAGCATTAGAAGGCCTAAGCATCTTTTAACCTCCCAGCAAAATGTGAATCTAGACATTTAAAGAAACATTTTTATCACATTAATTTAAATAAGAGGAACTTTTAACTAATTAGTTTTTGCTCAGTCATGAGGCAACATTCAGAGGCGATGTTCTCAACCAAACCACATTCAGATGTTGTCGGAAACATTTAAAATGAGAGGAACTACTGGTAGATTTACTACTTGCACTTCAATGGATGTGTGATAGTTGTATCTTACTGATGAAGACAGTATGGAAAAGAAAAGAAAATAGTTATTACCTGTCCCCTCGAGACCCTTTCAAACCCCCTTCCAGCTGAGTGAGCATGTCCAGTCGTTGGTTTATCTTGGCAATGACTGCATCTGCATGTGTGCCTGTGGATGAGAGCAGGGATCCTCCAGAGAGACCCCTCTTCATGTGGCCTCCTCCTCCTCCTCCTCCTCCACCTCCTCCATAGCCCCCAAGCCCAGACATTGAGTCCTTATAACCTCCCCCGTACAGGTCAAAGCCACCAGAACCTAATGTGAGGAGTTAAAAGATGTTACTTTGTCTACTACCACTTCTCCTCTAACAGATGACCAAAGAAACTTACAATTTAATCAAAACTTGACTGATGAGAAATTAAATATTTTTATTTACTTAATATCATCTAGCTTTAGGCTTAACTTAACGCATGTGTGTTGGTTGTAGCCTTGCAAATGGGGCACAAATTGTGGGTGTTCTTGTGTCATCATGTAGTGCAGGACTATATTCACACATTTTCTTACCTCTGCTGCCTGATCCTCCACCTCCCCAACTGGAGTAACCTACAAATACAGAGAATACACTGATTTAAGCAAATTGAAAGATGAAAACTGATATTCAAACAGTTATGACTTCCAGTTAGCCATTCAACAATATAGATCTGCAGTTACTAAGTAGTACATAGTCAAAAAAGAACATTAAGTCAAATTAAATGCATGCCTGTTGCGGGTTAACAGGCCTTCTCAATTTTCCTAACTATTAACTTAAGACACATTATTACACAGAAAATGAATGTGTTAGTTTTGTCTTACTGGCTCAACCTAGTGT
This sequence comes from Acanthurus leucopareius, assembly GCA_029814765.1. NCBI lineage: Eukaryota > Metazoa > Chordata > Actinopteri > Acanthuriformes > Acanthuridae > Acanthurus > Acanthurus leucopareius. Next base: position 13,299,854 of record JAQMCX010000043.1, on the reverse strand, counting down.
AAAAGGAAAACTGTACTTATGACTTTAAAATTAATGTAAATCTGACGTAAGATTTAAAAAAATAAACTTATTTTGGTACTTTATTGACCTTGCATGTAGTTAGGTCGATCGCACAAGGATCCTATAATGACAGCATTTACCAGCTAACTATAGCATAGCATTTAACACGCCCTACAGAGACTGACACAATGGGCCTCACGGTCCGCCATGTTACTATATCAGCAAATAAACAGCCCGATGGCTAAGTAGCTATCCTAGCTAGCTTTGTTTAGTCAGTATTAGCTAACGGACCGGGAACAACATAATGATTTCTGGGTTTGCTATCGTATAATTTATGTTTTCTGGTAACGACCAAAACAGATTAAATGATAATATTATTGTTGCAGCTGCCTAATACTTCTGCGATTTAAGCTAAAGCCAGCTATGAGTTAGCTGTCGCTGCAAACCACACATATGAGCTCTTTAACAGCCAGCGCACTCGCTATCGGCTAACAGAGCATGTGGCTAACAGGAAAAATGGTTAAAAACGATGATCCTATCCGCACTACAGAAAAGGGTACATAACGTCAGTAACCATTAACCACTTTATACTTACCAGAACCGTAGCCTCTGCTGTCCATAGTGTCTTATTGTGTGTGTCTGTTTTGTTTGTCGGGGAATTCAGTCGAAAACTGAGCGGTGACGGTAGCTCCGGCAGCGGCGAGAGCAGTGAGCGCTTGGTCTTCTTCTTCGTTGGTGTCGGCAGACTGGACGCTTCAGCAGCGTATTGCTGCCCTCTGCTGTTCACGATAGTTATACCTTTTGAGCCTCAATCATATTTTTTAGAAGGTTACATCTCTGACGTGACTTTATGAAATGAATGAATGAATGAATGAATGAATGAATGAATGAATAAATAAATGTCTATGAACCCATGTAGACACAGTTATAATTATTTTAAATACTTTTCAACTTTAATACTTTCTCCAAGGTCATAGAGTAAGTTAGAAAAAAACGCACTGCTCACATCTACTTTAATTTGCTGTTCACATTATTTTGTAAACCTCTGGGCGTACAACATACAGCACATTTAAAGATAAAAAGATAACTTGACAGTTTGTTCAAAAAGACTGGCGACCAAATGTGATCTTTATACCTTTCTGCAATGTGTTCTGTATATTCAAAGGCTCGTGAACTCAAGAGAGCATAAAGAAAATAACTAACAAGACATTCTGTGTTCAGTGTCATGCATAGACAACTAAAATCAAAGCAGACATCAAACAGGTTCTTCTTGCTGATTTAGTTTCTCCTGTGCTGCATTAACTGGATTCATGACTTGGAATGACGTGTTCTGGTAATCTGAGTTGATCTGCAGAGCATAAAACATAGCTAAGATGAAGAAAAACACAAGGAAACACATACAGTAATGTTTAGTGACCAGATTCTGTACTCACCTTTCACCTCTGACATGAGGCTCAAGGGGTGGAGGTCAAATAGGTCCTGATACTGTTTCGGTCAAACAGAACACCTTTACCAGTTACTACAATTTATTTACCATTTACTGCCATTCAAAAGCATGTAAATTGAGGACTGTCAAGTTTTTTTTTTTACCTTATCCACAGGTGGAAGACAAGTAGAGGGATCGGGATCAGCAACATCAATAACAGTCTCACTGCATTAATCATGACCATTGATTTGTTTCTAGCTGGAGAGAGATGGATGTAAATTTTGTGTCAGTGGACAAGATTAAAAAGAATACCAAAAAAAGACAATTAAAATTCTTGAATTGAAACAATAGTGTGTCCGACGTCAATCAGTTGAAACTAAAAAAAGCATTCTCACCTTGAACAGTGAGCATCACTTCAGGAGAACTGATGTCTTCCTGAATATTGACAGAACAGGAGTATTTTCCTGCATGTTGACCACTGACTGGGTCCAGAACCAGGACTTTGGTTTGGCTACCTGACAGGGTCAGAGATCGACTGTTCAAGTACCAGATGTGGTGTGTGTTCAGAGGACAGCTGGTGCTGCAGATTAGTGTGACTCTCTGACCCTCCGTCACCACTGCAGAAGGAGATATTGTCACTTTCAGGCCTAAAAAGATGGTTAGATTGATCAGTAAATGAAAAAAAGACATGTCATTTTTTTAAAAAAACTCATTGTGGCTTTTTGGTGACTTTCAGTCAAGTAAACATTACAGATAATAAAATATCAGAAAGCTGCATGTAAATAAAAAATATATATTTTTAAAAGGTACAATTGAAAAAGCTCCTACATAACAGATTTTATTTTAATTTTTTTGTCAATATTTAATGAAAGGTACACACACACACACAGCCGTAAAATTTCTGTACTAGGACCTGAAATGTTGAGCAGTTTAAAGGGAAGCTAAAGCAACCAGACTTTCTTAAAAAATAAAAGTACATATGCTGGTAAGATTTTGTTGCTTATGACAATTACCTGTGACAACCAAAGTCACTCCAGGAGGATCAGGCTGTTTCCATCTTTCTAAAATATTCAGGAGTCCGAATATGTATTCTGCTGAGTCATTCGTCCTCACTTCTTTAATTCTCAGGATGTGGCTAAAATTGTTGTCATGATACTCCAGACGACCTGCATCCTCCAGCTCCTCAATAACATCCTCGTTGCTTATCTTTATTTTATACCAAATTTTATAGTGGGGCTGGTTGTGGCTTGGATGAAAATATTCACTGGAAATGTTCACCGAGGAGCCTTCGACTGCACAGATTCTCCGACTAACGTAGTTCACTCTCGAGCAGGTCATCTCTTTAGTACCTAAAAATATGGATAAAATAACAAATATTTTCACTAACAAAACTCTGTAAAGTTGTGGATTCACATGATAATCCTCTGTAGGTTCATCACCAGGGGCCTGGATCATTCTCCCAAATGACTGTGTGAACAAACAGCTGCAGACACCACAGATGTGCTGTTGATCATTTGATGCCACCGCCAAGAGTCAGGTCGGAGAACAGGTTTCAAACATGCCAAGTAGATTAGCATCTCCAGTGTGTAGGAGCAACTGGAGATACACAGAGGTCAACAATCTCCACGCATACGCCTTCTGATTACGACGTTTACATCAAATGGACCCTCACACACTCTGAAAGTATATTTTTGGTTCAAAGTTATATAAAGTTGCTAGAAATGATTTCAGTCTGTATTCTCCTCCTCTTCTGCCATCTACCATTAGTATTTTGCAAGGGCACCGTAGCTGCATCCTGGCCTTCGCACCACCAACAAGCCAATCATTCTGCCTTTAGAAAAGTGATATTTGGTGCAGCAAGACCTCTCTTCAGCACCTATAAAGCACTATGGAGAAATGGCTAATTATAGGCTTCAGGCACAAATGTCCAAAGTTAAAAAAGACCGTTGTAGTTCATGTAATTCATACTCACAGATTACTTTAGAGTACAGATCCTCGTGGCCTTTTACAGCACAGAAAACATCAGCAGATTGGCTCGAAGCTGTTACATTTTGGCTCTCAGAGTATTTGTAAAGGCGCTTCTTGAAGTACCACTTGTAGGCAGTTTGAGGGTCAGTCAGGGGACAGCTGGGGGTACAGGTCAGTCTGAAAACATCCTCACGTAAAAAAGTCCTTTGAATGTATACTTCTGTTAGAAGAAGACAAATGCACTTCGATTATGTTGCCATGTTACATCAAAAGAACAACGTTAATTGATATATGTTTTATTAATTCTTGCAACTGACCTAAAAAGTTTAATATGTGAAACTGCTGCCATCCTATGAGTCACAAGGTCAAGCATTAATTTTTTCCTTTTTTTCAAATAAAGAAATTATGAAAACATGCATGCAGAAATGATATAACTCGCCCATACTATAACTTTTAAAACTATGGCTATAAATAAATTTAAAGGATTTTTTAAAAATTACATTTTTTTTTCTGCTGCACATATAATTACAGATTTCTCTATTTGACACATAAAACTCTAATCCTGCCAGGGAAACCCGACCTGATGGAAATGTGATGGAGCAGGGCTCCTCCTCTGATGTCTGCGTGTATGAACACATTCGTCCTTTAGCATAGGTCACATTAAAGCAGACTGATGAAACAGAATCTGTACAGAAAGAAATGACATTCAGTGTTTTTAATAATTAAAATGTCACGAAAATATCACAGTATTTCAAAAACTTTGCCATTTAAGGTTGCAATGAGCTAAAAAATCTTGTTTTTGCTGACCTTCAGTGGTTTAAGTTGTCATATTCTGTTTAATCTTTAACAATAACTTCTACAAAAGTGTGCAAGAAGGACAGTTACAACTGATTATTTTTTCTGTTTTATATCAGCCAATATTTTTTATAAAACAGGCTTAGGATCCAGATTTTTTTCACATCCAGAATGAGAGTTCATAAAATCACGATGCCCTGAAAAGAAAAACGCTCTCCCTGGTGTAAGTCAGTTAGCTGTACAGCTAATGGAGCTAACTAGCAGCTATGTTAGCAGCGGTTACAGGTAACTTTAGGCAGAGCGAATATTAGAGGAAAAACCAGGAAATATTTCTCAATAAAAGATGGTCCTGACATGCACCGTGATCCCACCTGTCACTTAAGGTACAAAGTGCCGTAATGGGCAACAAAGGTGCAGAGTGTCTGACACAGAGACACCATTTATCCTTTGTAAGTCTTAAGCTTAAGACCCTCACTTTCAGCAGTATTGAGAATGAGATGGGGGCGAAGAGGACAAAGCTGCATCCTTAAACTGTTGCTGAAATATCTGAAATCAGGGTCACAGGTGGAGATCCTGAACCGATTCCTCACAATAAAGATGATAGCCATGAAGTTCAGCATGTGCTGATATGTGGCCAAATGCAAAGTTATATTAATTAATGTCACTGACCTACTGAGACTTCAGGGGCTCTGAGACCCTTGTAGCCTTTGATAGCACAGGAATATGTGACTGTTTTGTCACTGCTGACCAGTTCTTGGTACCAGTTAGACCAG
>JAQMCX010000043.1:13269438-13286663 GCA_029814765.1 Acanthurus leucopareius | reverse complement strand
CTAACCACTGGCTCCCTGCGTCTCCCCCCTTCCTCCTCCTCCTCCTCACCCTCCTCCTCCTCCTCCTCCTCCATCCAAGGAATGTCTTATTCACCTCCTCTCTGTCTTCCTTCTCTGATTCTTACATGCTAAAAGCTCGCATGCATCCCCTGCCAACATCTGCAAACAAACAGACAAATGTACACACATGCTGCTGAGCACACACACAGCTCCGCCAACACGCTGACACAAGTCGGTAAACACACACACACAGGCTCGCACACACAAACAAACACACACACACACACACACACACACACACACATTTTGACTCACAAAAGGCCCCCCCCTCCACATCAGTATGTGCCGACCACCTGTGAGGGTACACACACACACACACACACACGCACACACATCCATAAACCTCCCTTTCTTCTCCCTCTCTTTTCCATTATCCTCCTGAGAGCTCAGCGCCGGGGCCTTTACTTCCAAACCAAACATAGACCAAATTCCGCAAACCCCACCCAGACACCCCCCACCCCCCCACCAACAACACCACCACCACCCACCCACCCACCACCACCACCGCCGCCATCACTCCCGCTTTCTCCTTCTCTCCCCCCTTCTCATTCTCCTTCTCTCCCCTTTTCCTCCCACTCGCTGCTTCTTGCTTTATTTTTTTCTTCTTTTTTGTGAAGAAGTGAAGAAGTTGAGGGGGGAGAAAAAAATGGATGAGGAAAAAAATAAGATGCTTTGGCAAAGAGGGGAATTTTGATTGTAAAGAAGGATCAAGTGCCATGATGGCAGAGGGGCGTTCAGTCAGAGATGGACTTCCTCTGTGTCCCGCTGGCTCAGAGATGTTGACAACAATGTGCAGACTGTGAGCTTATTTCTTTTCTTCTGTCATCACTCTTTTTTTTACGGCTTCTTTTTTTTTTTTTTTTTGATGATGTTGATTCACTGCTTTGATGCCAACCTCCATAAGCTTTTAGCTCCACAAAGGCTGCAACAATGAATGCTTTGATCGGGATCTGATGATTTTATGTTCAAGTAATGAACTAACCATCGTTACCGCAAAAAATTTAATAAAGTAGTGAAAATAAAAATCACAGTTTCCCAGATTCAAAGGTTAAATAAGCTGTTTGGTCCAATCAAATCCCAAGAACCTAACATGTGCCATCAACCAGACTATTAGACTAAAACATTTTGGAAACAAGAAACAGCATAAAACAAACGATTGAAATTATTATTTGAAAACCAGTTTTTGATGATTAATACTCATACTATTAAATGATTAAACTCACCATGTTTTGCATTAAAAAAAATACTGTAATTTGAATGAAAGTTTTCAGTGATCATGTTTGGTCAAGCTTTGATTATACAAAGCTAAATAGTGACGCTAATAATATCATCACAAATATTTTAAATATCGTTGGCTTGACCACTCGTTGAATTTACAGCTACCAGACAGAAAGTCCGTGTCGGACGGCTCAGTAAATTCCTGGATTGCATTCACTGAGAGTGTTTGTGAAGATTCTCAGTCATCCAGATCAGTTTTTCAAAGGATGTTGAATCAGGTTCAAAAGTCTTGCCTCCTCTTCTCTGATTGGCCGGCAGAGAGACGCAGGTTTTTTTAACCTCTGTGGAGTCGTCTTCAGGACCACTGATACTCCTGGTTCTCATATGTGCTCCTGGCTGTTTTAATTATTGTAATTAAAGTTGTAGGAGTCACCCATGTCAAGTTTAAATGACCATCATTGGATTTGTCTCATGAGTTCAAGTGGGAATGGTCATTAAAGCTCTTGTGGAGGGATGAAGGGATGATTCAGCACCCTGCGGATGTTTACTGATAGTGTTTTACTTTGTGATTTTTTAAACTTTTTCTCTCTTGCGTCATTGATGCGTATTGTTCCCTTTTAGTGACCTCTGTTGTTCTTCCATAATCTCTTCTTTTCATCAGCTCCTTCCTCTCGCTTATGGTGGAAAAACACTTCTCTGTTTAGTTAAGATTCAGCCCCCGAGTAAGTTCAACTCCATCACACAAATCTACAGACTCAGGATGAACTTGTTCATTTCTTTTTTTTTTCTTTTCTCCTTCGATGTCAAGCAGCAAACTCAATGACTGATTGTACTGAGGAATTTTTAAGGAAACTATTGGGTTGGCTCACATGTGCAGCAGCTTTCACCCCCCTGAAGAACGCTTTGCTACAAGATGGAAAAACATTAAGGTGGTTTGACTCTAAAGCTCCCCATTGACATTAGTACAAATTATATATTTTTTTGAAAATGGCATGAAACTCCTATATGTGGAGAGCAGTGCTGACCAGTGTTACAGGGCCGATGATGTCTGTTAGCATTAAGGGATTATTGATTCTTCCTGCTCGACTCTCTGCTGATTTGTTTCCAGCTCATTACTTTCTCATTTGATGGAGTCTTTTTCCTTTCACTCCGTCTTTGTTTCTCCACTGAGAATGAGAGGAATGGCCTACAGTACAGCTGGGATTGGTTATTATTTACTGGCTTGGCACATGAACACACACGCACACACTCACACACACACATACACACATACGGAGGCACGCACACACACACAGTGGAAACAAATTGGGTGAATCTGCTCTGCACGTAGGAATGTGAGGCGCATGTGTTTGTGTGTTTTAGGTCTGGATGACAGAGCTGAAGGAATGAAAGAGGGATGGAGAGAGAAAAATGAAAGAAATTAAAGGGAAAGACACAACAGATCGACAGAGACGGAGGGAAAGCGAGTGATAGGAAGAGAAACAGATTGATTTCTGGGATGCAGACTGCTCTTGGCCTTGTCTGTCTTGGCTGACAATAAAGGTTAAAAGCTCTTTTCTCTCTCAATCTTTCAGTCTCTCTCTCCACCGACTCCCAATCCTCCCTTTTATCTGCTTGTCATTTTCTAATTTTCTCTCTATCTCTTGACCTCCCTGTCTTCGCGCTTTCAACACGACCCAGAAAATCTGCGCTCCTTCTTTTTCAACATCTCTGAGCCTCGTCCTTCGTCCTCTTCTCCATCTTTAGTCTTTCCCTCTCCTTCGTTCTTTGGAGGGGTGGAGGATAGGATCGGAGGAGGGGGGAGGGATCGTTGCTCCGCTGACGCGTAGAATTACAGGGAGGGAAAGCAGAGAGGAGAAGAGAAGAAGTTTGCGTTGTTGACCTTGTCTCACTGCCAAATGGTTCGATGGTACTAGTGGTGGTGGTGGTGCAAGGGATTATGGGTGGGGGTTATGGGCAAGGAAGAGGGATAGAGTAAGAAATAAATGAGAAGGACTAGAAGAAATACTACTATGGAAAGAAAAAAGAAGTAGAGAGAAAGCCCTGAAATATCAGTTAAATCGCTTTAAAACAAAGAACTTATAGAAAAAGATAAAATACAAGGACAGAAACAAACACAAACGCTCGATCTTTGCACACTGTGTTCGCTCCTGTGTGTCTTTACTTCGATCAAATTGCAGTGAAAAGTTTGGGTTTGTACAGAAATGCGATGCCTCTCCCAAACTCTCCTCTTGTGGTGACGATGTAGCCAATGCTTTCAATATAATGTCAGAGTTTAAGCTTTTAATGTTTTTTTATTCTGAAGAGACTCTTTGGATTTGCGAAGGCAGATTCTAGTTTATGATTGGCTGCTGTGTGTGAGTTAAAACCTCAAACAAAGATCTTGTCAGGTCTTGTCAGATCTTGATGATCTAAATAAAGATCTTCAAGTGTATTTAACTTCTTGACTTGACATTATTATACAATTGATGACACCATGTGTTGAAGAAGAACTTTAAGGCAGCAAAAATAGAGTTTTTTAGTTGAACAGAAGCAGCAGAACAAGGTTGAAACACAAAATTAATACATTTATTTGATCTCCAACTTCTGAGAAAAAAAAACATGTCTTTTTAAAAGCTAAAAGATATCTGGGAGGATGCAGGAGACAAATCCCCACTGATATTATAAAACATGCAACCCTCCCCCTTGACGAAGTGAGACTAAAACTATCCCCAGAGATTTTTTTTTCCATTATGGTTTTACTTTAAAAGTGATTTTCCATAAACAGAAAAAAAGAGAAACATGAATATTGTAACCTACAGAAAGTGCTGGATGCTCAAAACTTCTTGGGGTCGAACCTTCAGATCCTCCACTTAATAAGAGTCCTCCTAAAGTCGAAACAAAACGTACTCCCCTGTGCTCCTCCATGTTCACCCAGGAGTCACAGTGGATCTAACTGAGCTCTCACGCTGAAAAACAGCTGTGAAACGACACTCTGATAGCAGAGACCCAAAACAGTAAGGTAAAATCCAAAACAATCAGCAAAAAGATGCTGAGAAGCTCAGAAGAGTTGAAAGGAAGAGCACTTAGGCCATTATGTGATTTGTGACCATGAGAGACTCCTTTAATATCATTTGCAGTAATTGAATCCTTTGTAGATGTGAAAATATAATTAATGCAGCTTCCAAACATAGTAACAGCAATGATCTGCAAGTCTGAAGTGAGTTTGAAGTGGAATCTTTCTGAAAAATGTGCTTTTATTTAATTAAAACCTTTAAAAGTTTGTTGCCAGCTAGGAAGGAGGCAACTACCAGTCAATCTAGAGAATAAGATGGTCCATACAAATTTGCTCCAAAATGGTATCAGCTCGAAGTTTTGCTTATCATGACTATACATGGCTAAGTTCATCTTCGAGCTACTAAAGGATCAAGTGGGATGAGGTAGGTTTACCCTTTATTACAGCCCTGCTGCATCACTCCACCGATACCAACTCATCTCTTTCCTATTTGAAATAGTTGTCTTCTGTCTCCTGTTTGTCCAAGAATAAACTCTGGAGAAGTTTCCTCCTCGGATCTGACATGTTTGCCCTAGATATTTTAAAGACATTTTTCAGTTGTAAGGCTAATAATTAATTGGTTTTGGAAATTTAATATAGCAGAAGGGAATACAGAGCTGTGGTGTTTGTATAATGGTGACAAACTGTGGAGTTAGAGATGAGTGACTGATGACCAGGTGTGTAGGATGAACTGGGAGCAGAGGTGCAGTGTCACAACCTCAACATAGACTTTATTTATAGATGTAGAAGTTTTACCAGATGAGAGTAGAAGAAGAATTTCTAGAGTTTTATTCTGTCTTTTTGGAGCATATAACTCCTAAAACGGCTGCTACAAAACAAAACTCTCTACAGTTCAAAGAAACTTATGCAGCTAACGAGCGCTCAACTTTGATTTATTTTCTGTAAAAATCCTACCTGCTGCACCGACTTTCTAAAAAAGTCTTACAGTGGTCCAGAAGTAAGCTAGGAGTTGTACAGAAAGTTTGGAAAGAGCATTTTTTTGTGAAGAACTAAATAATCCCTGTCTTGAGAGATTACTCCCCCGCTCCTCCTCCCCTGACAGCCGCCACCACTCCCTCCTAAATGGTAGAGACGCCAGTGTCAGTGTGAGAGACACTGCAGGCTCGACTGGTGGCTATTGCAGACTCGCTCTGCAGAGTTGCATCACTTAGAGCTGCCGAGATGCAAGAGAGAGAGAGAGAGAGAAAGAGAGAGAGAGAGAGGGAGTTTAATATGAGACGAATAATGGGAAAAGTGTAAGGAGAAGAAGTGGGTGGGAGCTCACGTCTGACTCCCACAGCTTCTGTCTTTCCCTCCCCTCCTTTTCTTGTCTTATTTGTCGTTTTCACCGCCTGCTCACTTTCTGTCCCCTCATAAGTTGCCATTTTTCTTCTCATCCGGGGGGAGAAAAATTCATTCTTTCTGAACGCTGGCACCGTGAACATGCCGTGGATCAGAGCCAACATAATATAAACCAGTGGTTCGACACATTCACAAGCTGCGAACACTGTCAGTAAATTTTCTTTTTTTGCTGCCGTGGTGGCAGAATTCTTCTAAATGCAGTGGTGGTGGTTTTGTTTTTGGGGACTGTAGTTTAAAACGTGAAATTATCACTACTATTCTGGATGATCTACGAAGGCTTTGTCTCTTAAAAAAACTGTCAAAAAACAAAACTTGTGTATTTTGAAAAAATACCTGGATGCCAAAAAGAAAAGAGAATGTCTTTTGCTTGTTGTCTCAATCTCTCTCCTGCTGCTTTCTACGCACTTTTCAACACTGTCTGTGCCCTTTAAATCACTTCTTCTCCTCAGTGCAAACCACTCAGACTTTTTCTTTTGGTCTGTTGAAATGATCCCTCCTGTTTGCAGCCCAGGTTCAGTCACTTCTAGTCATTTCCCATGAACGCACCTCAGCCTTAGAGACGTCTCTCTCCTCGTGGCTCTGTGTGCCTGTAAGTCACAAAAACAAAGCCTCCTGTTATCCCTGCTGTTGCTGCGGCATTGCGTAATACCTTATAAGGACGTAGGATGGTAAGTTCAAAGGATGTAAAACCCCTAAAATACAACGTCAGACATCGTCTCATCTTGAGAGACCGTCTCCTGTCACTCCCTTCAAACTGAAATCTTTTATTCTTCTTCAAAATGCTCTTCAAAAACTTTAAATAACACAGAGTTCAGTCTTCAGTTCTGCTCAAGATTTAGGAAAACCTGAGACTTGGTCCTCTAAATTTTACCCTGAGATTCATTCTCTGTTTAAAAGAGAGAGAAAGAGAAGAGACTGAGGTGGAAAATATTAAATGATTATGTGTTACAACGTACACATGAGGAAATTGTACACCTCAATGACAGGAATGAGTTTTTATAAGGAGGGATGCGATGGGTTTCTGCTATGACAGAATGGCAAGAAACTAAAGAAAAATTTTTGGGAGAGGGAATTCAAAAACGCTCCGGAGAATAAAAAATGAGAGAGAAGAAAAAGCAGTGGGAGGTGCAGGGGGCAGAGGAGAGGGGAGGAGAACAGGAGAGGTATGCTCTGCTGGAGGACTGGGAGAGGAAAACCACAGGAAGGAGTGAGAGGGAGGGAAGTAGAAGGAGAGAGAGAGAGAGAGAGAGAGAGAGAGAGAGAGAGAGAGGGAGAGAGAGGAGTAAAAAAAATGGGGAGGGAGAGGCCAGATTAGGGCGTTGTGGAAGCCAAGGTTTCCTGTGAGAGGGGGAAAGACTCTCTTATGTGTGTGTGTGTGTGTGTTAGTATATGTTACATCTGAGGTGGGGTGGGGGGGGCATCCACTCTGTACGTGTGTCTGCACATTTTTACATATACTTGTATGGAGAAAAATGTAGTTTCTTCTGTAATGTTTCAAGCATATCTGTGTGTGTGTGTGAGCTTTAAAGAGCAGCAGCGCACAGAAGTCAACGTGCAATGAGGCCTCAGTGTTCGTGTGTGTGTGTGTGAACTCTTTCACATGCAACCGTTTGCAAAGCGTTTCTGCTTATTTTTATTTAACATCATATGAATTGGGGTTTATTTGCATGCAAGAGTGTATACGTGTTTAGGTAAGTTTGTGTGTGTGTGTGTGTGTGGAGAAAGTTGCCTTCAGAATCTGGGTGTGACCTAATGTGTCAATGCATGTGGAGTGTATGAATGAATGTGCATAAGTGTGTGTGTGTGTGTGTGTGTGCATGTGTGAGGGATGAAGGGGGTGTTTGAAATCATTTCTGCACTTAAAGTCTGGACTTGCTGTTTTTTGGAGTTCGGCTGTTAGTTGTGATGGTCGGTGTCAAGGTTAGCAGCTATGGAATGCATTAAGCATTATGTCAGCGAGGGTCCTGCACAGAAAAGATAATGTGTGTGTGTGTGAGTGCTACTCCCTACATGTGTTTAGAATATGCACTGAATACGTCTGTGTGTGTGTGTGTGTGTGTGTGTGTGTGTGTGTGTGTGTGTGTGTGTGTGTGCGTGCATCTGTGCACAAATACACATGTTTGTGTGCAAGTATGCGAATAGTCAAAGTATGTGTTTTGCTAGGCAGAAGGGGATCCATAAGAGGGTCCGGGCATGCTGCCTAAAACCCAGGTCATTGAGGGAAAAGAAGGGGAGGAGCTGCTGGAGGTGGTGGGCTCACGTGTGGTTGTGAGTTTTGCGCATGCCTGCTGGTGTGACTCCAGTCTGCATGCGTGCCGGGATACATATGGTCCTGTATGTGCGTGCCGTCACAATACCTCCAAATAACAACGTGTGTGTGTGTGTGTGTGAGCGAGTCAGTGAGGTTGCTGTGGAATGTGAAACCAGTGTGGTGAGGTAGCTGGCAGGCCGGCAGAAGGACCTAAACACTGACTTCATTGTGGTTTAGCCTCTGCCTCATATTATGTCGGGGGATGCTGTCGGTGATTGTGGAAGAATCTGTGGCGACAGCAAGTTCAGAAGTTAAAGAGGTGTACATGTAGCTGGAGGGTTTCCAGTTTGAATTCCAGACTGTTTGTTAATCCAGTGAAAGGAAATTATGCTCCGACTGCCAGCTATCATTAAAGAGCCATAGAGTTAGACGGTCAATAGAGGTTTTGCAGTTGTGTCACAAATCTACTTGCAACTCGCGTCTGGCGCCATTTAAGAGTTATACTGGAGGAAAATACTGGCAAGAAAACCTGAGTTTAAAGTAAAAAAGAAAAAAATTAAATTGCTGCAGATGTTTGAAGTTTTCAAGTTTCAAGTGAAAGTGAGTTAGAGATAAGTTACAAGATAACCATTAGCTCATAAAATAATCCTTTACTGATCAACAGAGGGTACATTTCTTGAAAATAGGGTTGAATTATTTCTGAAGTTAAGTTAAATGAATAGTTTGATACTTTGTAAAATGTGTTTATTTTGTTTCTTTGTAAAAAATAGATGAGAAAATCGAAAGGATTGATGAGAAAATCACAAAAATCATCCTCATGTCTGTGTGTTAAGCGTGAAACTGAAAAGGAAACGATTAGCTTAGCTTTGTGTGAAGACTACGCAGAGGGAAACAGCTAGCATGGCTCTTCAAAGGTTAAAAATGCACTTACATGCATAAACAAAGACTCTTATAGCCTAGAAATGAACAAATTATGTCTGTTTGGGTATTAAAGAAATTAATGGATATAAGTCCTAATATATTACCTGCAGTAAACAACAGAGTATTTTATCAGGTTCAAAAAAAGAATCACAATCAATAAGTTTGAAGGGTGACTATTGCTGTATATCTGAAATGTCCTTGTATATTTCTGTACCCATCCCCCCAAATGGAAAAAATCAATAAAAATATTTGACACAAAAAAAAAAGAATCACAAGCAATTTCTGCTCTTTTAGCTCTGAATTTAAGACGCTGTCATGAATCTGATCGAAGCAACTAAACTTTGAGATTCAACTATAGTGAGGACTGTGTCTTATGTCTCAAAGCTCTGCTAATATTTCACTATTTACATACACTGATACAGCAACAGATGTATAAATTTAGACGTATTCACAAGTTTTGTTTGAAGTCTTTGAGACCCTGAAACCTCCTTAATGCCTCAAAAATTACTTAAGAACTTAATTAATCAGTTCAAAGTTCAACATATTATTTTGTTTCAACAATAATTATTAATAAACATAACTTAAAATACTGGAATGAAAAAAAAACCTTTCATGAGTTCAACTCGAGAGACTTCAGCTGTAAAATGAGGATTGGCTGATTGATCTGTGATTGATTTTACTGATCAGTTTTGATAGCTCTTAAAGTGCAATCCTGTATCTCAAATGGCCTTTAACGCTCATATTCTAAGATGCCTGTATTTTTAGTTTCTTGTACCTCATTGGTCAATGGACTTAATGAGTTAGAGTCGTAAGTGATAAATTAAATTCATTATAAGAGACGTATGCTTCAAGATATTAGACTCACTTATGAATGGTGACTGATGGTAAACTGAGCAGATATTAAACTCGCAGAGACGCTCTTAAAATGTGTGATTTATAAGGATGAGTCTGTGAGGTGGTAATGGTGTGTGACAACGTGAGTAAGACGTGGATTTTTACCGAAAAACAGAGTGTGTGTTGTTTGAACTTTCACAGCAGCTGTCAAGCATTTGTTTGCAGGTTTGGTCGACAGAGTTTCGCTGCAGATTTTTCCCCTTTTGGTTTCCTCCTGTGAGATTTTTTTTTTTTTTTTTTCCTTTGAAGCAGATGTCTGGATCTTGAGTCATACGGCCTAACAAGAAGTTATGAGTTGAGTCATGGACCTGGGTAGCTTTTTGTCTCATGCTTCATCCAGAGTATCATACCACTATGGGTGGAAAACTACTGCAAAATCTCGTTTAGCCCCTCAGTGAAGCCGGACCACAGAAATGTAGAGGATCGCAGTAACAAACCCACATCGTAATGCTTTTCAGAGCTTTTTCCCTCAGGAACTGAAGGAACAACTAAAATTCACAACACAGAATTGGATCAAGCTACCATTCTCAAATTCATTTCTTCTAAAATGTCCAAGTCCCATTTATACTTCATTCAAACTGACTGAATAGTTTTTAAATAAGGGACTTTAGGACAACAGTTCAATTATGGTCCTATATTTTCTGCCGTCAGGATAAAAACAGGTCTGTGAATTAAATTATGTTCAGATGAGAAAAAGACGATATGAAAACTAATTTGAAGCTAACAACTTTTAAATTAAAAAGATTTGTGAAACTCATAAAATGTTTCTCCTGTTATTTTATATAAATTATGATAGAGCATTTTTTAGAGTGGTCATTTTACCTTGTCATGGTAGAAAAAGCCCTGGTGTTCAGTCGACATACAGAACAGCAAAAGCCTGAAACCAAAGGAGATAAATGGAAAAACGCAATCATCATTTTATATATTACACTTACACTTTTTCTACAGTGACAAATGATATCAAAATATCTTGCAAAGATGATTATTTTTGCCCTGAAAGCACAAACTTCCACATTTGTCCATTAGATTATCATCTTTTCTTTACATTGAACAGTTAACATTTAGTTAGAGGACATATTACATTTTGGTTTACTTAAATACATTTACAGCATAATGTGCCCAAGTTGTCCATTGCTGTTTGCCACTTAAACTCCTCATGAAGGTTTTGTATTGTTGGATTTTGTATGAACCCGGCAACCTTTAACCTCTCTGCTGTGTGTGTGTGTGTGCAACAGACACACAGACCCAAAGCTAACAACAGAGAAATGAGACGGGGATGTAAAATGGTTGTTTTTTGTTTTTTTATATAGAATCTTTAGAGGCTTTATGTTTGTCTGTCTTTCTGTCTACCTCATTCTTGTGAGCGTGATATTTGAGGAACACTTTCAGGGAATTTCTTCAAATTTGACTGAAATGTCAATTTGGACTCAAGTTAAACTGGTTAGATTTTGAAGGTCAACAGTCACTCTGACCTTATAAAACAAGATTTTGGACATGACTGAATAGTTCATGTACTAAATAAAACAAGGTGGAATGCAAATTTTCAAGATAATAAAATGATGTATGATGAGGTCAAAGGTCAACTTCGCTGTGGCATCACGATATTCTGCAAAAAATATTTTTGTAATCTTAGTTGCCTACCCTGAAACTGTGCTTATTGCTCAGATCCTTTGAGCTACTGGTTACAGGTGTGTGTGAAGCATCCACGTTTTGGATTTTGCAACTTTTCTGCATCAACATCCATGATTTATTAAGCATTGTAATCCATCTCAACCTAATGGGTTCTGCTGATACTGAGCTTCAGGTGATTTTGCGTTGCACCATGTGATGAAGCTCTCCATCAGCCCTCTGTAATCCTCTGTTTGAAAAAAAAAAGTCACTCAGCAAAGAGAGCATATCTCTCACTGGAAATTATTCACTGGAATCAAAAATGTCATAGTAATAACTTCTATTAGGCCCAAAAAGGACATATGGCCAGAATTTGCTTAAACCTCAACAGAATGTGAAGAAGTTACACTTTTGAATTTGTCAGAAAAGTCTGTTTCATGCTGCAAAGACACCAGCTGAAGTTAGCATGCTAACTAGCCAGACCCTTTCTGTTCTGCTTCAGCTTTACTGTTTTGTTACCTCAATGAAAAACACTCGACATTTAAAATTTTGGAAAAAAAAAAGAAGAAAATAACACTCAGCAAAACAATTTTGGTTTGTCTTTCTACTTTGAATGATCAACACCTTTTTTTTTTCACAAATTAAACCCCTGATCAGTGAACATTCCTTCTGTCCTCTCTTGCTTCACACCTCTGTTGTTCTCGCTTCATGGCTCCTCATAGCCGGCTGAGTCACAGCCCTGGTTGTTGTAAATCACTTGGTACTGAAATCCCTGTTGTCAAATTGGTCTCAATCAATCTTTGGGCCTGTGTTTAGTTCCGATCCAGCTGTCTACGTGGAGAGTTTGCTGGCTGCAGTCTAAACATTCACTCATCTGGTGCTTCAAGCTCATGCTCCGGTTAGACTGATGAGCTAATGGAGCAGCAAGTTACATAACTTTGCGAAAAAAAAAAAAAAAAAAGACAAATAACTGATAGCAAACAAAACTACACTGGTTTGTGTTGCAAAGCAGAAGCTCAGCATCTATGCTGAAACCATTTTCTACGAAACTTTAACCGAAACAACAAGAACTATTTGAATTCTAACACATCAATCATTCACTCAAAACTGTTTTTGGTCTTAATTTATGAAGACCTGACTGTTCTCTCTCCTCAGGTGAGCAGGAGTAACCAGCAGCCATGCTGTCACTGGACGAGCCGCTGGACTTGAAGCTTCCCTCAGGACGGACAGATGGTCCAGTGAGACTAGGAAAGAGGGCTTGTCCCTCCTCCATCTGCGCCCCTCTTAGCGCCTCAAGACCGCGCCTGCTATGCACAACCTTTCCTTCACCGCCCTCCTCCCCAGGTAAGAGGTGACCAGGAACACAGAAACACAACATGCAGTATTCTTCTCAACAGGCACATCCACAAAGTCTCCATTATCACTCCTCTCTCTTATATGCACATGATATGCCTTTGCTGCTGCCATGTTGCAGTGATTAAGACCATCACCCTGATAATGCAATAGAATAATAAGTGGGTTCTATGTTCTCACTTTCCCAGTAACTTAATTTTGTAAATCCAATGAATGGCAGCTGTCTTCTATCCTCCCATAGTCACACATTGTCACCAGATTTGTCAGTGTGGCTCCTAACAAGAAAAGTGTGATACTGATGTGAAGCAACCCAGAAGAAAACCACTGCATGGCCTGTGAGACAATCTGAATGGACCGTATACCTTCGTTCTTTACAACTCAAGTGCTTAAAAATGTGCAGAATATCTAGATTGTGTTGCATTTTTGCCCTCTAACTTTATCTACCTTCTGTGATCCTTCTTTGTTTAGTTTAGCTTCATGTGAATGATAAGATTTTAAGTTGCAAGATAGGCTTCACTATCAAACTGTGTACTTGAAGCAATGTTAATCTATTTTGACAGCAATAAAAATGGAAAATCTGACTGCTAAATGTAGAATTTAAGTCAGTTCAACTCTTGTTTTGTCTTTGAGGGAAATTTGGTTTAAAAATTTGCTTTGATTAACCTACAGAAAAGTAAGAAAGTATCTGAATTCCTAGCAAGTTTAGAGGCACACGTCTTAAGAGACCACAAAAAGGCAATGAGGAGAGTTTAGTTTCCTTGATTCCTTTGGTTTCTACTTAGTTTCTCATTCCAGTATGAGGCAGACGGATGGTGGTTGTGATGGAAAGGTTCACTAAAACTGTACTAATGACTTGAAGATCCTCCCCAGTTCAGGGGTGCCATTCATAGACTTAAAGTATCGATTTGAATATCTCAAATGTACACTAACAAAAGATTAAAAGCCTCAGTCAAAAGCTGAAATAAGCTTCCTGTAATAACAACATGTGATATGGAAAAGTTTTATATTGAGGAGACAAATGTAACACCATCCAATTTTAACTCCTACACAGATTCCCAGTCTCCCTCTCAAGAACGACCCGGGTTCAGTCCTCCAGCGATGGACCTCAGCCTGTCACCCTCCTCCCGCCATGCCTCCTCCCTCTCCCCATCTCCTTCCTCCCCTTCCTCCCTCTCTCCTTCCTCTCCCCTGGAGTCTCCTCACAGCAGCAGCAGCCCTCAGCCACATCTCTTCTCACGAGTAAGTCCAGGTGTTTTTGCACAGAGAAATGATGCCGACAGCTGTTGCTTTTCAACTTATCAATGTCGTATCATAGTTGCATTGTCACCCAACGTATCTGCAGCTTTCAGCCCCAGGATTGACTCTCTACATCATCCCCAGTCCATCTGTGTAACTCTATATTGTTGTGTAATGAAAAAATGAACAAATAACAAAGAACGGTAGTTTAAAACTGGTGTCTAATATAAAATTCTGAGTATTCAATCAGAAATTTTTGGCACTAAAAGCCCCTTTCCCAAAATTCCTGTGCTTTTGAAAGTACCACTTCCAGAGCAGAGGGATTGTGAAGAGGTAAAAACTCTCCATGGATGTATTAAGGAGAGTTGAACTGTTTTTTCCCCTCAGCTAACTAACAATAAGAATAAAATGATTTAAGCTTGAGACTTTTTTAAAAATTTAAAAACAACATTGGACCAAAAGTATCAAGTCATGATGGTGAAATGAATCAACTTGTAGGGTTGTTTTACAGCTGCCTCTTTCACAATGAATGCTTTATGCAAAAAGTCTTATCGGGCATCAGTGCAGCAAGTGATGTGTTTTACACACTTCAGCCACTGTGTAAAATTGGCTGCTCCTCCCAATGGCTTAAGACTGTCCCAGTAACTTAATTGAAACTCTGGTTCCTGCATTACCTGAGTTTCTGGGAAAAAAGTTCCTTTCTGAGAAAATTCTGCTGTATTTTTGGATACATCTTGGGACAATTTTTTCTAACAAACATTACCATCAAATCTGAGATTGGCTTATGTTAAACTTCACATTTTTCAGTGGGCACTGAGCACGGACACAGCCTTACATCCTCCACGCCTGGTTTGAAGTTTCGACCGTAACTGTTTGACAAAAGTATTATCTGAGTTCTGTCACACGCAGCAAATGACAGCAAAGTTGGCAGAGTAAGGTTTCAGAAATGGCTGTTGCTCACAAATAAAGAGTCCTGTGGGGCTCTGGCATTTCTAATTCAAGTGTAGTGTTTGTTTTTGTTAGTAAAACAATTCATGGGAGAGGAAACGATCTCATGTTGCAAATCACAACATGCATGTTGCAAATTTGGTTATTAATCCAGGCGGTTAATATTTCTTGGTATGATCAAAGATATGAATGATCACAGCTCCTCGGGTGTTTGTGCTACAAATATAAAGACTGGAAATGGGGGGAAACATACAGCTTTGCTCTGTGCAACACTAATTATAGCATCCCACCATCACCTCCAAGGCTCAAATTTTGATGTTTTTTAAGCTAATTCATTTCTTAGAATACCTACGTTTTCTGTTCACAGCTTCAGGTTATGGACTGTAGGTTTTTAGAGCCCTCTAGCTGAAAACAGAAAACGATGCATCGAGAGAAGTGAGGCTGATAATTCTCAGAACTTTCATTATTAGCAACAAATCCTCTTGCGTCTACACATTGTTCTCACCTTATGATTTATTATATCGATATCAATAATGAATTTATAGATGCTACAGACTTAAATTTGATGTTAGAATTAAATTCTTCTGTTTTTTAATAGTAAACTTGAGAGAAGACAGTTCTGTCCATGTCAGCACTTAATCTTATCTGTTACCAAAGTCCCTTCCAAAATATCCCAGCCAGCTACTGATTGTGGCCGAATGTGCCTCACTTTTCTTTAACAGGACTGAATTGAATTTTGGATTCTTGGAGTGAATCTAATTTGTTGGTGCAGTGTTTGAACACAGCACACAGCTGTCCAGTGACTGTGTAAATCAAATTGTAGTCATGTTTGATCATGAAACACACAGCTCCTTTGTTACAGCATCAAATGTTCCCCTCTGCCCAGTTGCATCTTTAACTCAGAAAGTACCAGTTTTAAATCGTCTTACGCATTAAAAATGGACTGTGAGAAATACTGAATTTGTCCCAGAGACATACTTCAAAGAGGTTTTTGAAACTGTGAGCAGCAGCTTTTTTTCACAGTAATAATTAATTTAGCTAACCCATGTAAAAATTCTTACTTCACTTTAAACTATCTTTAAAAAGACAACTTGATTTTATTATCTACACTAACAGTAATGCCGGGAGCAGCAACATCAGGAATCTTACTTTGTTTTTAACTTTTCCTATTGCACCGGTCAGTTATTCTTGCAGTACGGTTAAAATGTCTGGCTTAAATTTAAAGGATTGTATTAGTGCTAAAATTGTATATTATTTAGCAATGGTGACTTTGCAGCCATGTTGCAAAACTGTCACAAATCCCCAGGAGCCTATTTTTGCCTCAAAATCACAAACTGGAGTCTTTTTTTTTACCACTTGCTTTTTGTCATTATAGTTTGCATGATATGATGAGACAAAAGCATGAGATGTAACCTTTATCTCCATCTTTGTCTCGTTCAGGAACCAGCTCGTCATCTAGGTGTGGAGGGCGGAGCTTCACCACGAGGTTATCCATTTTATCTTCCGATTGGAAGTCCACCAAGGGCATACAGCTTCCCCTCCTCCATGTTCATTGGTCAGCACAGAGAGAAGCAGTATTCACCAGAGTCCTCACTGGATGGTCAGCTGGCTTGCCGTTGGATGAAGGTAAACTACATATGTACATTTAGGGCCTTGTGTCAGTATTCTCCACGTATTCATGTTTATTAAGTCACGGTTGCAGCTGCTCAAACCATGAATTTTTTCTGGCTTCATGAGGCTCATTTTACAATGATATAAAAAAAAAAATCAATAGATGGTTTCAGTTCAACATCCAGTCCTCATCAATCAAAACAAATAGTCAGTTAGAGATTTTGCCGGTGAGATTATTAGAGAGGCTAGTTACAAGAGATTGCAGCTATCACTTTGACCAGTAGGTGGTGCTGAGCACACAGCATAATTATCACAGGCATCAGAAAAAGACAGGTATAGGAGCTGATTTATGCTCAATAATTAACAGTGAGTGCTGAAATGATCAGTCGAAGTCATTTAGTAAACAGAAAGAAAGAAACATATATCTCCTCTAGGATTTAAATGTGACGATTCGCAGATTTCCTCAGTTGCAATAAGACTGAAATTTAAATATGCTGGAGTTCTGGATCGTTGGTTGTATAACAAAATCTGAAATATCTTTGCTGCTGGGGACTTGTGATTTAACCCTAACCCGGTCAGAGGTTTTAAATAGATAATGACGACAACAACAACAACAATAATAATAACACGTCCGTGTAGATTCTCATTGATCCAGGTCATGGTTATCTTGATGATTCAATAACAAGGCAATATCTACTTCCTTCACCAGCCTTTTGAAACTGAAGAAGC
>JAQMCX010000043.1:13228099-13249942 GCA_029814765.1 Acanthurus leucopareius | reverse complement strand
TTGAAGCTGCAAAGCCAGTCAAGACATTTGCTTTGCTCTTGTATCTCCTCATAAAGATGTCCAAAAAAAAAAATCAGGGAACACAGTACATCTCATCTCCTTTTGCAGCATTTGATTTAGTTTGATATTATAACATTTAACAAGTGCAAAGTTATTTGTCAGTATTTTACTGTTACATATGTGTTGACTTTATTATACATCAGGTTCAGCAATCCTTCATATAAGCTGTCATGAAGTGATTGTATAAGAAAAAAAACACTTTTTATGCAAAAATACAGTGGAGCACTGAGAAAGAAGTCACACTCCCTGTGTGTTTCGGTCAGTCCTTCTCTTTTTTTCTGTTTCTTTGTTGCATAACTGCTAAAAACAACTATAAACAATGGTAAATATGTTTGTAAATATGTTTCTGAAATCGTCAGAGGTGAGAAATAATCAGAAATAATCAATGCAGTCAAGATTTCTAGGTTTATATTTGATTAATTTTGCTCAATTTGACAGTTTGTGAGCAGTGTGTGTTCCTGTACAATATCCAGTGGCAATAAAGGTGGATTTGGTGGTCATATTACAGGTCGACGTCATTCATAAAGTCTTTTTTCATTCATATAATCAACATAGCATCTAAATGCTGGAAGTTTGCTCGAAGTATGTGCCTTATGAAACAAAATTAATAATAAAGAGGCACAGATATAATTAGAAGTAACTAAAGCGGCTTTATGTGTCTCTTGAAATCTGGAGTCCATTCAATTAGATTCAATCTTTATTGTCATTGTTCAAAGCAATGAAAGTTTAAAAACTCTCTTCTTTCATGAGCTTGAGACGTCATGTTATATTAAAAATACAATGCTAAATTGCATGTCATACAAAGCTTAGAGCATGTGCACGTAATCGAGACACTGGGAATCATGAAGAAGAGCTGCCATAACAACTAAACTAAATTTACAATATACACGCTTGATATAAATCTGGCTGTAGCTTTAAAATAACAGTCTACACCAATTTGGCCCTAGACTAAAGAAGAAAGAAGAGAGTAGACAGAGTTAGAGAACAAAATATACAATAAATATATGAAGAAGTAAAAATGCTCATTCGATGATAAACAATTCCTTCAAGATGAGACCAAAGATCTGGAGGGATTGTGAGAGAGAACAGGACACAACTCTCATTAGATCACATTAAGAAGTAGCTCGCCATTTAAACTCTGTAGAGATCGTGTTTGTGAAGGTGTCACAGAAACGTACCGCTGAGATATGATCGTGTTCATCATGCTCCCTCATCAGCTCCTTCATCATTCTGGAAATTCTGTATTCTTAGGTTTCTACCATGTTTGTACACAAAGAGAGATGTGTTTTGAAAAATCAAGGAGCCTTCAGGCGCATATTTTATCACATCTGTATTCTTTTCAACTGCCCATATTTTCTAAAAAACTGACTTAATGTCATTTAAGTGTAGAGAATAAAAGATGATGATTTCATAAGCGTTTTAGTTCCATCACTTGGCATAATGTTACACACATATAGAGCCCATGATCGTCCCTGAGGCTTGTGCATAGAAATCCCTGTTGGAAGAGAATCAGTTATTCTTAATGAAAAGAGAAACTAAACTGATAATGAACTGTTGTTCTGGTTTTGAAAGTAGAAAAAACCTAAAGCTGCCAAACGGATGTATGGCATTTTGTATCGGGTGAGAATATCCAGAATCACTAAGAGAACATCAACAGATAAGAAAGATAATGAAGTCAGTGAAATCGATGATGTCTGCTGGTAAGGTTGTGGATTTTTTGGCAATGAAAAAGTCAACAGTCTCTGACAGTTGTTGGCAGTAAGTCGGTGTAAATCACAGATGGATGATCTGAAAATGATTGATGTGTTTACTTTAGGCTCTGTGTAAAACAAAGGGAAAATAGTTTGCTGATGATACAAAAAGATGGTGCTCAGCTCGTGTAATCCAACCTGTTTGTCTCACACCATTCAAAGAGACCACTGAGCTCGAGGAGATTTCCCGTTACTTGCATTATTTCTTATTCTCTCCTCTTGCATGCCATTAACTCGGTTTTTATAAAATACTGTAACATTTTAACATCGGACACTGAACTTACCCTGATTTTTGATGGTTTGTCTTTTTTTTGTGTATAAATGGAATAAAAACTTGACAGACCTGCTGATGTGTGCTCACTTTGTACGACACAGGCCTGGAAATTCTACACAACAGAGACTTCGATGCTTCCTACTGTTGTTGCCACTGCCATGGTGCCAAAACATAGAAAACCAGTTTTGCATACCCTGTCCTCATGTGCCCTTTCAAAGCCGCTATGAGAGTGCATACGGAGCCAGAGGTGAAGGGGTTTTTTTTCTCTATTTTTTAAGTTAACAACCAGTGACCAGCAGCTCATTAAAAGCTTTGCTGTGTGATAATCCTCTAATATATAACTGCCCACACTCGTAACACCACAGTGCACCGTTTTTCCCTTAAAAAGTGCAATTAATTGTGCCTCCACACATGTTGTGGACCTGCTACATCGCCCACATGATTGCTAAACTCTGAGAATGACGAAGAAGTGGATAAGTGAACGGGAAGGTGCCATACAGAGTAATGACTGATCACCTGATGGCTGCACGTTTCAAGATGCAAAACATGACGTCTCAGCAGGACGTTTCTGTGGCATCTAAAGGGTCAGCCCACCTCATAGAGGGGGCAATGGTGCCTTTGAAATGTTCACTTCACAGACATGATTTCTGCAGGGTTTAAAAGACAAGCTTCTTCTAGATGTGGTTTTTCGTTCTGTTCTCTCTTACAATCCTTCCAGATCTTTAGTCTCATCTTAAAGGGATTATTTATCATTGGATGAGCAATTTTTTACTGGCTTCATATATTTATTGTATATTTTCTTCTCTAGCTCTGTCTGCTCTCTTCTTTCTTCACAAGTCTGGGGCCAGATGGATACAGACAGCTTTTTTTTAAGCTAGACTTTTACCAAATTCAGTGGCTTTGGAATCTCTTCTTTTGATCATCTAAGCGCAAAATAAAAAGTGGCATTATCACCAGTTCGAGCTTGCATTAACCCAGCTGCAGAGCGGTGGTGTCAGATGGATCCTACATGTCTGGTTTGGCAGGCTCTATAAAAGCTTGTTTGAGACCAACACAGATCTGTGTCATTGTACGCAAATCTTGTTGAACAAATAAGTTTGCGGTGGTGAGAGCTCGACACGACAGTTCCTCTTCAAGAGCTGCCAAGGCAAAGTGCTCGCTGGTTAACGACTCATCAAGTCATGAAGCACAGCACTTTTTGGGAATTTTACCCACATGTAATAACACTGGTACACGTCGGCCTGGCGTCTCTCTCAAACAACACCTTCATTAGAACATGCAACTAGTGACATGTGAGATCCATCTCTGTCTCCACCATCTTGCAGCTGCATAGCCAGTCCAGACATTTGCTTTGCTCTTGTATCTCCTCATAAAGATGTCCAAAAAAAAAAATCAGGGAACACATTACATCTGATCTCCCTCTTGCAGCATTTGAATTAGTTTGATATTATTACATTTAACAAGTGCAAAGTTATTTGTCAGTATTTTACTGTTACATATGTGTTGACTTTATCATATATCAGGTTCAGCAATCCTTCATATAAGCTGCACTAGTGCAAGTGTATAAGCAAAACAAAAACACTTTTTATGCAAAAATACAGTGGGGCACTGAGAAAGAAGTCACACTCCCTGTGTGTTTCGGTCAGTCCTTCTCTTTTTTTCCTGTTTCTTTGTTGTATAACTGCTAAACTTATCAAATCATTTTTGGAAGTTTTACCTCATGTTAAAGATAAGACTCTCCAATTGGCTCTGCAGAAGTTTTACATTGTCAGGTTCACATAGGTGAAGACATCAGGTGATTTTTTTTTTATTCCACAGGGGTTTTCCACATAAACTGAAGCTAAATTTGAGCTTAACTCAACTGTTTCACTTAAAACCTAATGTGGTGCTTCTCCTCCTCCAAACTAGAGGTCTGATACCCGACCCAACCACAACCTCTAGAGCAGGGTTGGGTTTTGTTTTTAAGTACATAAATATGGATTTTTTTGTTTGTTTGTTTGTTTGTTTTGTTTTGGCTGCTAAAGCCAAGATCATGTGTATGTGAGACAGCCATCCCATCTCTCCTGAGCTGTCAAGCAGGCTAATCAAACTGTCTGCTGTGATTTAATTTAATCAGCAGGTGAGTAAAGTTGCTCCGTAGCATTTACATTTTGTTTCTGTCACTAGTGAGGTCTGTCGGCGGTTTGTGTTGTTTGTGTGTGTGTGTGTGTGTGTGTGTGTGTGTGTGTGTGTGTGTGTGTGTGTGCCTGTGTGTGCGTGTGTGTTGTCAGTTGGAAGATGAAAGATTCAACAGGCATATATTTATCGGTCAGTTAATTAATTTCCTCCTATTTTCCCATTTCCTCTTTTTTTCAATGCACCTGTTGATTCGACTTCTGACATTTAACATGACTAAAAGCAGAACAGTGAAATCTGACATAATTTGACTTGGCCCTCAAATGTTAGTTAATTGTTTTTTTGGTCTGTTTTTTTGTTTTATAGGATCGTTCCTGAGTTCTGCCAGTGAGAGGGCATCTGATCAGTCATCAGAGACTTGCCCTGCCTCTGTTTGTCATCACACCACCTTCCATTATCAGTTTCTTCCATCTTCCTTCCTTCTCCCTGGGTCTTGACTGCCGTGAGTGGCTTTTATGTCTTTTTTTTATCAAACATCACCGGACAGCATTTGGCAGAAGGAAAGGCTAACCTATAAAAACTGTTCTCGCCTGAACACACACCCTGTGTGACCGCCCAACCGTGAAGCGTGTTGACCTCAGACATCATGCACGACTTAGATCACATCACAATATGTGATCAATTCAGGAACCGGTGTGGAAAAAAACACAGGCTGCCATGCTGTTGCTCCTGCGTTGCTCTGTGTACGGTCAAGTAACTAAGAAACAAAAGTGCTGTTGTTGGAATGACAAAATGGGAGCTGACACAGGAGCTTCTTGACTGATGATTCAAATCACCAACTTTTTAGGTTTTTATTTATTAAGCCTACATTTATTTCTCATGAAAAACCTTTTACAGTGCAGATACAAAAAACAGATAAACTTAGAAACTGGGATTAGAAATCCAAATTTGAAATAAGACATTATTATTTTTAGTACTGTTGTTCTTATTTTAAGAATTTATAGATTAGGTGATCACTTTTCATTTAAGTTTGTGACCCACTAAGTACAGAAGCAAATGTGGAGGCTTGTGTGACTTTAAAGAGTGGATGTTCTGATCAGTCACAACTGATTGAAGGCAGGGACTCAGGGACTCTGAGCTGGCTGCCCAGTGCATGAATATATTGGCAATTTGCCAGTTGTTGGGCTAACAGTGTTAAGTTATCTCACATATCCACCGAACCCTAGCTGCTAACAACTGAAATGTATCTTCAGTTGTATTGAATCTCTTGGAGTTTGAGGTTCTCGTTAAGCTGTTTGTGTTCAGAAAACACACTACAGCATTTGAGAAGTTTAGATTCTTTTGTAACCTTGGGGGAAAAAAAGCAGCTAAAAAAGTAGCTTATTCTGGGTTCAGGCATAGAAAATACACGTAAGATAAGAGAAGGTGAAATATCCTTGAGAATCTCGTGTTGTCCAAGAAAAAGCATTTTAATATTCTTCTGTTGTTCTTGAGCTGAAACTGAACTACTTCTGCCAGAGATCCCCAAACTGGAAAACATTGCCATCCAAAAGGAATAAGTTAAATTTGGGATCATAAAACATTCAAATGTATTTTTTTAGAGCACTAATGAATAGGCTGCTTTGAAATGAGCTTTTGGTTGGGCTGTAAAAATGCTCTGAACACCCCCCCCCAGGCAACGTTTCTTAGCAGCATGATTGGATCGGATGACATTACAACATAAGTGGCTGAAACCCTGAATGATCAAGGTTTTATTGTCCTTGAGATATAAACACCTATGAGTCACTGCTGGCTAATAACTAGATCATTAAATTGTATAAAATGGCATTGCTCTCTTTCCAACTCGTCCTAAAGGGCTGAACAATGTCGTTATTACTTACTTTACATTTGTATGTTAACATGTCGATTTTTTAAATTGCTAGCATTCCCCTCTGCAAATATCATGATGGCTTGTTGAAGGAAATTAGCCCATATCGGGCCAGAAAATGTTGGATGTAATAAGCCTGGTTCATACTCCATTAAACATAATTAGGGTCACTGTGCCATGATAAGAGCAGGTTTCTATAATGGCACAAGCTACAAAGTCCTTGTAGTTAGTGATTATTCAGCCTTGTGTGACACAGGGTTGCATTAACAAATACAATTTTGTATTCTTTTGAGCAATAGTAATGTGAATCTTGATTAAAGGGATTGGTCTTAGCATAATGTTTGTTCCGTTTACTCCAAGTTTTGCTGGAGTTTGACCTCTTTTTGACCTTTTCATTTTTCCATGCGCCTCATAAGTCGGTGAAGTTAAGCCAGAAATTGCTACTCGAATCCTTCAAACAATACAATGTAAAAGAATTAAAAATTAAAAGAGCAACATTTACAGGGATTTTTATACATTTATACATATTTACATAAAACCTGTAGCCTACACTCAGGACATCATTTTGTGCACCACTCAAGATGTGGTGAAGACAGGTTTCTGCAAAGATACAACACAACAGCCTCTGATGATGTATTTCTCGAATAGGTCATAATTGTTTAAGCATAAAGGCCAAAGAAATTTAAAGACAAAAAACAAAAAAAATTAGCAAGTTTAAAGGACTGACTCCTGCATACGGATGCGCTGATGGTGTTTTAGTTTAAACCCTGCAAACTCAACTCCTACCTTTGAATTATTCATTTCGGTTTTTAAAGGTGAATCTATATTTATCTGCATGCAAAACTGTAAGCTGTAAAACTGTAAAAATGTTATTTGTGTTATTGGTGTTCAGGCTGGTAAAAAGATAAAAGTGGATCAGGTTTTATCTATATATTTTGTTTCTTTTTATATATATTTTATACAGTGTTTATGTATTATTGAGCACAAAGGGCTTTTCAAAAAATCCAAATAAAATAAAATGCAAAAGTATTTTATAAAATGAACAAATTGAAGGAAAATCCAATAAACAACATAATTAAAACCCTTTATCCATAGAACAGCTGAAGCTGTAATTTAAAAAGATATTCTTGGTGCTGATATCCAATATCCTACTGAAACTACAGCAAAAAGATTTCATATTCCAATGAGTACATGAGTACACTAATATGAGGTACATCTTTCATATTTTTTGTAATTAAATTTTTTTAAGCATAAACTGATGTATCTGGGTTTTCTTTTAAAATTATTAACTAGTTAATTTTGTGTTGCTATTTATCTGAATTACATTTGCTGAGAAAATTCTGCTGACATGTACTAATAAGATCCTCTTTTCTGTCTTTAGTTATTAATGGAGACCAAGAAGAAACACAAAATTAAATTTATGTTCTGCTTCATTGGAGTGGTGACGTTCTGTCTATATTTTTATTTTAATGGCGAGTTGGACAAGTGGAATACTGCAGGTCACAGAGAAATAACAGCACCATCATCGTCATTATCAACAGCAGCACCACAGTGGAAGGATCCGGGGCCATATCATGTGTCCTATCCAGGAAACTACAAATTCATCATGGATGACACGCCAACGTGTAAGAGCCCCACTCCTTTCTTAGTCCTGGTGGTTCCGGTTGGGCCCAGTGACGTGGCGGCTCGGGACGCCATCCGAAAGACGTGGGGGAATGAAAAACTGGTTCTGGGTCAGCGGATCGAGACAGTTTTCATTTTGGGTTTACCTGGAGGAAGTGATGCAGAGCAGCAGCAGGAGAGGATCAGACAGGAGAACCTGCAGCATCACGACCTGATCCAAAGTAACTTCCAGGACAGCTACCGCAACCTAACCATCAAGACTATGATGATGATCGAGTGGCTGGTTGCACACTGCGCCAGCGCTTCCTATGTTTTGAAGATCGACTCAGATATGTTCCTCAATGTCCAGAATTTGGTGAAACTGTTGACTGATGCCACCACAGCCAAACAAAACTACATGACAGGTTTGGTGTGGTGGCATAGCCCCGTTTTAAGAAACCCATTTGACAAGTTCTACATGCCAAGAAGTGTGATTGCTGAGCCGGAGTACCCGCCGTATCCTCTGGGCATGTCCTACGTCATGTCCACGGACCTGCCTGGGAAAATCCTGAGAGTCTCTCCTCAGATTAAACCTTTGTACATTGAAGACGTCTACCTGGGCATTTGTCTAAAACGCCTGGGCATTTCCCCCACTGACCCTCCTGAAAAGACAATGTTTCTTGTCAACCCTCGGTACGCTCTGGACGCCTGCGACATCTCCAAAGTAATTGCTGTGACAACGACGAGCATCAAGCAGATGACGAGTTACTGGGAAACTAGCAGACGGCCAAAAGCCAAATGCTGAAGTCCTTCAGGTGTCTGAAGGACATCATTTTTTTGGCTTGGCGCTTTTTAAATGTGTGTGTGATATGTACGTGTAAATTTGTGTAAAAGAAAAGACAGATGAAAGAATTTTAAATCAAACCCACCTTGTTATCAAATGGGCATTTTAGCCAGCGACACTTTAAAGCCTTTAAGAGAGCAGAACATCTGCTGGCTCCTACGTAAGAACAAGACTAAAGACTTGTATCTGTTAAAGCACTTTAATTTCAGATAAAGAATAAAACAATCAAATTGACTCCAACTTTGATGCACATTATGTAATTTCTGCCACTAGAGGTCTCTAATGTTCTTGTTTTGGCACATTTAAAGAGTTCCATCCTCACTCTGACTGGATTTCCCTGGAAGTCAGTCACATGTGACAAAGTGAAAGTTTCATGGAATTGTATGAAATTAAAGATTGCTGGAAACATTTGGATCACTGCAGCACACAGTTACTGAATATGCACAAGATATAGATGTTTTTAGATGAATGTGTCATATTGTAATTTAGGGTAAGATTTTTTTTACCTGCTATTGTGAAACCTTGATGACTGAGATGATTTTGCACTTGTAAATAACAGATTAAGAACCAAAATTGCATGGCAACATAAATGTAAATAACTCGTCATATTTCTACAGAAAAACCTGACCAGAGACACTCGTTACTTTTAGGGACTTTATAGTTCTAGTTGTTATGTTTTTCTAGAATATTTGCTTTTTTCTTTTTTGTGTTTGTGAGTAATTGCTGCTTTTGGTGACAGAACATAACAACCAGACAATTCAGTGTATTTTGTTCTCACCTGATTTTTAGAGAATATTTTATCTCAATGAATGTTTTTTATTAAATCAAGTCAAATAAAAAACTAGAAATTTTTTTTTTTAGAAACTCAATCACATCGCCTCTGGAAAAGTAAATTGTATTTTGATGACTAAATGTACATGTGTACGTAAATGTACCATATTGAACGACGTGAAAGAGTTGAGTTTGTAATATTATGGAGATTATACAAAAGTATGTAATATATTTTAATTTTACTGTCATGAAGTAAAGATGTAGGTTGTAAATGTGATAGAAATCTGTCAAATCAAATTGTTTTGTGAAGTTGTGATCCTGCTGCATCCTCTGTAGTTGCTATTTATTCCAGCAGGGGGCAGGCGGATGTCAGATATAATATACTAGATCATATTCTAAGGATTACTTGACAAAAGTTGACAGCTATGAGTTGGAATTTCCATTTAAAACATTATATTAAAATGTATCAAAAAATGATTTAACTGTTCAGGATTTAGATCATGTATGAATCATGTGTAAGTTCATACTCTCACAGATATAAATAAACCTTTGCCGCTCATGTTCTGCTTTATTAATGGCAATAATTTAGTTGTTCCAACTTTACAGCTCCACAATTGAACAGCGGTGCTTCAGAAGAAAACTCTTGAAATGAAAATTATTTAATTTAATGGGAGTAACTGTGCAGATTTTTTTTTTTTTATCAACACAGTACTGTGAGTTTCCCATAGCGGACTGATTAAGCAATAAAGGAAAATAATGTATTATACAGTGTTGTGGGGATACACAGTAAAAGAATGAAATCATCCTGCTTGCAGTTGAAAAGTATCTTAAAACAGATAATCTAATGTAATCCAAGGAAAAAAAAAGGTGATCTGTGTGAGAAAATGACTAATGTTGACTTTTCTTGACTTGTCTTTTTTAATGTCGCTGTGTAAAACCAAAACTCCGCTCACGACATGAAATGTGAAAAAGAAATACAAAACTTTTTTGGACAGATATATGTTGTGCCTTTACGATCAATAAACTTTTATTTGTTTGTTTTTTATCATTAAGTGTTTGTTCATTCATTATTGAATATTTAATACTTTGCAAATTTTGCAAAGATCAGTTGAAGCAATTACTGCTGAATGGCTGCTAAACTGGATTAAAAAAAGATGATAAATAGATAAATGCCTTGAATGTTCAGTCATTCCTCCCAAATCCAACTCTTCTACTTCAAGAGGCAGAGAAAAGAAAACGCCTCATGTCCACTAAGTCCAACAAAGGACTGTAACATGTTCATCCACCAAGGCTAAAGAATCACTCTTCCCCCAGAAGCACCAACCTGAAACTAAATCTAATTCCCTGATCCACTTCTCACCAATGTGTCTTCATTGCTGAGCTGACAGTCCCTTTGGAGGAGGCTGTGGATGAAGATGGATCATGAAGAGGCTGCAAAACTCCAGAAGCAGAGGGCCGATGCTGGTAGGCCAAGATGCTCCCAGAGGAAGCTGGATGAAGAAGTTTCTCGTGCAACTTCACAGTAAAGCTCCTGAAGGAGGTGAGAGTCAGAGGTCAGGCAAGTAAAAGACAATAAAAGCACATGGCAATCTGTGGAAAGTTCAGAACGAGTTATAATCCAGCCCTTTAATCCCATAAAGCACATGGATTAAAAGACTTAAAATGTGATTTGAGAAGAGGCTTTTTTGGGGCTGATTGACAAAAAAAAAACAAAAACAAAACACAAACGATAAATTAAGTCACTACAAAATAAAGATAGAGAAAAATTAAATAAATAAATAATACGCAAACCATCGTCACACTTAAAGAAGAGTCGCTGCCCTTTCACCTTGACCTTGACATGAGAGGAGGGCAGTGACCTCACCTTGGCTCACGGTCTCTTCCTCTCTGGCATGAACATCTCCCATGTGCCTTCAGCCACGTCCAGCTGTCTGTGATCTGTTCTCCTGCTGTCAGATAAGGGAGGATCCTCACAGTCAAAGGCCCCGCTCTCCTCGTCCCAGCTCACTATGGCCTGTATAAATCACACAAGCTGAAAACCCACACGTTATTTATGGTTTTTCTGCCTCCTTTCATCAAAGATCCTCCACGGTGATTGGCATTATGGGAAAAAGAAATACTGTTGGCGCTACATACTCTCTGTTTGAATCCTGTTGATAATGTCATACGGTGTGTTTTCCATGTACAGTTTTTGCTCCGATTGTTCATCACACGTTTCTAAAAAAGTGACACCGCTGCAGCTGCTAAGCCACCAGGTCAGTGCAGGATCACACACACACACACACACACATTTATTCTTCTTCCTCCTTCCAGACGCTGTGTATATTTCCTCCTCTACTTCACGTCTGTGCCCATGAGACAGTTTGTTTGGGTGTGTGTCTGCTGCCTCTGCATTACCAGACCCATTTATTGTCTCGCCGTTTCAGGTATAAACACAAAACCCTCACAGAGATTACACAGGCGCTCCAATTGGTACGTGCACACATACACACACACACACACACACACACACACACACACACATGCACACACACACGGCTACAGAGGAAATTGCTCATCTTCTTGTCTTCCTTTTGAAGTCCTCAGACGGGATTGAGTTGATGGATTCCTGTCTTATTTATTATAAGCAAAATATGCATGTGTGTGTGTGTGTGTGTGTGTGTGTGTGTGTGTGTGTAGCAGGTCAGGTATGGACTATTATTTACGTTCCTCTCCTTATCTGAAAAAAAAGCCTTTTTTTACTGATTTGGTGCAAGAGGATGGACAGTTTGTATTACAGATGAAAGACTGAGAGCAAGTTCTGGAGACATAAAGATCTGAAACCAGAAATCAAACCTGACACCTGACAAAGAAGGAAAAACAATTGTTTTTATACAATAAATGGTGGGACATGAACACAGGGAGGCACGTAGGCTTTATGTTCTTATATCATTATAAAGTCTGGTGTTTCGTTTACTTCAAACCTTCTCATACAGCTTAGTTTTGTTTTAAGTCTAATTTCTAAATTCACTCCATTACAACTTAAATGTAGATTTGTGCAGATGACGAGCAGAAGTTACCACAAAGTCAAAAATAAAAGTACTTACTCAGATATTATACCATCCAGTCTGCAACATAGACCAGTTTTACTCACAGAGAGACAGAGACAGAGACAGGCTGCTGTAATGTAAACCCACCCCCACCTCTGCCCCCTGCAGACCCCCAGTCCTCCCTGTCACCTTTAGAAAACAGAGTTCTCTGCAGGGTCATAAACTTCAGCTGACACACACACACACACACACACACACACACACACACACACACATACACTAAGCTAGGGTTATTTTTGGGTAAAGTTTGTAGACTTACATTAATTTCCTGAGAAATTACATTAACCATAAGAACCTCGCTCAGACCTTAACCACTAGCCCCCCCCCAAAAAAAGAAAATCTGTTTTCCAATAAGGCTACAGCTGAGGATTATTTTCCATATTGATTAATCTTTTAATCAGTTTTAACACTGATTAATTGTTTAGTTTAGAAGTTGTCAAAAAAAGTGAAAAATGACTGAAAACAAATACCAATGTGCTTCATATGCTTGTGTGTAAAAAAAACTTTATGGTTTGACATTTTGTCTGTGTTCTTTTTACAGTTTTTTTTTTAATACTGCCCTCAAGTGGCCAAAACAATTACTTCTGCTTTAGATTATTCAGCGTGATGACTCATTGTGATGCTTGCCCTCTAGTGACAAGCTGCCACGTGTGCGTTTTCAATTGCTGATCAAAGTGTCCAGATCAATAGACAAGTGGATAGATGAAAATATTTGATCAAATATTGACTAAATTAAAATGATTGGGTTTTTTTTTTTTGTTTGTTTTGTTTTATTTGGTTTGGAAGAGTTGTAAACCTGCAGATCCTAAATTTCACAAGACAAGGTTGAAATTCACCAAAACTGTATTTACATATTCAGAGGATTTTGTTTCAATACATTTCAAAGAAACGTGGAACAATAAGTGACATTAATAATGGCAGAAAATCTGTGTTTACTCAGGAATAAATCAGTATGGAAAAAAGATATTTCTTATATTGTTGCTGAGTTTACTGGTTAGTGTTTTCCCCTGAATCCTTATGAGGACTCTGGGAGATGTGATGCATTACCTCATCCCCAAGCCCATTTTTAACCCTAAAACCAACTGTTAACCCTCAAATGATCCTTATAATTTGTGAGCGCTGGTCTACATGTGCTCAGAGCGCAGAAATGTCCCTGCAGCGCTGGTTTGCAGCTAAAATTGGTCTGCACAAAGATAGGATTACATGTACACAGACATACATATAAGCACACACACCACACACACATATGTGCACACACACACACACACACATGTGCACACACACGAACAAGCCATTAATGTGAAAGTAAGCCAGACTCTGTGGTGATTTAAGGGTAGCAGACAGTGGAAGGGTAGAGGCCAAGCTCCGGGTCTCATACTATCTCCCTCCATTCACCAGCCCATAAATAATCTCACAGCCTCTCGGTGACACGAGTGAAGCTGCAGTTTGAGATGAAGGACAGAGGGAGAACGAGGGAGAGGAGATGGTGTGGTTTGATAAAAACAGAGAGAGAGAGAGCAAGAAAATAGAGTGATGAGAGAAAGAAGACGGGTATGGGAAGAGAGAGAAGTCAGCCATCCTGCTGCTTTCAGTTCACATAATATTTGACATCTATTTTAATAATATTAAATGCCAAAAAAAAGTTGCTGCTTCAGAAATTTAAGGATTTTAGTTCTGTAATTTTATCTATTATAAATTTTAGCTTTGGACTTTTATTGTGAAAGTGTCTCTGTGGGCTCTGTGGGTATTATGACGGCAATTCTCACATATTTCTAATCTTTACAAACTAAACAATCGGTCAACTAATTTTGAAAGTAATGTACAGATTAATTCATAATTAAAACTAAGATTATTTGCAGTCAAACACAAATTCATTAAAATGAGCTCCATCTCAACCAAATACAACATTTCTGCTCCAACATTCATGCATAAAGGTAATCTGGGGACATTTTCTGTACTGTGTACTTTTCATTTGATACTTAAAATACATTTTCCTGCTTAGACTTTTGTTCCTCTGGCAATAAGTCTAACAGGAAGCAGTCAAAAGTTAATATGTGTGTTAAGTGTAACATTATGGCCGCTTCTCTTTAACCTTCCTCGATCCCAAAGACGTCGCCTGAGTGGCCTCGTCACGTCTTCCTCTCGCTGCATCTGACATCTATGAGCACTGTGGTTTTTCTTCTCTTTGCATTTGGTTGAATGTCTCTCAACCAGCGAGGACCTCCTGCCAGGCAGGTTCTCACGGTCCCTGTCGGAGAGTCACACTGTGGGCTGTGAGAACCACCGGCAGCCCCGGCCTCTGCAGGCCTCATCCTGTGGTTGGCTCCCTCGACACACAGACACAAACACAAACACACACACACACAAACATGTCACAAGTCGACGTATGTTGTGTATACACGGAATCAAACAAGCGGACACACCGGCACTCATGGCCTCTTCCTCTAACTTTCTCTCCATCGTTCCCTCTCCTCTCTTAAAGCAAACACAGCTGTTCAGGCTCAGGCTGCTCTGGTATATATGGTTAAAAAATTTTGAAGTATCAGGCCTGAAAGTACTTTGTGTTCATCTCAGCATGATTTAAGCTGTGTAACATGAACTCATGTGGAGTTATTTTTGGTTGTCATTTTCAAGGAGCTGAAGGAGAAGTGATGCTTACTGGAATAGAAGCTGTTGCAGCACCACCAGCTGTGCTGGTTTGAGGTTTTAGTCAGTCTGTTTTATTTTGTAAGTTTGTTATACTTCCTGTCTTTGTGTGTTTTTCCCGCTATGATAGTCCTTTGTTAGTTCCACCTGTTGATTACATGATTTTCCTTTATGGTGTATATGAGCCTGTAATTATGACAATGGTTCTTACATAAGATAGTAAACTTGTGTTGTGGCCTTTCATTCACATGACAGCAGTGTTTTGGGTCCCACTTTACATGGCTGTTTTATTTCATTCTTAAATCTGAGAACGGATAGAACAACAACAAAAACAATAGTGTTTGTGCTGCAGAGTCTGCTGAATTTAGTAATGTCTGTCAAACATGCACATTCTCTATTATCCTCTTGTCTTCACACATCGCTCTGTTTTAGTGTTTGTACACAGGTGTGTGATGTTATTCTGTCACGTTGATTTGGAAAGTTACACTGCCACCCACTGGTTTGGCATGCATACAGCAATGTTTTCCATCTATATTTGATTGTTTTTGTTTTTTCATACTTTCTCTTCTCTCTTTGAATATTGGATTTTCCCTCAATGTGCTCTTCAGACTTGTTATCAGCTTTTTTTTTTAATGTATTTATTATAAGAGTTCCCTTTTGTTTCTTCAACCTGCTGTCTTGGTGTTTTTATTTTCTGACCCTTTTTTTGAACTCATAAAAACTGACACCAATCAGCAGTAGCAGTAACTCTTGTAGCTGCAGAGAAAATATTTGTAGTCATAGTTGCTCTGGCTTAACAGCAACAACAGAGAAGCAGTAACAGCAGAGTATAACAGCAGCGGTTGTTGTAGTTAAGGTGGATTTATGCGTCCGTGTCACAGTGTCACCTCTGGTTTGGGAACTGATGGTATTTTTTTTCATTCATTTTGCAACCATGGGAAGGTTTGCCTCGTCCACTGCTTTGTACTGTATTTTATGTCTTAGCCTTTCTCTGACTTCCCTTGTTTTTGCTGTCAACAATCTCCACCTGCTCTCCACCTCTCAACATGGCATCTCCATGGGGCCCCAACCTGTGGTTAAACCTTTTTAAAGATCGTCCTCCTCAGCGTCAGCAGAGCTTCTGCAGTTAAAGCATGTGTGACGGCTTTGTTGCTACGTCGTAACACCTTCACACAAGACTGAGAGTGTTGTGCTACGCTTTTATTTTGAAGTCTGGATCTTTAACTGAGACACTGAAGGTTGTGTTTGTTACATGCACAAAAACCTGCACTGACCAAACACGTTATTAATTAAAAGGCACAGTGAAGGAAACACAACACTGTGCAAGTTTTAAAATTCGCTGCATCTCACAGGAAATACTGCAGTAATGCCTCCTCTCCGAGCCAGAGTCGTTAAATTAACTTTTTATTGTTTGTTACAAGCCTTTGAGTCCTCATTGTTGAAATATGTCTGATTTGAATAAACTTCTTTGTCCTCCAAAAATTCAAGAAATAAAACCCAATTTTTGTAAAAGAGCAAAAGGAAGCAGGGGGTCCAGGACTGGTTTG
Source organism: Acanthurus leucopareius (assembly GCA_029814765.1). Lineage (NCBI taxonomy): Eukaryota > Metazoa > Chordata > Actinopteri > Acanthuriformes > Acanthuridae > Acanthurus > Acanthurus leucopareius. The sequence continues at coordinate 13,233,376 of JAQMCX010000043.1, read as the reverse complement.
GTTAACATGAAAATGATGGGAATCATATTTTTTTAAACTTCACAGTCACCAGATCTTGACCACAGCTGAATACTCTGTCTCATTTTCTTTAAACAAAATTAAAGGAATATCTTTTGGACGAGTGGAGCTCCTGTTCTCTTCTTTATTGTATTTCAGCTACCGTGGCTCCTTGTGGTGAACCAACACAATACTAAGACACCTGATGTTGGATTTGCCATCCAACTCGAAATACCTTTGTAATTACTGTAGAATGTAGTGTACTGTTTGTGCGGTGCAGCTTCTCTAACGTTAATTATATGTTGTTTAAAATAATTGTGATTATTGTCAGGTTCAGTGGAATTTAACCTCACTTGCTCCCACACTGACAATCTGCTGTGACTTTTAAATGGGTGTGGTAACTATCGTAAAAGTATTCGATCGAGTTTCATCATTGTTTGGTAAAAAATCTGGTTTGAAGCTGGTGTGCAGGATTTACTTTGACTTATGTGAGACTTTTGTTCAACCTTTACTCGAATATCGATTCAAGATGATTAAAAAATAGGTTGATTTTTTCATATTTGTTATGAAACGGGTCATTTAAGCAACACTTCCCCCCCAAACTCTGCTGCTTTTATGGAATTATTTCTGCTAATTTTTTTGTGTAATTTCCTCACACCGCACTTTTCTTACAGCCTTTGTTTTTTTTTTTTTTGTTGCAATGGCGTCCATCCTCACAAAACGTCTCACCACAGCTCATTAGCGACTCTGACGACTCGAGAGGAGAAGCTGCTGTGAGAGACGTCATTAACATCTGTTTTGTGGTCCACATCGCGGGGTTGAAGGCCATGTGAAAACAAAACAACAACACTGACGAGGCTAACAACTGCAGAGTGTGGAGCATGGAGCCAACACGGGTTCCCATGGCTGTGTCACCCCCCCCTCCCCTCCACCACCTCCCCCACCTCCGTCACCCCTCTCTCCCCTGCTGTTTTTCTTCCTCCCATCTTCCCACTCAGTGTCAACAATTAAATCTCACCTTCTCTGTCTTTTTGCCTTTTACTTTCTGTCTGTCTTTCTTTACCTTTGTCCTGCTCTCTCTCTCCCTTTGCCCCCCCCCCCACCATGCCGTCCTGTGCCCCTCACCCTCTGTTTTAATTTGTATCTTCTCTCTCTCTCTCTTGCTCTGTCTCTTTATGATTCATGTCCTCGTCCCCTTTCTTCTCCAAAAACACCAGTTTTCTCTCACAATCAGAGATAAGACGAGTCTTCCCTTCGGCACCACTTAAGAGCCTGTAAGCATTACCCAGAATTCCCTACAGCTGCATGTTGTTATTCAGCTAAGGGTGAAGTCTGTTCTCCCTCTTTAGGGACAGAAATACATAAATAAAAGGGAGAATAAAAAGTTGCACTGGCTGTAAGTGATAACACTCAGTGTTTGTTTGCGCTGCACTTCTTTCAAGGACGTTTGTGTGTTGCAGCTAACGTGCTAACACACCTGTTACACAAGTCACCAAATATCGATGATAAAACAGATTCAATTTGTTTTTTACCTGTACAACGCTTACATGTAGCATAGATATTTTTAAAATCATCTCAATAGATATTTTTTTGAAGATATTAATGACTTTTTAAAATCCATTCAGACAGATTTCATATTTGAAAACATTTGTTTCACAGATGTCTAGCATACATGTGGACAAGGTCAACAGCTGATTTCATTGTGAGACATGGCATTTTATCTTTATTTTATCAATATCTCCCCTTATCTCTCCCTAACCTTAACTTGAGTGCATTTGTTAACTAAACAGGGTTTAAACTTCAGGCTCCAGTTTCAGAGTTATTTCAGTTATTTTAGGAGGAACGGTTTTCTTGACAGATCAGACTTTCACAGCTTTTTCTGTCTGTATGATGAATATTGTGTGTGTGTAACTTCTCAAAATGCTCCTCCTTCTGTTTTTCCTTGCATGGTCATCAAATTAAAACCCTCTTTCCCATTTTTTTTCCTTCTTTTACAGTTCATCTACCTGGACATATGAAATCCTCCAGACACTACAGGGCCACAAAAAAGTCTTCCTCTCTTTTTAACAGTCTTGCAAACTTGAAAATGCATTTATCTCAGGGTTTGTGATGTGATTCCCAGCTCCTGTTGTCCACATGTCAAAGTGTCCCCGAGCAAGATAATGAGCCTCAAGGGGGCAGATACGCTGGTTTCTCTGATGTCTGTGTGTGAGTTTAAGTATGTGAAAATGAGGCAAATTGTTAAGCAGTTTAGATAAAATGCTGCATAAATGCAGTTCAAATTATGGTTTATTCAATAACATCGACAAACTTCAAATATTTTCAGAAGGGGACACAGGAGTTGTATCAAGGCACAAACTTGTAAAATAAAAAGAAATCCCACTGCCTGTTTTTATAGACTACACTATTTAAATAGCATTTGCTTTGACAAGATAAATTAATATACTGGCCGTATTTATTTTTCTAAAGTCAACATAACTAGTGAATTACTGCACAAACACACAATACCATCCTGTCTGTGCACTCTGTGACCTGCATATGTTCCTGCATGATATCTGTGTCTCTCTGTATGTTTATTATGTGTCTGTGTGTATGTGTGTGTGTGTGTGTGTGTGTGTGTGTGTGTCTGTGACAGGGTACAGGTGGCAACTTCATCATCAGTGGAGAAAAGCTCTATTAATAGCTCGGCGTCTGAGAGGAGAACCGACACGCACAGAGGAAAGATGACACACAGATATGGAGAAAGAAAAAAAAAAAAAGAAACACTGAGGAGGAAAAAGAAACTGTATCTTTTTAAATATGATCCATTGTCCGGAATTTCCCTTAAGGCAGAAAAAGGCAGACACAAAGAAGAGTAGTTTTTAAAAAAAAAAAAGAAAAGAAAGAAAGACAGAGAAATGGGAATAAAAAAAGACGTGGACGCCGCTCTCGTCTTCCTGCAGTGTTCCTGGCTCCGAACCAAGCGGCGAGTCTGACTGCCTCCCCTGGGGAGAGTAACTCCAGGCTTGAATTCCTTTGTGTTATTTCATGTTTTCCTCTCTTCTACCACAGCAATTCCTCCCTGAAACACAGTCTGTGTACCCTCTGTGTAAAGGAACTCTGCCAATGTTTGCAATGCCGTAAAGCTCACTATGTGGGCAGCTATGCTCAGCAGACAAGTGCATCCAGACAAGTCCGCATGCAAACGCATAAACACGTACAAGCATGCACCCCTGAAGTATACGAGCATACGTAAAGATTAACACTCCCGCTGTGCTTTCCTGTCTTATTTACATTCCTGTAAAGCAGCAAGTTAAGGAGTTTGGGAGGGACCGAGGAAGGGAGAAAAAGCGAGAGTCTTATATTGACAGAAGTCATTTCCGCTGTGCTGGGGAGGTCTGTGAAGGGTCAAGCCTTCCCCAGCCCCGGCTGTGTGAATCACATAAACACTTAGACTGAAAGACTCCCAGTTCGTACCCGACCGTGGTCCTCCTCTGGTCCTCCTGCTGCAGGAGTCCCACTCAGGCTTTTGCACACCACTTTGGACTGTGCAGTTACTTTTGGCATTGGAAAATGTTGTTGTATGTCTTGACTATCCGTTGGCAGTGAAGTCCTGTCAGAATTCTTGGACCTCAAAGTGGATGGAAATGATCCAGGAAAACCCCACCCACCTAAAGAAATCCACCACCTACAAAACAACAGTATTTAAACAAAAAATTGTGTTTTTATTTGATGATTAACCTCATCTTTCAATCTCTACGGCCGAAGTCCCGATCGCAGCTTTTATGTCAGATATGTTATTCTATTAATAGTCTAACTAAAGATGTGGATGCATGATCGGGAAATTATTTTCTCAGACTCTACAAAACTTATGAAGGAGCCACAGAAGACATTACACAGCTGTTTTCAATGGCTGAGTAGCACTGATAAGTAAACTGACCTCACGTTCACAATTGGTGCGCCCTTGTGAACTTTCCAGTTCTATTTCTGTAAATGTAATCTCAAAATATTATGGTTCAAATTGCCTCAAAGGCGTCTCCACACTTCCACGTATGTAGTTTCACAAGAAAATACGAATTAATAAATCACTTCTCTGTGAAATATGTGTATAATCCTGAATTCGGTGATGATTTATCCCCAAACACATTTTATTTAGTATTACTCCTTAACATATGCAAATGAATTTCTTAAAGTCTCTTGACGAGAAATTTTGGAGCAATTAGCTCTTGTGAGTTTTGCATCAAAATATGGATTTGCAGTGATGTAAGCGGGTCTGTGAAGCTGTACTTCGGCATAACTATGCGATGAGCTTGAATGCTAACATGCTCAGAGTTGGATTGCTAACATGCTGATGTTAGGCAGCTATAATGTTTCACTTATCCTACAGTATAATTTGGCATGTTAGCATGCTAACATTTGATACCTAGCACGAACACGAATCATAGCTGAGGCTGATTTGGTCATAAACCAAAGAACTGGACAAGTTTTAGTATCATAGAGGTGCCACTGAAACAATCTGAAGATTTCCAAATTCAGTGGGATTAATCCTTTTGTGGACAATTGATGATTGTGCCAAATTTCACAGCAATCAAACAGTTGATGCTATCTTCCTCAGGGCTTCCAACTTTGGCATCTCTACAGTCATTCCTCTGGCATGGCTAAAATCTTACACAAACTTCGTTAGATGGAGCCTAATATACCTCTTATGATTGGTTAAAAAGCCCAAACAGTATAAAAATGCCTCATATAAACATCTCAATTTGAATAAACAGGCCCAAAATGATTAAAATATTGATTGGTTGCAGAGGAGTATTTCAGACCTTTTAGTAAACCGATCAAAAGATAAGCTTAACCATGTAAACAGTTTAACCTGATTACTTCCTGCATGCGTTCTTTCTGTTTTTTTTATCATGATTTTAATGCACGGAGACAAAGATTTGTCCGCTTCTCTAAAATGGCAGCATTTAAGCTGATTTTACCTCCTCGCCTTCATCAATATGCCCTGTTAACCATCTGTTGCTTCGTTAAGAGCAACACAAAACTACACTGAACACATGAAAGATGTCCATTTTTAAAGCTGACCAAACCCATAACAAACATACATAATGGATGAGTGCAGGCTTTGGTGCTTTGAAATATATAATGATTAAATATATACAGAATTATTTTAATAATCATTATGATGAATCTGAAACCAGTACCGAACCCATCAGTTTGGTTTCATCTAGGGCCGGGACTTTAACGCGTTAATTTCGATCAATTAATTATAAAGATTTTAACGCGATAAAGATTTTAACGCGA
>JAQMCX010000043.1:13200865-13221322 GCA_029814765.1 Acanthurus leucopareius | reverse complement strand
GTGTGCCCTCTGGTCCTATGATGTTGCACTCACTCACTCACTCACTCACACACACACACACACACACACACACACACACACACACACACTCAGAGACTCCCTTCGGGTCAGATTTCGGTCACTGTACCACTGGTTGGGTAGATTTTATAGGGAAATAAAGTTAATGACACAACCGGCTGACCCTATTATGTGTCACATGCAAACCTGCTTCCAGAAATATGTTGCTATTTTAAACTTTCACTACTTTAAAAGCACAGAGGGTTGACGTCTCTCCGTCTCTCCGTCTCCCTGCTGTTGTTGCCTTCACTGTCATTCTTCGCCTCCTCTCTAAACGCACTGTGTTTGACGCGTGCAGATGTGGCTTTTTTTTGTTTTGTTTTGTTTTTTTAACCGCTGCAGAGAGGCTCGTTTCCAGCCTCACCCTTCTTCTCTCTCATGTTCTGGTTTCTGTTCAATCTGTTTTCCATCTCGTTTTTTTTTTTTTTTCGCTGTTGGCCTAATATTTCCTCCTGACTTCTCCTGTGGAACAAATTATCACATTCAATCTTACTCAGAGTTCTTGTGATACCCCACCCCCCCCATCACCAGATACAACATCTTGGATCCCAGTTTACATTCAGTGACGTCTTTTTTAACATCGATTGCAAGTGTTAAAACACTGCATTTGGGAACAATGCTGTGGGTAGAGAGAGAGGGAAAGATCATGGATATAAAAAAAGGGTGAGGCATTTAAAAACACTCTTGAAATTATGAAAGAATTGCACTTTTAGTTAAAGAGAAAAGGGAAACACATAGTGTTGGATTGTATTAGGACACAAATTCCACACTCTGGCATGAAAGTCAGCAGGTTACACACCCATCAACCACTCTGACATCTGCACGGCTGCTTCACGCTTTGCCAAAGGGCACATTAGCTGCTACTACTGCTGGCACTAGATGTCAGTTGTGTGCTGCACGGTTTACTAATATGAATATACTTCTTAAGGAACCTGAATCACGATTTTCTCTCTTTTATTTAACATTTTTTCTCTCCTTTTTCAATCTTTGTAAGTTTACTTCCTTTAAAATGTCGATTAAATTTTAGGAAGTTGCCAAAAACTGGGCTGATAAAAAAGAACAAATGCCAATACGTCCACAGCTCTTGTGAGGTTATTGTCAAGATGTTGCAGTAACATCATGTAATTAAAAGATTTGCTGTTGTGTTTTCCTGTACTTCACTCTAACTCAACGTGATTCTAAGCATTTGTTGGAATTTTATTTGTTTTCTCTCCTTTTGGGGGGAATTTTCAGAGAAAGGAGAGGCATGCGGTGGTGGGCAGAGTCATTACTGCATCTACAGGAATGTCAGGATTAGACAAGAACAAGACACAGAGGCGGGCTCAGGATAAACATGATTCAAAAGTCCGGTGTGTAGGATTTAGGAGGATCTGGTCGCAGATTTTCATAATTATGTATTTATTAGTGTATAAATACCTGAAAATAAGAATGGTTGTGCTTCATTAACTCAAAAAGACCCTTTTATATCCCATAGAGGGAGCTGGTCTTCTTTAGCAGAGTCCGCCATGTTGCATCGCCATGTTTCTACAGGTGCCCAGAATGAACAAACTTTCTTTTTTGCAAGCTTCAAGTCCAAATTCAAAGCTAGATGCCCCTAAGTCCTGCACACTGAGCCTTAAATCCTCAGTGAGCAGACTTTAAAAAAGGTCTGATGGTGGCACAAGAATGACACTGTAGCATAACAAATCAAGCTGCCAGAACGATCTGAGGCTGCCGCGATTTCAGCAAAGATTGTTTCATCGTTTCTGATTGCAAAAACATGTTGAAAAAGGCTTTAATTAAATCAAAATCCTCATGTGAGCAATAGGCAGAAAGTATTTCCCTCACCACTGCTTTCTCCATCTTTAGTTTTAATGCACAAAATCAAACTGTACATAAAACTAAATGGAAGGAATCACGATCTCCTCCTCCTCTCGCCGCTGTGCAGATGTATAGGTGGGGTGGGCCGAGCTGCTTGTTAGCTCATTTGGGAGCGTTTAAGGAAGTATGGGACCATGCAGATGCAGCGGACGTCCAGCATCAGGCCTCTGACTGCTGATAAATCATCCTGTTCTGTTGTGTAATTACGCTGCTCAGGGCTGATTTCCTCCTCGTGAGCAGGTCTACCTGAAGCTTCCCGACCATGCTGAAACCATTTACAGTAACAAGCTGCTCTAATAACCTGTGCTGATGATCGTTTGTTCCCCTGGTAACTGTAATATTTGGCAAATGCATTTTCTAAACTAATCAACTAATGTTCAGCAGAGCAGCTATGAGGTGCCCCACGAGCGTAAAAATGCCACTCATCATATGGTATTAAGTCATCAGTGAGACGTTGCTAAAGTTGGTTTCTGTTTTCAGCGACATAAAAAGACTCACATTACATCTTTACAAGGCTCTTGACACCAGAGGAATTCTACACTCAAGCCTACGACAGGCTGAAACTTAACATGCTCACTTGAGGGAGGAGGCGGGGGGGTGAGGGGGGGTACCTCTACTTTCCAAGAACTCGACCCTCCGCCTCCAACCCTTCACCCGACCCCCAGGGAGGGTTTTAGGGGTTGCTTACTCCTTTTCTAACCCATGAAGCGTGTCTCTAAGCACCTTCCCCCTTCATCCTCGCAGTATGTTGTATAAACACGGTTGGTTCGGTAGGAAGGTAAAGAGCGTGACACACAGAAACTCCTCGTAACATTCTTTTGTGGTACCAGGAGGCACCAGGACAGGAAGATGCCTCCAACAGCAGGTCTGTGGTCAGAATATCCATGCTGATATCCCGAGAACTATTAACTTGATACCAACAGTTTGTCGCCCAGTTCCTGTCCCTTCATGAGGAGTTTAAGAAATAGACCTACAGGTCTGATGTTGAATGTATATTTAGAGCAGTTGTGGTTTGTGAGATTTATCTTTAACACATGCTGTGGAGTGATCACCAGCTCTGAGTGTGGCTGAGTGAATAAAGAGTGGACGAAAATCAAGGAATGGAGAATAATGAACAAAATATGAAACCAAACTTAGAGAAAAGTCACAATTTTAACATCTTTTTAACTGCAAAATGCAGAAATTCATTACCAAAACTTGATTTAAATACTATTTATATAAACGTTTGTTTTTTAAAATCTGAAAATGCTAGATGGTTGTGCAAGAATAACAGGGACATGCAACACTTACATAGCTGTCATCACATTCATAGTACAAAATACAGGTTATGTCGTATTCCCATGGATTGACATCTGACATTTAGTTTAATTATAAGTTTCAGAACATTTGTGCCATTTGTGTCAGCAAAATAAGTGAACTAAATATTACATGTTTTTTTTTCTTGACTGTGTGAGAACCCACAGAAGCAGAGACTGGATATAAAGGAAGCTTTTATATTTTGACTCGACACCGAATCTGTCTGAAGTCCTGAACGTAACACATCCTTCTGCCTCCATCCGTCAGCAGCAGTAATGCTCTACCTGAGGGCGAGCGGAGGTGTGAGTGTGTGAGTGTGTGTGTGTGTGTGTGTGTGTGTGTGTGAGTTTGTGTGGGGGCTGGTGTGGTGTGGTAGATTAGGGGATCCCCACCTTAAAGCCCCACCCCCTCTTTTTTTTCTGAGCCCCTTTGCCTTTTCCTGAGGGCACATAGTCTGGTTGTATGGACACACACACTCTTTCATCTCCATTCAACAGCCCTCATTCCCCTCACATCCACACACACACAGGTTGGAGGTAGACAGTGGCCCAGAGGGGGCTGCAAGGCCTCACAAAGCACTTCAAAGGGTGGAGGTCTTGATATCCTGAACAACTAGAAGGGACAACAGGTGAAGAGAGTAGCCGTTTGACAAACAGAAGTCGGACGTCTGTTCTTGAGTCGGAGCTCGTGTGTTGCACATTGTATCTGTCAGGACGTGTGAAAGAAGACGAAGCCACAGTTGCCTCAGGTGGAAGTTTAGGGGAATGTGATTTGTGCTTGTGTGTGTATGTGTGTGTGCGTGTGTGTGTCTGCTTTCAGGTGCACATGCAGTATCATGTTCCCTTTTCTTCCCCTTTTGTTGTACAGTTGGTATGCAACCGTGGCTTCTGTGCAGCGACGGGTCCGTTTTTGTTTGTTGTGGTCATTCCAGCTCGTAACATTGGATTATTTATTTATTTTTTATTAGTGCAGATAAAGCAAAAGTCACCTTACATTACAATACGCTATTTGGATTAAATTATTATAAATAAAACTCTAGATGACCTCTTAGAAAACTCTCTCTTAAAAAGCAAAGAGGGCACCTCCGCATGCTTTTTTAGTATGAGGAGCGTTGTGACACTTTAAGGTATCAGAGGATGAAATTAAACTAGTTAATATATTGCAAGATGTTCCATTCATTGCAGGATGAGACAAATGTGTATTTGAACCCAGTGGCTTGAAAGGGGTCGTGCAACAGCGCAAATATTGTAACAAAACTTGCTGTTATTTCAGCTGAATCGCAGTTCTGGCTGCAGGTGCATCAGGCAGGTAAATAATGACTCATTTTGTTGTTTAGCCACAACAGAAGTCAGATGCAAATGTTTGTGCACAGGTGAATAGCAATTACACTTGTGTGTTGGTATGTAATAGCCTCGAGCGTATTCAGCGACTATTATTACAGTTGCATGCCTGTAAGCCCAGTTTCTGTCTGTCTCTGTCTGTTTAGTTGTGTTGAAGTACTTCACATCATTGTTTAACTGACAGGCTTTCATGCAGTTTCATGACTACAATGCTGCTCAGACGAGACATGAGACATGCACATCCACCAATTCATGCTCATATAAGGATACGTGCAAGATATGTCAGCAAAAAGCAAACTGCTGGACATTATTCCCTAAACTAGTCTGTCACCACTATCCACAGTTATATTTATTGTTGTCATAGCAAGAGCAAATGAGGAAGAAGTGTTGTATTTAAAGCAAGAAAGTCTACATATGAAGAAGTGTGTGGTTGATGGATGGGTCAAACACAAAGCTGTTACCCAGATGACTCTTATTTGTGCCCTGCAGGAAACCGAAAGTCAATGTTTACTTATTTTAGCTAAGTAGTACACATTGTTTTTACCACATATGTAATGCAATGAAGGGTTGTTATGAACGTCCTCTGACTTCTTCAGTCTTTTAGGTATGTGGATGTGATGCAATTATAATAGAGCATACAGGTACATACTGTACGCTCTCTCCCGCATTGATCCTTGCACAAGTTAATTTCTGCTCTCTCTGTCAGACACACACTTTTACACATGCATGCACACACACTCACAGAGTCCTCCTTGGAGGCCTCGCTGCAGCTGGCAGGGGATTAAGAGGTCAGAAGTCAAAGGGGGGGAACCATTCAACCCGCAGACCTCAACAAGAAACTGACGAAGCAGAAGAAACACAGACCAAGAGAGGGAAATGTGCAGAGTGTTGACTCAGATTCAAACATGCAATCCAGATTTACCTAAATATATAAAAAAAAACAAAACTCACCTGCTGAGTGAGTGTCACACAAGAGAGAATGTGCTGTGGTTCATCGTGTTTCCAGTTGGCCTGAAGCCGACCGTCTGATGATGTTTGGACCACCACAGAGACACAAACAGATCAAACCAGCACGTTCGGGCTTGTGCAAGATTTTCAACTGTTACTTGCTTGTTCATTGTAATGAGGACAAGTCAAGGTCACGATTTCATCAGTCAGCTTGGTTGTAAATGTCAGAGATCGTGACAGGTTGATCGTGGCAGTGTGAAAGCAGAGATATTTTCCGATAAAGAAGTGCCAAATTCATTATTAATAACATTGAAAGAGTTTTAAGTTGAAATGCATCTATTATGTTACAGTATGCCACAGATTTTAGGATGTATTTGTTTCACACATTTAAGAAAAAAGCAGAGAGAACCTTTTTGTTGGAAATAACAAAGATGTGTGAGTGAAAGTGTTTGTAGCGATAAAACAGTTTTGTCTGGTGCTGTAATGGAACAAGCTAAATGCAAGGCAGAGATTCATAGTTCATTGATTGTTTGTGGGTGACATTTCATTGTTTGGTTTGCTTTAAAACAGATACTCAAATATTAAATCATGCAGAGTGCTTAGAATAATTAAACATAGCAAAAAAAGTCCACAGAGAATTGAAATAGTCACAAATGTTCAGTTTGAACACTTAAAAGTTGTTGTTTTGAGACATAAAGACCATATTCATATTTCCACATCGTTTGAACATGGCATGTTTTTACAGTGAAGAAATCTTGAAACCTGAGCTCTAAGACAAACAACTTGATGTGGTCTTGTTTTAAGTACATGGTTAACAGTGCAAAAAAAAGAAGAGGCGGTAACACAAAACAGATTTACCTGGTGAAAAATATGGTCATTACAATTTATTAACACTCCCCCTGGCTTTATGTCTCTGTGATGAAGCATCAGTCAACTTGCACTTCACACGTCCTGTGAACACAGCGTAGAAAACTAGCTGTGGGTGAGCCTGTGGTATTTATAATTTGGAGATCTTGTTCACAGATGAGAACTGAAAGCCACTTCAGAGTGATGGCGAGCAGATCAAAAGTTATGGTATAGCAGCTTTTAGTGCACACTGGCCGGGGGGGGAAGAGGGAACAGGATGTTAAACATAGGCTACATGAAAATGAGTATATCTTTATTTAAAATGAGGAAATTACGGTAGAGCATGCACAAAGGTTAAAAATAAGGCAAAATAAATGTCAAAAAAGTTTATTTAAACTACTAAACCTTGGTGATGTAACACCGGATTTTGTGCAATTGAACTAAAACTACGCTGCGCTAAGTATGGTAAAGTAGTCGTTAGCGGCAAGCTAGCAGCTATTCCTTAGGTGACTTCATATTAGTGAATTAATTGTCAAATAAACAACATAAACTGATCAAATTCACTCTGCAACACACTCCACTACACAGTTTTAATATGACAATCGATGCTGCCTTTGTTGATGCCTGATTTTTTGCTCTTTGCTAACAAACAGCTAGCTCCACACATGTAAACAAGAAACAAACCACTCAGGGTACAGACAATATAAATGAGCTGCTGGAGATTAATGAGGCCAATGCTTATATTGAGAATATGACTGAGAAGTGACTAAAAAACATGTATATACACATGCATATGTATAAAAACATGTATACTTCAGGTACTCCTGGTAAGATATAATGCTGTTTAAATTGTAGTTACGCATGTTTATTTACAGGATGATTAATTCTGGTGTAATATTAATTTGAGGGTCAGCTGTCAGAGCGTTGTACTCTGATACCTGCTGGACTGTTAAGGAGACTGGTATTTATTTTTCGTGTCTGTAGTCTACCAGTGCATTAGTGTTGACCTCTAGCTAAACCAAGACACTCCATAAACACAGACAGACCAACACAAGTCCAAGACAAGCAGTCAGCAGGTCAGTCGGCTGCAGAAAGGCTGCTCTGTACCTTTGACGAGGCCAAAACACACCAGACTGTTACTCTCAATGGAACAGATGGGACGTATTAAACAAACCGAGGTTGCAACGAGTGTTGGAGCAATTTCATAGCCTCATAGCAGAAAATGAACTTAATGTGTTGGTGTTAGGTTTGATGAAGTTATTGGTCAGTTCAGATGTTGCTGGTCAGTTCAGAGTCATCTGGTTTTCTCTGAACTCTCTGCTCATTAAAGTTTGGCTGCTGTCGTTATTCAGCGGAATGGAAACGATTGTGTGTGTGTGTGCACATGTGAAGTGTTTTTCACAAAGACTGTTTCAATTCATACAGTTTGCCTCTTGTTAAAGGTGATAGATTAACAAATGTGCCAGTGACTTTTTCTTGTTACTTTGTATGAACTTCCTTTACATTTTTGTCTCTGCCTCATTAGAACGAGTCACAGCCAAGCCAGGACCGAAAAAGCTTTTTTTAAATGGAGCGCAGTCTGTCAGCCAAAGGGTAAAAACACATGAGGGTCAACACACAGGACAGCTGAGTAAGCAAATCACAGTGGACATGAAGTCAAAAAAAATGGAAGTTCTCTCAGAAACGTTGAAGCAAACATACTGTAATTTTATAACTAGCTGCTTAGCTTGTAGAGAGGGTAGTTCTCTGTTTTTTTTAGTTTGTTTTAACCATCACTGCTTTTCACTCAACACTCAACTTTAGTGCTCCTCTTATCTCAAGAACTACTGTATGCACAGTCTGAATGTTGTGCAAACTCAAGGACTCAAGCAGGCTTGTAGTGAAAATCGCTTTTATGTCTAAAAATCGAATGTATGCATACAGTACAGGGCTCTGAATTGAACTGAAATGATAGAACATTGTGGATTAAATATTTACTAAATTTTAGCACAGTTGCGCAAAAAAAAAAACATGTTTAAATTTGAGGAGCAAGCTGTGACCTCAAATGATGTTTGAAAAGAAAATGAGGTTTAAAAATGACAGGATGGACTGCATTTGCCTAAATTTGTTAAGATCGTGTAGCAGCAGAATAACTGAGTTTTGGTTCAGAATAACTTTGCCGTAGGAATTAAATTTCTTTTCTGGGGCCGAGCTGTGACTCATCTATGGGAGAACATGTTTGTAATCAGAGAAAACTTGTGTTACTTTTGCACATTCATCTGCATTTTAATGGCATTCTGTGTACCTGTGTGTGTACTCACAGCTGTTGTGGTTAAAGCCAATGTGAGGAAATTGGCTCAGATCAGACTGATATACTCTTGGGATTAACACAACCAAACTACACATGTTCAGAAACTTCAGACACATTGGATTCTCCTTTTTTTTTTTTTTGGTATAGTTCAGCCTCAGTATGTTTTCCAACTAGTCGAAACTCACACAACTTCCCATGAACACAAGAGATATTATCTTCAAAAGAAATCTCCAGGAGGCATCGCGTCGTTTTCACCACTGGACCGCTTCAGCTTCTTTGAAACGCATTTAAGTTCAAAAATACTTCAAACATTCACATTAAATCCAAATGTTTCCATGAGGATTAAAAAACTATTTGGCAACTTTCTGATGTCAAGTGCAAGTATTTTGGACTGTTTCATGTCCCAACCACTTTCTTTAATCTTTCCAATTTCTGTGTAATTTAATAAAAAAAAATTTAAAACAAGCGAAGACTAAAAAATATTTCACAAAAACAGCAAACTTGTCCAACGACCTTAACGGCAAAGGTTTCAAAATGCTATCGGTACAAAATCAGATGAGATCACTTGGCACTTCTGTGGCAGTCCATCACGAGTGTGTGTGTGTGTGTGTGTGTGTGTACACACTGCACGCATCCACACAAGCACAACATAATTTTTCACCCCGTTCCCTTTCCAAACATTCCTACGAGCCTCGGGGCTTTTTGCAGAGTCGTGTGTCAGCGCCTGCTTTGCGGTGGAGCGTGTCGTCGCCATTCCTCCACATTCGTCTTCCTCAGAGCTCAGTTGGCCTGCAGAACACTCGCTCACAAGTAAAATGTTTGTTTGCAGTCGGAAAGGAGCGTTGCAAGGGGCTCTGAAACAAGCTGTGCTGTTGAAGTTTGCACAATTTTTCAACGTTGTCTTTTAGCTCATTCGCTGCTAGTTTAAAAAGTGAATAGGCCTGGTTGCGTCATATTTTTGGGCTTTTTGCAGGTTTTAATGTACTTATCCTGTATTGGCTTATTATTTTGTGGATCTTTTGAATCATGCAAGCACATAAAACACTAGCAGAGCGTCACTCCTCCGTCACCAGCAGCAGATTTCAGCTGAAAAACTCACAAACAGGCTCCGTTCTGCTGCAGGTGCTACTTGACCCACATTATCAACCCCCAATATAATCAGATCAGTGTTCAAGCAAATATTAACAGACATATTTCATGTGTATCTCTGCTGTTGTTGTTGCCCTTTTAGTTACAGTTGTCGTGTGATTGTTGATTTGTGATTTAGCTAAATTTAGTCTTTCTTTGATCAGCTCTCTGATCACTAATTTATAATAGCTGTCTGGAGCCAACTAACGTTTTGCTCATATCTAATTATTTGGAATTTTTGTATCTTTTTTTACTACTCCTACTTACAGATTGAACTTTGTTTCTTTGTGACATGAATCATTACGTAACTACTGAGAGCTTCTCTTAACTTGCATGAAATAGTTTCCTAGTGAGTTTAGTTTCCACAGGACTTTTGTTATTGCTCTTGTTTATGGAATCTCTTCGTTTTTTTTTTTTAAATTTGTATTCACTGCCATTAATTTTTTGCCCAAGAGCTCATTGTTCTCACTTTTTTTTTTGTTTTTTTTACAATTTCCACTGGTAATCCAAAAGGTAATCAACTGTTTTCAACCTTAATGCACATGAGAGATGAGTGGGTCTCCGAAAGTTAAGTTCTGTCACACTGTTCCATCAACTTCCAGTACCACGATGCACTGAACACTTAATGTACAGTCTTGCTTATATTTCATTACAAAATATGTCAAACAAGGGGAGGAAAATATCTTAAAATCCAGGGAAAGAAAAAAATTAAAAAGACAAACAAAAAGAAGAAAGAAGACAGAGTGTGAATGAGACCTGTGACCCTTCTAAACTAAATCATTTGAGCTGCTTTTCCTCCGACAGTGCAGCTGGACTCAAGTTACTCAGGACTCTTAATAAGTTGTCTCTTATTTGAGGTAAATGCTCCGAAGTTTGATATTTGTCACAGCTGATAGTGAAGCAAGTGCAAACAGAGAGAGAGAGAGAGCCTGGTTTCTGTCTTGATCAACGGTCTACTGAGGAGATAAACTCTGATTTGTGTGTGTGTGTTTGCATGTGATATCATCTGCGGTCTGAGTTGTGAGTTTAGGTGAACACTAACATGGCTTCGGCATGAAATTTCTGCTTTTTTTGCCATCAATTATGAATAAAAAGGGAGGAGAAATCTGTAAATATGATATCATAATTGATTCAAACGTCTCCAGGATCTCTGAGACACGACAAACCAACATCAGAAAGCGAGTGCCGCCAAAGTCCAGCTGCATCACAGATTGTGATCTTGCCCACCAAAAAATTGTAATCTGATTTCTTTTCCAAGTGCCCCCCCCCCTGCAGAACATGCCTTACCATCTTTACATGATTAAAGGAAACTCGTTTGTCTTTATACTCAATCGTATTTCCGTTAACTTCCACTAAGTGGTTGCTAGTCTCCTCCCTTGTCAACATAGTAACAACAAAGAAAACAACTTAAAAAATTTTGCCACATCCATTATTCAAATAACTCTACACACTAACCAACAAAGAAAACTGTCTAACTACGCACAAACAACCGTAATGGAAACAAAAATCTCAAAAAAACACACAACTCAAAGAATATTGACATGTTGCTCAACCAGCCTAAGATGAACTTTTAACTTAATCCATTAAAATGAAATTAGTCCCACATTTTCCTTCTTTTCCAGACACAAAGACCTCTGAGCGGAGTCGCCCTCCCAGGACACGTTTTATGTGTCTGTAGCTGCTCTCAAACTGTGAAAATAACGGCAAGGATCAGGTCTGGTCTTGTAAACTTGATGGAGCAGACGTCCAGACGTGGCTCTGAGCCGCACCGCAAAGAGTTAAAAAATCCGATTTTCTCTTCCTGTGTAAAATGCAGCCTTTGTTTCTGGGTCACGAACAAGCCGAGGTCACCGGCTTTGGCCGAGCCAAACAAACACACACGCGGTTCAGTTTGCACTAATTGATTCCCCTTCCAGCAGAGACAAGAATGAGAGAGAGTGTGTGTGTGTGTTTACTTAAAAGGGTCTGTCATGAGTTTATGTAAACAGATAAGTGACAAAGTAAACACCCCACACACACACACCCACACACACACACACACACACACACACACACAGCTCAAACAACATCCTTCTGCAGGGATACACACATGTTAACTGTTTGTGCTTCTTAAATGATTAATTAAATGAATTAATTGTTGTGCGTTCATGATTTTCAAACTGTAAACTCATTTGCAAATTATAATCCAATTACAATTATGTGTGTCCGTTTGTGTGTGTGTGTGTGTGTGTGTTCTTGCTAGTTCCTGAAGCCCCTCAGCAGTAAATCTGTCCACACTCTCTGACCTAACACTGGGTTAATGAGGTGATCCAGCAGCAGGGGACGGTTGGTAGAGGTCATTGGGCCTGTTCTAACTTATATGTGTGTGTGTGTGTGTGTGTGTGAGAGAGAGCGTGCATTGGGCTAAGGACTTAAGGAGGTGTTGCAGAAGCAGCGTTCATGGTGCGTGCGTGAGACAAATATGATCTGGAGTCGTGTGATTGTAAATAACAGCGCTCATTGTTGTTGATTTTCCGGTGAAAGTCGGCCATGTCTGTAAATATCCAGCACAAATTAGTTATCAGAGGCAGAATCAGATTGATCCTCGGGGGGCAAATTGTGTCACGTTAGAATTGCTTCATGCCAGAGCAGAAATATGTTGCAGGATAGAGAAATATCAAGGGCAGATTGTGTAAAAATATGCGCATCATACCACAATAACCTTTAAGTTAACTTAATGATGGTGTTAGAAAGTGTGCTATGAAGTCAGTCAGCTCTGCACCGTTATTGCAAAGTACAAAATAAATCATATATTGTAAATGAATTGTGGGGTTATTAGGTTTTGGTGAAGACAGATGTTCCATGATAATGCTGAGCCATGGAAAAAAGTGCTTCAGCATGCAGTTTGTAGCTTACTGCTGAAGATGTGGTGATGCCTGATATGATACATGAGGACATTTTGAAGTGTAATACATGTAAATTCTCATGTTACACATTTGAAGTAACATTGTTTATTAACCAGCAAATCTGCAGGTAGTTTACTGAGTTCCCACTGCAATACTTTGGGAAAAAAAACAAAACAAAAAAACTTCAAATGACCTTTAAAAGCATCTAGTAAACGCATGAATATTGCATTAAGTTATGATCATTGGGATAGGAAGTCAAAAGGTTCAAAGAGTCATCATATTTGCATGCATTTATAATAAATATGTGTCTTCTGTTCAACAAAGCAGGCAGTATAAAACACAGTATTGCTGCTTTCTCTCCTCTCTGTTTTTCTATATTTCAAACATGATTTCCAACCCAAGTTTCAACCAGAAAGGAGATTTATGGCATGATGGGTTAAATCAAGAGAGGTATCAATCAGAAGCAGAACTGGCTTCACTGTTTGTTAAAATACAGATAAGCTGACATGGTACAGTATCTGTCTAGACTTGTACGAACTGGAGGCGTTGACTACCCCGACTCGTCCCCCCAAACAGTCCGGCCCAACCTGAATCCTGCCAGAGGCCACGCTTTGCTAACTGACAGCTGGGCTTAACAAGCATGAAGGGGCCTCTGCTGGGTAATGGTCCCGCAGGTGATCATCAGTCAGTAATCAGGCCTGGAGGTGGAGTGAGGGAGGGATGGATGGATGGAGGGAGGGAGGCAGGAAATTACAGAATCAATAGCAGTGACAAGTTTGTTGACTCAAAAGCTGCAGTGTGCAACAGCAAACGGTGACGGAGTTCATTCAGGAAAGAGAGGACAAGAAAAAATAACCGCATGTCAAACTAAACCGCGTAAAACTTCTGTAAAGTTTTGTTTTTGCTAAAAAAAAACATGAACTACCTCAATAGCTTCAGGCTGGATGCTTTTTTGGAGATTTAAGAGCTAATTACTAACACAGATGAGTGATGGCAAGTCAGGAACTGACAGATAAAAGCAAAAAAAGGAAGAACTGAGAAGTCACTTCACTGTTTTAAGGTGACAAGTTCACTTACTGCTGTAAGATGAGCTTTAAGACTCAAACTGCTGAAGAAATCAGCAAAAGCCAATGCAAAAAGGACTTTGTTTGCATAAACGAGTTCTCATCAACTGCAGTTTTTATGACAAATTGATTATAATTTATCAGATGATGCCGTCTTCTCAGATTTTGTGTAATTACTAACACTCTAATTTCTCTTCTGTTTACTGTAAACACAAGGCGGTGCCCTACTTTTAGTGACTATAAATCGCACTCAAAAAAAGATATTAAAATAACTCTAGGCTATTTAACTTCCATCTGAGGATTAAAACAAATTTGTACTCATTGTAAAAAAGAAGAAGAAAAAACAGTAGACATGTTAAAGAGTATTCTCCTCTGCTTGTTTTCCTGCTGGCACACCTGTGTGAAGGTGAGCGCAGGTGACATGACTGTTTCCAACTGCTGGCGGACAAAGACGAGGCTCACCGTCAATGAAGTGTGACACATAAGCGGGAAAACGCACACAATGGGTGTGTTTGTGAAGGGGAAGGCACAGCGAACCCGACACAGTCGCCGACGCGCCTTCTCAGGATTGTTGTGGAGTTTAACATGTTCTTTGTATTAGTGTTAATTTATGCACATCAGCTAATTAGTAACATTAATCGTAAAATAAGGAACCACAGTGTGTCATTATGTGGTTCATTAAGTGGAACGCAGACATAGTTTTTCGACCAGTTTTAATCTCAAACAGCATCAGATGATTCCTGAAATTCAGTTATGGCTTTTTGGTTTTTTGGTGATTCACCGCAAGATTTTCACTGGCTCTGTATTTCCAATCCCATGAAAGATTTCTGAGGGCAGCAAAAACAGCAAAAGCTTTACACTTGCAGAAGTTTTTGAGAGTCTGCTTTGCTGAAGGTGCCACATCCTCGGCATTCTCACCTTTCAGTGGAAAAACCGGTGTCACCAAAAGACTTCCTGGACGAGGGTGTGTGCCCAACTGTGCCATTAATAAATACCAAACCAGGATGGCTAATTCCTTTTGAAGCTCACTTGAGTCGGTGTGTCACAGCTATTCTCCTCTCTTCTTCTCTACAGTCTCCTCTATGTGCAGTTAATGTTTGCATTTATGTTTGTGTGCAGAATGAAAGCAGGCATTTGATATTTTTTATTTGCATCAGCATGATTGTGTTTATGATGACTGAATTACAGAAGAGAGAAACTAAAGCAGAGAGTTTTGTTGTTGTGCACTGATATAACAAACATATCACTGTGATACTCTGGCACTCTTTGGAAAAAAATGAGAAAAGTCCGGTAAACTGGGCTTGATGTGTTTCTGTAAACATAGATCTTAGTAAATTAGAAAGCATGTGACCTTAATGACCACAGATCCACCTTAAATGTTTTTTTTAATTTAATAATAGTGTTGCAGTTGCATGTTTCCATCGGCAGGTCTCATATGATTCGTTTCTTATGCTGCACCTAAGCAAACACGTGGATGAATGTGTACGCTGTGAGCATTCGGATTAGAAAAAATACATCTTGCATTAAACTGCAGAGACTGCGAACACTTTCTGGTGGTAATTAGGGTTAAAAGGAAGCAATACACCCATAAAAGGAGAAGAAGAAAACCACAAGTCTGTGCTGACAAGCGAGGTTTCAAAGCATTTAGAAGTGTTTTACTGGGTCTGCATGCAACACATTTTGTTGGGCCTTAGGGAAGCAGCATTATGTGTCTTGGTGAAAATGCATTTGAATATAAGCAAAACTGTCTTCCAGTCAAAGACAATTGATCACGGAATTGACTATTTATATCATAGAAAACAGTAACAGGAATGCATCATATAATGTGTTGTGAGAGCTAATCTGCTCCTCATTAAACTCAGTTGTAATTTAAATAATTTAAAGGTGTTAAATTAACATAACCAAGCAGCAGATTATACTGCTCTTAAGAAATCAGCACAGTTACAGCAAAACGTGTTGAGAGATAAACGACTGTTGTATACACCTGTGTGAATGTAACGCTACATGTCAGCTGGCAGCCGAGCAGCTGATGATGTTTTGATGGTGAGACATCAACGAGGCGGCTGATGCCAATCGCCTGATGCAGGTGGAGCGTCACCGTTCTTCCTCAACGTGTTTTGCGCTGCCGTAGTGCCAACTTCGCCTTCAATGGCGGCTCTGTTTCATTTAGGTTTGTGAGTGAGCCGGTGAGTCAGCGGCGCCGAGGAATGCGGCAATTATCGGTGAGATTAGTTACACCTGTGTCTCATAAGCCAAGATGTGTGCTGGGAGAAAGGTCTGTTAATGACTAAGAGGTAGAAGATGCAGAGGTATTAGCATGCACACACACACACACACGCCTCTCCGATATCACTCTCTTGTCAACTGCAGCTCTGTTTGGAAAGACTTCCACAGGAAACCAAAACAAGTTCATAGACTCTATCTTTTGGCTTTTACCCACAAAGCCCTCGAGCTGAATGCAGATACTGTCTTAAACAGGCAGGATCTGGCATTTTCACTGGATGAGAGGTCGATCATCTTACAGCAAAGTTCCCCCAAAACCATCGTAAGAATACTGATGTCTGACAAGCATCAACAGCACACCTACATGCCGTTTTCATCACTTCAGCAGCAGCAGAAGCAGCAGCAGCATAGCTGGCATCTCTGCCATACTTGAGTCAGACACCGCAACACCCGGGCGTCGCTTCGACAGCGACATGGGCCAAAACCATAAACAGAGCCGGCCCGAGGTTGCTGACAAATGATGAGAGATTGGTAGCGTGTAATCGACTCTGTTTGGTGCATTCCTGTCATTTTAAATTAGCATCGCAACAGCAGTGTAACTAGCGTGGGTAACCAGGTTAAGAGGAGTTGTTAATACATGTATTTGGCGTGCTGATGTTACATTCTGATAGTAAGCTCGCCATTCTGCACAGCAACTGATCTAAAAGGGGCAGTTTTGCTTCTAACAGCGATAAATGGACTTCAAGCCTCCCTCTCTGTCTAAACAGAATAGCTGCTAATTGTTTAATCAAGTTGTGATGGTTTTATTTGACTGTACACTTCGTCTCAGCTCTGAGTTCAGGCTGTTGTTTTGAGGAGCAGCTGTGGTTCTAGCATTTTGAAAGCAGACACTGAATTCCTGACCCTGACCCTGACCCTGACCCTGACCCTGACCCTTGACCCTGAGCCTGAGCCTGACCCTGACCTCAGACCTCTTGCTTAAACGTGGAGGCCATAGAAGTTTTGTGTCGTATGTGAAGCTGCTTCTCACCATGAACAAGTGGTTGTCTGTTCAGAGGGTTGACATTTATTTCTGTTGATTCAGCAAAAGAAAAGAGACGGAGTGACCAGAGTCAGACAAGGAGAAAAAGTTGAACGATTAAAGAAAATACACAGAGTAAGAAAGACTGTTGGAGAAGGAGAAAACCAGCAGCTGATGAGAAGATCAGGAGGTGGGTTTTCTGTAGATTCAAACAACAAGAGGAGGAGATGGGCTGTCACACATCATATTAATAATTTGTTCCAGAGGCGGCTGATCATCCTCCCTTTATGTGTATTTGTATGTAAGTTCCAGATTGAATGAAGTTAAAGGCACAGCGAAGAAGACATGAGACTGAGCTTCAGTGCAGCTGGAAAAACATGAGGGACAGTGAGGACAGAGCTTTTGTGCAGACACTTAATTTGAATTTATTACTTCTTTCAAACAGTCGTCGTGTTCAGTGTGACATAATTGCGTTCTGCTGTTGTGAGTGGAAAAGTAGTTTGGCTCTGTTAGTCTCACTATCATCTACAACGATCAGCTCAAAATCAGCTCCTTCTGCCTCATTTTAACCATTATAAGTAAGAAAATTACACTGCTGGGTTTTTTTTTTTAGCTTTGTGTTGTTCTTGGTTTTCTTACCGTAGTCCTCATGTGTTTCTTCTTCTCCTGTTGTAGACTAAGCTGCAGTTGTCACCATCCAGTCTAGACAGCAGTTGTCAGCACTCAGGTGCTAACTGCTGCACTGAAGATGACTAAGCTGCAGAGGAAGTCTCAAAGTTTCTGTGCAAACTTTGCCGTTTCAAACTGAACAGTTCCTCGGGTTACTGAATCAAAATACAGAGGCAATGGCCAGCAGAAACAGCTTTGTTGGACTCTTCTTCTTCATGTGGCATCGTTTGAGCTTTTTTTTAAAATTAATTACTGCAGTTCTCACAGACTGAGCTGCTTGGAGTCATCGCACCGTGTAGAAAATATTCAGTCCCCTCATTCGTTTCAGTGAAACTACTACATTTCTAAACTAAGGGAAGAAATTTGTTACCAACATTCATGGTTCCTGCAGCAGTGATGGAGAACCTTTTTAATATCAACAGCCATTTTAATTTCTGTCATGTCCTTCACTCGGTGACCTTAAACACCTTAATCATTGAGCACAAAGTGTATGAAACTCTAAACTCTGCGCAAATGCTGAAACTGCTTCTCTTCGACAAGTGAATGGAAGGTAAACACTGAATCTGCTGAACATCAACATTTAAGCATCATCGTTCTGCAGCATGTTAGCA
The DNA here is from genome assembly GCA_029814765.1 of Acanthurus leucopareius. NCBI lineage: Eukaryota > Metazoa > Chordata > Actinopteri > Acanthuriformes > Acanthuridae > Acanthurus > Acanthurus leucopareius. The sequence continues at coordinate 13,203,084 of JAQMCX010000043.1, read as the reverse complement.
TGCTGATGTTAGCATTAAGTTCAAGCCATCGTTTTGTATCAGTACGACCTCACAAAGCTGCAGGCATGTGTGCAGACTCTGAGTCTCACTGGGCAGAAGAAAGACTGAGCTGAACTTCATTCTTCTGCATTTCATCGTGTTTGTTTCTTTGCTTGTATTATAGTGTGAAAGATTGTAGTCCACTTTGTATGACAAGGAGGTCGCAGGTGTTCAGAAGGGCAAGAAATTAAGAGCAATCAAAGCAGCTCGGACTGTATCCAGTCGTTTCAGTCCACAATTAACTTATTTGCTGTATTTTTCATGGTCCTATAATTTGGTTTCATAACTGTGGGAATGAACCGAGTGCTGGAAAAAGTTGGATTGATTTGCATCAGAATGAAAAGAAGCAAACACAACATTGGAAACCTTTTTTCATTGTGTTCAGGATTCATGTGGGGATTAAGTTGTTGTTTTTTTATACATGTTTTTTTTGGTGCATGTGCAGACATATCACCCACGCTGAACATACACCGTACACCTACGCAGAGAACATACTGTATACTTTGCCCGCTAACACAATAGCTTCTGGGGATAAGAGTTTTAGAAAGACTGAAGTTGTTAAACTGATTTTTACTGGTGAGCTTTTCAGGCATGAGGTAACAGGATATTCCACTTTGGGGAGTTTTGGGGGTGTGGGAGCTGAGGTAAGGTTTGTACCACTAACTCACGTCAACTTTTTTCTCCGTGAAGATGAAGTAATCTCCCTGTAGACCATAGTTCTAACACAATTTATGATCCTCACTCTCTTTCTTTGCCTTCTTTGTACCTTCGTTCCTGACTCTACTCTTCCTCCTCCTCCCTTCACCTCTGAATCCATCCTCAGCCCTCTTTCCTTGAAGTGAAAATCCTGGATGTCTTTACTGGTTGACTCAGGGTGATACAAGGTCATTGTCGCAGTGATTCCCCTCAACGCAGTACATCCTTTTCATATTATTTTTAATTTATGGACATCTTTACCTTGACAACTGATCCAACAGCTTCTTTTTTTTTTCATTCAGTGCAGCAACCATGTGTTTTTCTTGAAAAGCCTATCTGCTTTACAAGTTTTAACCACAGGAGGGGCGCTGCTTTTCCTTTGATGTCTCAGTTCTCACCACAGACAGGAGTAAAAAGGACAATTTTTTAAATTTTTTAAATGTTAATTGCATTTATTGGTATGACAGCAAACTGTCAACTTAAATTTAAAGATCCTGGCCAACTTAGTTGGGTGTTAAATTAGCAAGAGAATGGAAATGTGCGATATTGGATTGTGATTCTGGAAAGTAAAATCTGTCTTCCCATCATCCAGCTGTAGTAGTGGTACTAAAGTGAATCATCCACATGGACTTAAGAGTTGATAAGCTCTTTGTCAGCCACCACTAACTGCAAGCTAATATGCTAACTAGCAACATAAGTACAACATGATTACTGCACTTTTTATCCAGTCACCCAGTTTTGGTGCAGAACAGACTGAGTTCAATAAAAGTTTGAGCTTCAGTCTGAGTTTAAACTTAGAGCCTATTGCTGAATTTCTCCAGTGTTTCCTCCATTTAGCCATCTTGATGTGTCAACCAAAGACATCCAGTGTTGGTGGGCGGAGCACAAGACTGTGGTTTGTTTTTGTAGGAGTTTTCAATGGAGAAAAGAGAGTAGATGTGCTTACAGGGGACTTTTCAGAGCTTTCCTTAACTTTTATTCAGAAAAAAAACAATGTTTATCCAACTATTAATCATATCAGAGTATTTTCTCATTCTTTAAAATATGTTCTGAGAGGGACTTTAAAGAATTGAGCCTTTGTTTACCTCAGATTTTCGAGAAATGGATGCAGTGGTCAGCAACCAGCTGTCTTTTGAGACAGTAGATTTCTCCTCCTCCTGCTTGTCTCCTTCTCCTTCTCAGTTTACCTCTCAAACTCATTATCTATTAGCCTCCCTCTCTCTCTCTCTTTTCTCCCTCTCTACCTTTCTCTTATCAGGGGGGAGGATGAAGGTTTATGTGGGCCTTTCATTCTGTCTCACAGTGAGAGATGGCTGCAGTGTATTATGGGTAACAGAATCCAGCTGTGTTGTAGACGCTGTGTTTGTGTGTGTATGTGTGTGTGTGTCTGCTGGTGTGAACATGTGCTGGAATGTGTGTGTGTGTGTGTGTGTGTGTGTGTGTGTGTGTGTGTGTGTGTGTGTGTGTGTGTGTGTGTGTGTGTG
>JAQMCX010000043.1:13166252-13200765 GCA_029814765.1 Acanthurus leucopareius | reverse complement strand
GTGTGTGTGTGTGTGTGTGTGTGTGTGTGTGTGTGTGTGTGTGTGTGTGTGTGTGTGTGTGTGTGTGTGTGTGCTGTGCCTCTCTGCAGGTCTGGGGGTGCATGCTGACCTGTTTCATGTCATTTTGACAGCAATGTTTCTCTTTCATCGTGCAGCCTTATCTACACGCATACAAATAGCCGAGGATATACAGTGTGCCATGACGTCTTAACAGCCAAATAGCGTGTCATGTCTAATTATGAATTTATAAAAGGGCAAAGAGAACTGGTTTTGCAACTCCAAGTTATGTGAATGTAATACTGTGCAGGAAGAAAACGCTCCCTATGTTTTGACTGCTGTGGTTTGTATGGAAATGGCAGATTCTTGGCTTTGTGATATGGGTGCCCACTCGGTATCATACAACAGCACAGGGCTAAGATATTAAAGAAAGAGAGAAGTGTTCGTAACAGGCATGTAGAGATAAGTCAGTAATTCATTATTCACTTCATCTGCCACTTAAATCCTCATTTCCCTCCCACTTCCCTCCTGTCATTCCCCTGAAAAGGTGAGCCAGTTTTAAGACAGGAGGGTTTGAAGTTAACAATATACAGTATATGTTTTCCTGCAATATGTTTTCAGACAATTTCATTTCTGCTCTTCCAATTTGATAATTGATGGTTGTTTTAAGGATCTTTAGAATTCAACAACAAGGTTGTCAAGGGGTTAAGGATGTTGTGACGTCCAGGCAACGGGAGCAGCAGACCGCTGGTCGAGACCACTTCAACGTCGGAGTTTGAACTGACAAAACTGGGCATTTTTAACGAGATGGGACATTTATTAGTCGTGTTCGTGGCTTAAAAACAGGGTATTTTAAGCCAAACCATAATCTTTTTCTAACCCTAACCAAGTAGTTTCGGTGCCTTAAAATTAACCACCATCCATCACAACTCAGAAGCCCAGGCGGCAGAAAAAAACGCTGGTATTGTACATATCTGTGCACAAATGTGTGATGTTCAATCAAGTTTGTTGATTAGGTTGCAGTAAAATGGTACACTTTCAAAAAAGTCCAAAAAACACTGTCCTGAAAAAAAAGTGTTTAGCTTCCATCATTAAAAATAACACAAGAGGATTCATTTATAAAAGACAAATGCAGATAAAGGAAAAAAATGCAGGATTTAGATCTGAAGTAGCCTTAAAGAGGCTTTTCATTCCAAATATTAATAAATTTTGTCATGAAAAAGGCAAACAGAAATTGAACCTACAACTTGTGAAATCATTCCACAAGTATTTAGATTTTTAGAGGAATGTGGAACAGTATAAAATGATACAGCAATAATGCTAAATGACAACGACCACAGCTAGAAGAGGAACTCACAGGCCATCATCTGATCTTTTAATAACATCAGAACATGAAGATGTTCGCGCTTCTAGCAAGACAAAACTAAATTCACTACACTAAGGAGATTCTCGAACCTTGTCTCTTGTCTCACCCCTATCCACAGAGGGGGGTCAGAGGTCAGGTTCAGTTAAAGAGCAGCAGTCCTGAAGTGTGAAGGGATTCAGTTTCTCAAACAGGGATGCTTCAGCAGGGCGGATGCTTGCTGTCATGTAGGGTTTGAATCCTTATCATCCTCTGTGGATGAAGGTGTTTCTAGCTCCGCATCCAGCTGCATGCAGCACTCAGCTGTGTGTATCCCTGCAACTGACGCTGTCAGCGTCAGGAGAGTTCACACACAGTGCAAGTCCTGACACAGGCAAAGCCACATGACCCCAGACACACTCTCTAGCTGGGATTTGAAATCATATACACGTGTTTTATTAGACAATACATCCGGAGCTGTGTAAAGGGTAAAACCTGTTACATTAATTTAATTTTCATATGCAAACTGTAAGAATCGCCGGACACAAAGCTTTCCAACAGGGATCCTGTCCTGACTCAGTCATATTACATTCATTCCTCTCCTTCACAGTCATCACATTTTTCCCTTCATGCCAATGTGCCTGTAGAAGCAGCACCCTTGAAGGAATGACAAGTAGCTCTTATTATAACCCTGTTACTGCTCTCTAAACATTCAGGGACTGCACACAAAGAAAGACCTGGATTCCAAAGCAGAGTGCATCTTTTAACTTAGACATGCAGCTCAAACAAAAAGCAGTCACATGCCTTGTTACAGCAGTAATGCTTTGTCATCAGTGAAGCATGCCGCCTCATTGTGTGTGTGTGTGTGTGTGTTTGTGTTTGCATCCGGCTATGCATTGCATGCATAAGGTTTATGCCTTAGCGAGAATAATGCAGATGATTACAGCTCTTTTCCTTCTGGCTGACGTGAAAGAGTGGTTTGGTGACTTTAGTGATGGATGATAGACATTTTTTTACTACAGATCTCCTCTTATGGAAGAAAAGTAACAATGGCACATATGCTATAAACTGAGAACGATAGCATTTGAGCGTTATGTAAGTCGCTAATCAGGTTTAAAGGTTCAGTTTTAGATGTTACATCCCCCAAAGAGAAAATGTTTCTTTTCTGTCGTTCATTGGGAAGGAATTTCGAAACTACTTCAGACCATAATAAACAATCTATTAGATTTTAGTTTGGGAAGCGCCACCATGAGGTCACTTATAAAGCACTTTATGCTTTGTTTAAAAAATTCCAAAACATTCCTGCCCAGGACACACCTATTTTCACCTGCAAAGATTTTCCCGCCATTTTTTCAAGTCACGGCCCAGACACAGAAAGACGCTGTACCAACAAGTATCATCGGAAAACCAAGTTAGGTTTGGACAATGATTTATAAAAGTTAAGAGCTTGTTAAAGATGAGACATCACTCTGTGGTTTACAACAAGACAGGACAGATGGAAGAGATTCTTTTGCCTTTTCGCCGCACATTTGTTAGTGTCAGTGTGTTCTAGTTACTTTTTTATAAAAGACAGAAAAGCATTATAAACATGCTGAGAACTATCATTCAAAGAGAATCCAAATTAGAGTGAAGAACTTTGTCTTATTGTTTAGTCTGTTTTGTGACTCGGTCAGCGGTTTGATGGTTCTCAAGTGTCTCATTGAAGCTGTACCACAAAACTGTCAGCCTCAGAAGCTTCTGGTTTAAATTAGTTGTTCTTGCATCTCCATTTTTTGTCCTAAAAACACCAGAATACTTATGTTTAAATATTTTTTTTCCCCTTAGAATATCAATGCTCCCAATGTCAATAGTTGCTTTTTTAATCTCGGTGTCCCACCCTCTGGAATTTTTTTCCCCCCTTTCTTTGCTTTATGCTCAGTAAAGACAGATTTTGAGGGAATATTGAAAATTCCAGCCAAGCTGACAGGTTTTGACCTTGCATGTTATGAGGAGAGGGGGATAAATGGAGGAGACAGAGGGCAAAAAGGTAACGGAGGCATGGGGCCAGAGGTGCGGCCCTGACTTTAATAAAACATTTTTGGTTTCTCCTCAACTTCCACCTCAGGAGTCTTTGAAAGGGCAGGAGCACAAGAGTTCACTAATAAAAACCAGGTCAGAGGAGAGAGGAAAAGAGGGATGAGGGGAAAGATGCAATACAAGAGGTGATGCAGAAAATATGTACTTCATTTTATGACCAGTTGTCAGAAAACTATTTGGTGTCAGGCAAAAGGCAAAAGATGCGGCCATATACGCAGGAAAAGAAATGATCTCATACTACTCTATTTGGTCATTTAGATGAGATAATATGCAAGTGTTTAAAAATACTGTCATTTTATATTTTTACTCCTCTGTAATTTATTGAGTTTCATTTATTTTTATCTGTTTTCATCATGATTTAAATTGTCTTTGGCCGTTCCCAGGTCACTTTCAGTCTTTGCAATTCTTGGAAAGTTTCACACTAAAATAAACTATCCATAAAAAGGCTGAAAAATTCGTATTTGAGCTCCAAATGGTCTGGAGTTGAAGGTCTCGATCTGTAGACTTTTCCTGTGATACTTGTGAGTCATTTGTGCTGACCACAAAGCAATGATAGTCTTTTCATTCATTTCTATGTAACTTTAACAAAGGCCATTGTACCTGAGGCTCCATCCAGAACAGAAAACAACTTCTGGTTCATAGTAGCCCCACAGACCAATAAAAACTCAAGTATATAAGTGACTAGACCATGGCTCCCCTTCTTTGATCAGACAGCAGTGAAATGAAAAAAATCCAGGCAAATATACAATAATGTACATTTATTATAATTTAAAAAACAGATTTAAAGTTGCATATGGAAATGAGGAAACAATCAATGCACATTACATGCAGAAAAATAGTCTTTTTTTCCTTTTCCTTGTCTTGTATTGTAATATATGTGTTTATACATTAAATCTAAAAAGGCATGCTTAGAGTGAGCTTTATTGTGTATCATCTGGCACAGAAAAGCAAATCATATCATTTATCACATGGATGCTTTACTCCCGCTGTATTTCCTAATGCACTCAATATAATCGCTGTTGGACCCTTGGTTTTTTTCTTTTGAGCATCTGCATAGACAGGGCTTAAAAAAAGAGAGAAACTTGGAGAAGGAAGAGAGGCTGGAAAAGTCTGGAGGTTTGATCCACTTTCTATATTGCAACTGTTTGGACAGTTTGGTTGATAAAACCTTGTGCTGTAATCGTGACTCTTTAGTCTCAACCATGTGGTGGATTTTCATATCTAGAGATCAAGAAATTTTGAGTTTTAAGGCCTTTTAGCACTAAAATAAGCTCCCACACATACATTCATTGCCTGATTAGATCTGACTTTAAAGTTGATGAATTGTTTGTCAGTGCCAGGCGCCCAACTCAATTCTCCCACTCTAACATGTGCATACCACCATATGATCCGTCTTGCTCTTCAATTTCCTGCTTTCATGTTTGTGGTGTCCATGCTTTGATAATGGGTTTCGGCAAATATGTCAAAAGACATGATTGAGTATGCGCCTGTGTGTGTGTGTGTTTGTGTGTGCCAACACAGTATATTTGTTTTGGGTATGTTTGTATGTTGTCACCGTGTGGTGTTGCCGACCAGCTGCATTACTGCAGGACTGGGTTTCACGGGCGAAGGACTGTGTCATAAACACGGGGAAGAGGCTGAATCAGTTTCTCACTTACCACAGGAAGGGTCACCCTGGGTGGGCTGTGTTAAGTCGTCGCCTCAGCCTGTGGGCCCTGATCCCTTGGGCGTCTGCTCATCAAAGATGTAAAACAGCGAATTCGCTCTGATGGGGCAGGCGGTGTTAGTTTGTTTATGTGCATGCGTGTGTGTGTGTGGAAGTCGAGGTTTGTTGATTGGACCGAAGTGTTCCTGCATCAACTGTGAGACTAAACTGTTCGTCTGTGTGCTTGCATGCTTGAAAATAAGTTTACAGATGTGTTTGTTCAAGGGGTACGAGAAAAGTTCCTATGACATGTATTTATCAGCCAATGGAACGAGACTTTGGAAGGAACACTGAAAAGAGGAATTCTTACATAACTTTAATTTCTTCGTAATGATATCGATTGAAGGTCTTAAGTCTTTTTTTTATGTCCAATGTGTTTCTTGCTGTAAAGCCTCACCTTTAATTTACGATCAAGTTAGTATGTAAATGTTAGTTAACACAAACCCTTTTCTCTCTCTTTCTTTTGTCTTTCAGAGTTTTAGGCTTGACATCACCATGCTGCCTTACTTCCTGCTCCTCCTGCTTTCATCCGGTCTGGTGTCATCCTCGGACTGCCCAGCAGACTGTTCCTGCATGGGCCAGGACTCCATATTCTGCATCAATCGACGCTCCAACACTGTGCCCCGTGTCCCCACCACCACCCAAAATCTCTATATCTTCCAGAATGGCATTGACACTTTGTCCCAAGATGACTTCAAGGGGCTTGGGGATTTGGAGTTGCTAGATCTCAGTCAGAATGAGCTGACAGAGATTCCAGACGGTGTGTTTGAGATGCTGTCGAGGCTAAAGAACTTAGACCTCTCTTCTAACCATATCACCCACATTACCAAAGACAGTTTTTCTGGGTTGATCCAGCTGGAGAGGCTCTATCTCCATGCAAACCGCATTCAGAGCATCCATTTTGAAGCATTTGAAGGTTTAGAGATGCTGCTGGAACTCAAACTCCAAGGAAACCAGCTCACCTCTCTGCCGACCCTTCATTTTCCGAGGCTTCTGCTTCTGGACCTGAGCCACAACAACATCCAAGCCCTGAGACCCACAGACCTCCTGACTCCTCACCTTGAAGCCCTTAAGATAGCCTCTCTGGGTCTTACCTCTGTGGATGAGGATCTCATAGCCTCTTTGGGGAACCTCCATGAGCTTGACATCTCCTTAAACCAGTTAACCGAGGTGCCTCAGGCCCTAAAGCAGGACTCACTCAAGGGGTTGATCAAGCTCAGCCTGGCTGCCAACTCACTTGGTGAGCTCAGAGTCGAGGACTTTCAAAAACTGTCTGGACTTCAAGAACTGGATCTTAGTGGCCTTAATCTCCAGGGTTTCCCCCAAAGTTTTTTTCAGATGTTCCCTAGGTTGAATCATTTGACGGCAGCCGAGAACCCATTTAATTGCCTATGTCCATTGGCTTGGTTCCCTGTTTGGTTAAAGGAGAAGGACGTGAATCTTGGAAGGCCAGAGGAAACAAGATGTCACTTTCCTCTGGTTAATGCTGGAAAGAAGCTTTCAGCGCTGGAGCACAAAGATTTTGGATGTCCACCCACGACGACAGTGCTGACTGGCTCCCCCATTGGGAGTACTTCTGTTCCCCAGATTCCCACCACATCTCCAGAAACAACCCATACCAATGCTATTCCTCCTCCTCCACCACCCAGTCAGGAAACAGTCACCTCAAAAACTCCCTACCCACTTCCACCTGAACCTCCAGTCTCCCCTAGCTCCACAAGTGGGGAACACGAGCCACATATCTGCCCACCAAACATCTGTCTCAATGGAGGAACTTGTAATTTTGACCCACTGGGTCAACTCAGCTGTGTGTGTCCTTCAGAAACTTCTGGCCTCTACTGTGAAAATATAGATGAGGCTCCTGAACCACCAAAACCGTCAACAACAGAAGTTTTGGCAGCCGCCCCTGAAATACCTGTCGAACTTGATGCTATCAGCTCACGGCAGGTGACCTCCACATCTATCCTTCTTGACCTGCACCGCTTCATCGAGACACGACCACACATCCGTGGCATCAGATTGACCTATCGTAACCTCTCTGGACCCGACCGCCGCCCCATTATCCTGAGTGTACCGGCATCCTACCCTGAGTACACTTTGCGTGGCTTAAGACCCAACTGTACCTACTCGGTCTGTGCGAGTCCTTTAGGTGAGAGAATCAACTCAAGGTCTAACACCTCTTTTGAAACAGGGTCGTGTACAGAGGCTCGCACTGAGGGGGCTTCACTGACATCCCAGGAGTACAGGGAGGAGACCCAGAGCCAGCTGACGTACACTCTCATCCCTGCTCTGGCCGCCCTGGCTCTGGTGCTGGGGTTGGCCGTGGTTGTCGGTACAGTAATCTGCGTGCGGAAAAAGAGGCAGGCAAAGGCGGGAATGGAGCTCGAGCTGGGCCCAGCGGATCCTGATCCCATGGAACTGGAGGGAATAAAGGCCTGCCTCGAGAACGGAGGAAATGGGACACTGCCCCATAAACAGCCTGAGATTGACCGCTGTCACACTCCTCAGCCACCTTCATCCTTACAGCAAAACGGGGGCTTGGAATATGAAATGCCCTTGATGCAAGGACACTGCCCATCAAATAACAATCTAGCATCTCTAAAGCCATCATATTTCTGAGATGCGAGGAAATATAGACAGTTGGAAAAGATATTGCAGAGAGTGGGCTTGCCCACACAAACTTGTGAGGTCCTGCTACGACTCACTTAGTGTTTAAAAATCTCATTTTCATTCCAATTTCAGATATCCACGATTTGAAAAGTGGCACTTAACTATCCTTTCCTGTCTAGATGATAACATCATTTCAGACTGGAGCATCTATTTTAGAGATACTGAATAATGAATTTAAGATTTGAGCACGTTGGAAATGTGCTGAACACTGTGGTACAATGATCACGATGTGGCTTGAAGGCATCTAGTGGAGTTTTTTTTTTGCTGGTGAAACCTAACAAAGTGATTAAACTAAGTGCAATTGATTAGAAGGGTCTTAGTAGGAGACTGAAAACGGAAGTGCCTTTTTGCATTGACAGAACAGTAACCAATGCCTCATTTAAAAGAAAAAAGAACAAAAATCTTTGACCATATCAGTGGAACTATGTGATTGGCTGTAATCCTGTTGCTGGATTTAGGAGACAGAGTGTGGAGGACAGTGTCCTAACTTTTGGGCTACAGAACTGGAGGAAATGATGGATGATTAAATGAAAACAGCGATGTGTATGATGTGTAATGACTCGACCACACCTCCCTGTACAAAATGGATTTTTTCGACCAACTTCAACTGCTCCTTGGGGATTACGAAAAAGGACTTGCACTGAAAAGAAATATTTCCTTTCCTCTGCAGCATCCCAGTCACAAGCTTCCACAAGACTGATGGTTGCATACGGAAATACAAACACACAAACCTTTGACAAATGTTTTGCAAAGCTAGTAATACTTCGCCGAGCACAATAGCTGTCTCAACTCATTTGCTTTGGACGTGAGGTAATCTGAAACAAATCTCGCAGATTTGGATTCTTCAGTGTTAACAGACCTACCATAATTCTCTCCGCACGTCCCCAAAGCTTTTTGCTTCCTGGTAGATGAATTTGCTGTGAAAGATAAAAGGACTGAATGAAGAGCCATTTAAAATGGACTTGGCCTGTATTGTTCTATGCTGCAACAGGAAGGCTGTTTTGTTTAGTTTATATCATGTTATTCTATTTTTTTGTCCTGTGTTTTTTAAAAAAAATTTTGTCATGCTTTTTTTTGCTGTTGATGTTCATTCAGTATTGCTTTTGATGTGAGTGGAAACATTATTAACTGTCCTCCCTGAAAAAGTCTGCTTAAATAATCATGAATTCCATCATTTTTATGTAAATTTTACATGTTGTGGGAACTCTGCACAACTTTTGCAGTGAACGCAACCGACAGAAATCATATATCTACGTTTTTTTAAATCTAAAAAAGGAAATCAGTTATCTTTACACCATGAAAGCTTTTGAATGAGGTCCACCGAGTGAATGTAACTTTTCAAGTGTCAGACACTTTATTCTCTTTGCCAGGACTGCCAGCACTGCATTCGGACAGGCCACAGACTGTTTTTGACCACCAAAACTCCCAAAACTTTTTTTCAAAGGCTTTTTTCCACAGAGCCCACTCCTATAAAGCTGCACACACGTGCCGAGAAAAGAAAGTTCAAAGAGCTTGAAGGCAATATGCTGTGAGTGTCAGTAAGTTTTAGGCATCAGTTTCTTCCTGGTGTTTTTTGACTGTATATTTTTTGAAATACGGTCTTTTCGATGCCCTTTGTGGTTCCTTCATTTCTGACAGCCTCTTGCTAGTGCCTCCACTCCAAACATTCAGTATGTTTTGGTCAACAAAGAACATTGCCTTGTGTGTCTGGAGACTGTTTTGCTTGTTTTCAGCCAAGCAGACTGTGAAGTGTACAAGCTAAATGCACCGGTTCTGATGTATTTGTTCTCTTCTTTCCTGTCTGTGGCTGAAACTCTCAAAAATTTTTTGAGTGTTACTTTTCTTTGTGTTTTTTCCTCCCAGAGAAAGAATCTTATATCGCAAAATATAAATAGGTTTACAGAGACGTGCCTCAGCAACATTGCTGCAGAGCCCTACTGACATTTCGTAGTGTCATATTACATGCTTAAGAACAAAGGGGCCTCTATTATTTCTCACAAGATATTGCATTAAATTACACTGCAAGCTAAAAATGAAGATGTATGAAATCAAATATAAGCAATTAGATCAGGTTCAGTAAAAGGTCTTCCTTGATTCTTGGTTATCAAACAGCCAAAAGCTTGGACGATGGTGTGTGACCAGTTTTTTCAGGTGCGTGTGTGTGTGTGTGTTAGTGTGCATGTGTGTATGTGTGTTATTTTTTGCTTCCACTTCTACAGTAAGCTTCACTGCTTTATAATTGAGTCCATGCACTACACTCCGGCCACTGTCCAAAATCAACTTACCGTTCTTTGGCTTCACTACGTTCTTCATTCTGTCAGTATTCCAGTATAAACATGGACACAGATGCTCGCATACAGTATCTGCTCACCCTCAGTATATCAACTGGAAGACTCTCTGTATTGCTTTGGACTGTGAGAGGGACAGAATATGTTAGAAATATTTTTTTTAACATACTTGTTAAAGATCCTTCCCTGTTTATTTAGGGAAACTTGTCTTTTTTTTCTTATTGCTTTGTATGTCCGTTATGTAATTGACGCTTTTGTGTACAGGTTTGCCAGAAATGCAATGCTGAGAAAAACAACAGTATTAAAAAGACCTAATGTTAAAAAAAAATGTGATTCTGTGTCTCATTCAGAAAAGTGTTTGTTTAAAGATTTCAGTCACTTTTATACGATTTTATATTGGTACGCTGAGTATGTTCTCTTATGTTCAACAGTGAAGTTTTCCTCCTGATTGTGGATTTGACATATTTGGGCTCATTGAGGCTGTTAGTCACTTGTGAATGTACAGGCATGTTGTCATAGAGCAAAGTTAAACACAAAAGCTGTTAAAGGATTTCCAATAATAACAGAGGCTGATTGCATATGACGTGTATTTCTTGATGCCTCATTAAACTCATACACACACTAACCTCAACCACAGCATGACTACTTTATGACGTTATGCTGGTGCTGGACGGAGGTCTTTCTCTCCATTTTCTGTTAAGTAGCCAACAAGAGACGCCAGTGGAAAATATGACAAACAGTGCAGTTTTCAAGTCACTGATGTTTCATGGCTATTTGACAGTTGGATGTTTCTTGTGGACCAAACATTTTTGACATACTTTATACTACATATTGCAATGTAAAGAGAGCAATGTGACAAAAGTCCAAACTTAGTCAGAATACAAAATTCACCTTGTAAAGACACTGGATTATTTTAATTCCTCTTTTGAGTATTTGGTAAATCTTTATAAATACATGAATTTACAATTAACCTTCATAGTTTGGTAAATTATAAGCATATAAAGTAAGTTTTTGTACATAATATAAGTGACATAACCTACATGATGAAACTTATGTTACACAAATGAACTGATTTTGAGTAAAATAAACAAACACTGATGTTTTTGGTTTCAGGAAAACAAATGAGGGTCTCCTGGGTAAAAGACCTGTGTTTTACTCATCCATCCATCTCAGCCTCCTCCCTTTTGTACTCTGTCACTTTGCTCTGACCTTCTAACACTGCTGATAGGCATCATACATCTGCTAAAGGGTGCATTGTGTGCCAGTATGAGATGCCAGCGGGCGTAACAAAACATTTGTATTTGATGCCACAATAAGGAGATCAGTCTTGAGTTTTTTGAGTGTTACACTGATAGATCCGACTTTCTTACAGTCCAGAGCACAACTGATATGAGGGAACAGCGGTATAATGGCACAGCAACGGTTTCTCACAACAGAAATGGCTGTTTTTGTTGATCATTAAGTATGCAAGTGAAGCTTATTTTGTGAAAACCTTCCAAGATATAACTAGATTTAAACAATAAGAAGTTTAGATAGATCTATAAGTGGGTCCAGAAGATATAAATTAAATAAAACTCTTAAGGATGTTTGAATCAGTCATAGTTTGCCCATTGAAGCTACTCTCAAAGTAAATACTGTTAAGTAAATGTATGATTAAATATTTACACAACAGATCATGGGCTTCCCTTTCTACTTCCAATAAAACAAGTTGAAAGGCCTGACAGCAGCCGCTGCGGCTCAGGGCTGAGTTTTAAGAATATGACTGTGAATTTCACAGAAAATAAACTGGAGGACAAAACTTTTGTTAGGGTTCCTTTTTTTAATTGTTTGTTTGTTTTTTAAAACAGGAAACTCTTTAGTTAGCAGTAATGTATATTTTCAGCAAGGAAACATTATTTTTCTTTTTTAAGTTCACTGACTTTTAGGCACAGAGACAAAACTATGGTTCTTCCATAACAACATTTCAGGGGCTGGGATGATCCAACATTACTCTGTAAAAGCGTCTCCAATCCTCAGTTTGGTCAAAGGTTGCTTTTGCTTTCTTAAATCTATGATTTTCACCAGACTGAATACCAAACCTGTCAATACTGAGAATCAATGCACACACAGCGTACATGAAGCTACAAAGAGTCCAAAAAAAGCTCAACTTCACAGCCCATCACCATCATTAGCCCCCCAAAAATGTGCTTCTCATTTAGAGGCCTGCTCCACGGACGGCTTCAGGGTGCTGAGAGAAAAGAAAGAGTCGCAGAGAGAAAAGAAGGCAGGGGAGAGGGGAGAGGCTTGATTTATTTGAACAATCTGGTTGTAATGAAAGCAGCTCGGGCCTGCTGGAGGTGGGCAGATGGAGTGAGTGGAGGAAAAAAGCAGGGAGGAAAGAGTGAATGGGGTGAAATCCAACTGCAGACAGATTGTTGGACTTGATAATAGTTAAAAAAAAGGACCCTACGAGCCTCTTAAACCACCCCCCCTCCCCAACCTCGCTCAGTGTGTGCGTGTGCATGCATACTCATGTGTATAAACTGTGCCTAACTCACCATGTTACAGCCATGAATTCCATATGCAGCCAATCTGCACTGCAATATATCTTACTAGCTACGCTGACATACCTGTGTAATGCAGAAGGGCCAATGGGAGATAGAAGGAGAATGTTTACTACAAGTGATAGCACACTAAAAGCATGGTTTATGTCATTTGGACAGTGATGCATTTTGTGGAGTAAATTTCTGGCACAAAGAATTTGGATATCTCAGTTAGAAGTGAATTACATATTTTTTTTAGTGTTTAATCATTTCAGATCATTTATGAGTGCACTAAACCTTTTGGCTCTAACTCATATTGTGGATTCACAGCACTTTTCCAAAATGCATTTTCCAATCTTTAAAGTGGATAAAGAAGAAATGCAGTTTTATGTCCTGGTGTCTTATCTTGGATCAAGTCTCATTTCTCCAACAAGTCCTACCAATCAAACAACCAATTATGTTGTTCGCCCATGGTGTCTACAACAACACATGGAAGCCTAATCTGACCTGATGCCCTAATAAGCAGGAAATTATTGGTCTGTGCCCTTAAAGCTGTCAATCACTGGGAATGTTATTCAGGTTTTTGGACCATTCTTTGGATGTGAGGCTCATTCACAAAATGTGTCTCATTTTCTCTCTGCGTCTCTCTGGGTTTTTACTGATGTTTGTAATGTTGGTAAAACAGAGATTTCATTTCATTATTCATCATTTCAGAAAAGAGATATTATATAGTCCAGGTGTAAACAGCCATATCGAGAACATAAACAAAACTTTAGTGATTTCAATTGCATTTAATCTTTTTAAATGAGACACAATTCATAAATTTTAACACAATTCAACTAAAATACCACCCCTAAAAGTTTTTTTTACTGATGCCCCCCACAGGTCACCTAATGATAGAAAAGTATTAGATATACAGTTAACAAGAAAAGTGTAGCAGTTTCATTTATGGCTATTAAAACTGCACGGTTTCTTAAAAGGAAAGAGAGAGAACTTATTTCAAATAGTTTACCAAGCAGATACTATAAATTACTTTCTTTAATGTTTTGTGGTCATATACATCAAGAACAAACAATGCATGTATGATTTCGGTCATTTCTTGAAATTTGAAGCATGCAGAGTAATACTGGCCTTATACTTGTACTTTAAGCCTAGTAAATTATAAAAAGCTGTAAAAAAGAAAGGATTATTATCCAGAAAGGCTATTTAGAGCCAGACAGCTTGCATATTTAATATATTAGGTCTACGTCTAGGTCTAATTTAGGTGAAAAAAACAAAGTTTCAGGGCTGGAAGGAAATACAAATTGTGATCTGCTTTGGCTTGTCATGAATAACCCAAAACAATTTTGTTTGAGAAGAGATTTGCCTTGTAAAATACTTTTCTGGAGCCTAAATCTACGAGTTCAGCTCCATGGAATTGACATTTGAGATTGAACAGAATCAGACTGAACACTAATGGTCACAAAAGTGTTTACATTACTGCTTTTACACAAAATTAATCACCTAAGGAGGAGAACTGAATCAAGACACAGTGCAGGCTGACTTTGTACTTCTCACTAAAATCTTTCCCAACTGTCTGGGCTGGGAGCTCACGTTAGCTATTCTCATGAGAAAACCACAGTGGATGAAGCTGTGGATGGCTCTTTTCCTCTCGGAAATGCAATACAAGGTTTAATTAAATTAGCTTTAATTGCCATCCATTTGCCCATGGAACCCAAAGGTCTCGTCTTACCCATGGCTCATAATGATTTCCATGTTCTCTGAGGCAGAATTTAAAGATAAATGAAAAAAAGCCTTTAACACAACGCCGTAAAAACCCACCTGACATCTCACAGTATGTTGGAAAAGTTGAGAGAAACATTTTTTAAAAAGAATGTGGAGTGAGTTTCTTGCCATCCTGTGATCTTCTGTGATTAAAGGAAAAAAATAAAATGTGATGATGAAGAAAACCAAAATGAGGAAGGAAAAGAACTGAAATGTTTCTGTTGTTAAAAGTTAATGTTTTTTTTAAATGAAACTATCAAACCTTTGTTTTTA
This sequence comes from Acanthurus leucopareius, assembly GCA_029814765.1. NCBI lineage: Eukaryota > Metazoa > Chordata > Actinopteri > Acanthuriformes > Acanthuridae > Acanthurus > Acanthurus leucopareius. The sequence continues at coordinate 13,186,128 of JAQMCX010000043.1, read as the reverse complement.
AAGTCACATAACAGCAAATAATAATAATATTTAGAGGAAGAAGAAGAAGAAGAAGAAGAAGAAGAAGAAAAAAAAAACAACCCTAAGGAAATTTCAGACTTGAGATGATACCAGGAAAAAATACAGTGAAGTTATTGGAGGTAACATGCAGAGAGGAGGAGGAGGAGGAGGAGGAGGAGGTGGTTGTGTTGTTGCAGTGAACTCGGGGCCTTGGAGCAGCAGCTGAGGCTTTATTGGGCTCCATTATTTTTGTGGCACAACAATAGGCGGTCAGGGCCGGGCAGGGTGGTGTTATGATAGGAGATGACATGAGTGCACAGAGCAGGGATTACTGGGGACTTGCACCTTTTTTTAGGCCTTCACTGCAAAGCATAACAGACAGGACCAATACCGCTCTGCAGTGAGACGTACATGTCTGTAATCCATATGCTGCAAACACGCATACAATGTGCAAGCAGCATTAATCATGCATGAGAATTGGGAAGGCGCATTCATGCGTGCAGATGTGGCTGAAATACAGATGCAGAAAGCGGTAATCCTATAAACGCACACACGTATAGTATGTGAAATTTATGATATTTTGCCACCTGAAAACAAGTAAATCCAGTTTTGTTGACATTAATGTTTCATTTTATTTAAAGTTTTTCCAAATTTTAACATAAATATCATGCAGCAGGTTTTGGTCTAGTATTATCATTTGTCTCTTCAAACAACTATGTTTCCCTACAAGAACAATGATATTAAACAATTCAATCAAACCCTGGGTTTATATTTTTTATTTTTCATATTGAAAGTTTCTACAATATCTTGTAGGTGGAAGTAGTGAAAAGTCAGAATTCTGGCAAAAATTTTTGGAATTGTTAAGATTAGGCAACAAAAAACACTTAATGTAACAATTATGGTAAACAATAATGGTGACATGTTGATAAAAAAGCACATATTAACATTTGAAACATTGAAATTGGATACAAACTGCATGGAAATCTGTACACGCCCATCCAACCTCACCTCTACATCTTTATTTTACCTTTAACCCTAGCTAAACCTACAGCATTGCACTTCCTGTGTTAGCATGCAGTCATAGCTTTGTAAGCAAATCCTCAGCTTCAAGACTGTTTTAATATTAAAAAAATATATATTTTTGGTGTACTTCCCTGCCTCAAAATACCAAAGTTCCAGTGAAACATATTATACATAATATATCTTATTTGCAAAGCTGTTTTGGTTTGGATCATACAAAAACAAATGAGTGCATTTTGTTGCAGGGGTGGTTTAGGAGTTTTATATGCCTACATAAAGGACAAAGTTAGCTAAACCCAGCTGCAGTCTGCTAAGCTAAGGAGCTACAAGCTTTACAGGGTTAAATCTAAACCCTGCAGGCTGTGAGTACAACACAGACAGATTTGTTTGATTTCTTTTCATTGTTCATTGTTTCTAAATTAGTTTCTGGCTTGAACACACGCAAACCTTCAACTATAATAATCAATACCTGCACCAGGCTTTAGAGCAGCATGTAAACAGTGTGTTTTCAGCTCAAAAAAACATACTTTAAAGACAGCAACATGTGCTTGTCTTTAATAAAAAGGTATGTAACCCATTTAAACAGAAAAATGTCATGATAATTTTCAAATCAAACTACCAACGTAGTGGAGGAAATGACTCTCACTTTTTGGCAGTTTGGAGAGTTTTGATCACCCTGTAGGCGTTTATTTTCCCAGTACCAGATGGTAGTTGCTTAGAAACATTATACCGCTGTGGATGTTAGCTAACCCATATTACACAAACTCTGTAATAAGTTTCTCAGTGCTGTGCCGGACCAAACGAAAAAAAACCCAAAAACTGAACAATCCCACAAAATCCACAAATGAAAACTCACTCGTGTCTAAGTGTGAATTTGTTAGAGCAAATAAGTGCAAGTGTGTGGTCTTATGTGAGGGATACTGGGATTTTATTGTTTTATATAAAGAAAAGTCATAGTCCTGTTTTGCCTGTGACTCTTACAATTCAATACTTTGCATGTGCAGCAGGTAGACTCAGTATAAAGATAAATTCTGCGGCATAATTGCTCCTCAAACAGTCTGCAAATGCACATACTCAATGCAGCTGAAGTTTCAGTATCAACATGCTGAAGTCAGAAACTTCTCTTCGTATTCTTGGGGTCCTTTCAGTCTATCTTTCTAAGCTTTATCACACAAAGTTCCTCTTTAAACACTTGACTGCTTTGGGGCTTGTTCTTCTTGACCTGTCACCTCTCAACAGGCGACCTTTGACATCTGGCAGGAAAAAGGCCATGGCCACCCTCTTCAGGACCACTTATAGCAACAAGAAAGGGTGTGTTTGAAGTGTTTGGCTATTTTCGGTAACTCTTTCCATCCCCATGTCAGATTTAATTACTTGCTTTCGATCTCTCTCCTTCTTGTGTCTTTTCTCTGCTGCTTTTAATTTTCTCTCCCACTCATTCCACTCAGCTTGCTTTGATTCAACTTTATGAGACCTTCTTTAATTCTTGCTCGTTCCCAGGCTTCAGCAACTTATGTCAACAACCACATGACACACAAGCTACAACACACTGTATTCATATTCTTAAATTTCAGGTTAATTCTTTCTTATTTCTCCCTCTATTCTTACGCTTCCTCCCCTTTCCTGCCTCAGGAAATGTCTGGTAAGCTTCTGGGCTTTTCCCCACCCCTCATCAAATTGATACCAATTGAGTTATTGAGGTACCACCCCCATTACAAAGGGCCTTCTTTATTGGAGTTTAGTCAGGCCAGATGTGGAGCAGGTTTTGACACGACCAGACAGGAAGCTAAAGGGGAAGGGGAAGAAATCAAAGGTAAAGGAGAACAGTGGGGAAGAAGTATGGGGACGACATCAGACATGTTGGTCTGTCACTTGATATGGTATTGGTTGGTTTTCAGCGGGTGTGTTTTAATTCAATGGTTTGGCGTAAAGGCTGGTCAAAATGAACTAGAAACATAATTGGCCCCAAATATTCCCAAAGTGGAGTATTATGGGCCAACTGTAATTGAAAATGACATTATGGTATGTTTACTTGGATATGAAGACTTAAAGTGGGATACCCAACAAGAATAAATGTTGACATTGACTGAATTATTCTACTGTCTCATCAAAGACCGAACATGCTTAAAATATAAACCCTAATTTACATTTTCTTGTTTCAGAATTTTGATTGAGACGTAGATAAGTCTGGCGTAAGGGTTATGATGGGAAAAGAGAAAAGGAAACAGAAGAAAGAAAGAAGAGAAGAAGGATGATTGACGGATAAATCCCAGCTCACTTTTTAAAGAATGTTCGTATTTAAATTTTTCCCTCTTGGCTTTGAGTTTGTATTCTGATTTCTTTTCCTGAATTCCTGCTAATCCACACTAATTTTCCTCAAGTTGAGGCTACACATAACCAGGAGGTGGGTTTACTTTAAGCATGTATCTGATACATTCTGATTACTTAAGCATTTATTATCCCATTAAAGGCCACATTAATGAATTGCAACTGTGAGATTAGTGATGATTTAATCTGAAAACAATGTGTGGAGTTTTTGTAAAGTTTGTGTTTGTGCATTGTACTGTAGTGTTTGATATACAGCAGATGCATCACTACATGACTATACAACATTTTATATGTACTCAGTTTTCACATGACTTAAAGGTACAATTAGATTTTTTTTGAAATATTCTTTCCTTTTTTTACTGTAAAATGAGAAGATATATATCAGCCACTCCAAGATATAAATATATTGGAGAGTCAGTAAGCTAGCTAGTAGCTTAGCTTAGCATAAAAACTGAAAGTAGGTGGTTACATCTAGCCTGGCTCTTTCCAAGGGTTACAAAAACTTCCTACCAGCACTTTTTAAACCCATAAACTCTGACATTATCAATGGGGAGGACATTTGCTCATGAACACATGAACAAAAATGTAACTTTAGTTCCTCTCAAAGACACAAACACACAAAAAGTGTGTGAGTGGTATTGACTTTTCTTATTTAACTCTCTGCAAGAAAGTAAATACGAGAAATTCTTACAGAAGATAACAGAATAGCACAGGAGAAGTGAAAAGGTGAAAGGAGAAAAGAGGAAAAGAAGAGAAGACAAGAGAAGAGAATTGAAGAAAAAAATAAGAAAAACAATAGTGGGAATAGAAACAGGAGGAAAGAAGGAAATGCAATAGAGGATTTGAGAAGAAGGGAGAACAGACGGGAAGAATAAGGAGTGAAAGGAAAAGGGAAAACAAGGGAAAAGAGTGGAAAAAAAGGGAAGAGAGAAGAATGAGAGTACAGGGCTGTAATAAATGTAAGTGGTTCATTCTCACGAACTCCTGCCAGGTTGTTTTATGCGCTTTGGATTTTCCAGTGGCTTCTGAGACGGGGCCGCCATCATGATCCTTATTTGTTTTTAACTCAGGGAGGGAGATTTTTGTTTTTTCACCGCGGTTTTCTGCAACCGAGTTTGGGACTTCTCTTCTTCAGATTCACTGTTTCCTACACTGGAGATGGTTTGGCTGTTTCTTCGTGGCTCTGGTGGGCAGATCTTAGCGGAGGTGAGGAGGAAAAAGGAAACCGAATAAGTGACAATTTGCAACATCCAGTGGAATATAAGTTCAGTGCATGAATCATACCTCAAAATGCCATATTGTGTGCTGACTTTTTAAACTTGGAGTAAAAGCAGGAAATGTAAGGTTCCACGTTGGGTGGAGTTTGTCTCTGGTCTCCAATATTTCATAAAACCCATATTGTTTCCTTGCTCTTTTATGAGCATGCCGTGCTCTTTTACTCTTCCTCATTAAATTTAAACCAGTATGTGATTGCTCCACTGAGGAAAAAAGAGCTGTCTCCTGCATTAAAATCTTCCCATGTTATATGTTGAACAACAGCCAAATTCATGATGTCTAAACCATCCTGACAGAGTTTTTGAGAAAACTTAAGAGAGCAGCACCGAGACGAAACATACAAGTCCATTTTTAGATCCCTTTCTTTTAGTCTATATCTGCATTTAAACTGCTTTAAAGTTGCTGACTGACATACAGCAGCTCATTTCCTTCCACACTCCCCACGAGCCTCTAAACAAATGAAATACCCGCCCTCTCAGTTATGAGTTTTCCCCTCCTCAAACAAAGGATATTGTGTCCGTCTCCATTGAAGCGACTGAGTGTGATGAAATATTTAATCTCGTGAGGCTCCGTGCGGGACAGACTTGCGTTAGCAGGTGCAAGCCGGCGAAGGCACAATGGTTTCACCTTGGAGACCAGACGGACAAGGTCAGCTATGCTCCCATTGTGAAAAGACAAAAAAAAAAAAAAACTAAAAACAAAAAAACAAGCATGCTGACACTTTCAATGAACACACGCTGCATTTTTAAGCTCTTCACGGTTTTCACTGACATTTCCATTTATGAGTCATGCGAGATGAACGCCAAGATACAATAACTGGAAGCCTGACGTCATATCAGAATTCAGAATAATAATTTTATTCCTTTTTAACTCAGTCAGTTGATTGTTTGTCTCACGTTTGACGAATGAATTATCCTCCATGTTCAAGTGAAGGGAGAGTGTGTAACATTACTGTACAAAAGTAGACAAAATAGCAATTTTAGTCACATTTATAACCATTAAAGCATCTTTTTGAGTGAGTGAAGATAGTTTGTGGGTTTTCCTTCATCTTTGAGCCGTAACTACACATCTGTCACAAAGACTATTCAGGTATGCAAGAGTTCATTGATCCATTCAGTTTATCCATTTAGATTCATACATCAAAATAGTTTCAAGATGTCTTTACTGCTCACATGATTATTGGAGTTCCTCAAAACTTTTTTTTTGCATTTAGACACATTTTTTGGGGGAAAAAAGACTTTTGGCTTCACTAAAATGGGCCTCAGGTTCTGACATTGATGGGATGGCGTGTGTTTGTACAAGTAAATCCAGAGAGTCGATCTGCCAGGCAAACAAACAAAAAGATGATTCGATTTTAAACATTTTTAAAATGCAAAGAAAATCTGATTAAACTTTCTAACTTAATTAAACTTCTGCAATGCACTTAATGATAATTCATTTAAATGAGTCATAAATACAAACTTTAAACTTCTCCACAGCTCACACACACGCACACACATGCACACACACACACTCACCCTGTTCAAACTAATCCCATTGCCTCGCTCTCTCCTAACACACACAGGGAGATTAGGATTGTGTGGGATCAGCAGTGAGCTGTGTGAACGCCGAAAAAGCTCGCAGGTGGGAGATTAAAAATTAAAACTCAGCAGCGGGCTGTGAGGAAACCCACTGAGAGGAGATATGAGAGGAGCTGAGAAACGAGCAGGCCTCATAATGTGACGGTGAGATCCGCGTGTGTCGATTGGATGTCTGGGAGATTTCTGCGAGGGAATGTTTGAACAGGATACGGAGCAACAATGCAGATGTTTGTGTGAGAGGGGAGGAGTGTGTTTATGGGTGGATGTGTTGAAATGTTCATAACATGCATCCCTTCATGTGGACACTTCCTGGTATGCTTTTCCTGTTCAATTTGGGTTTAAACACTGCATGAAAAACTCCACAATTGTCTAAATGTCTCAGTGTTTTAAATAATCTCCTCCAACAAATTATAGTTTAACCTCATCTGGAGTCACATGCGGGTTTTCTATATTGGTTTAAACTTAAATTTCCTGTACTGCCCTGCCCAGGATCCAGTGTCCTGCCAGCTTTTCCACATGTAAACACACTTAAACGCCTCAAAGAAAATACCTCTGCCGATTGTCAGCGTGTCTTTTTTAAAATAAACCCGACCTGTGCGGCTAAGCTCCGAGAGATGATGAAGAAACTGACGCAGTCAAACAGAAAAAAACCCCAAAAAAACAGAAGCCTGTCCCAACAAACAGAAGCTAAAACCAGATTTACGTTAACAAGCTAATCTTAAGGACTATGGCAAAGCTCAGTGGAAATCTCCCGCTTCTTCTTTTGGAAGTTGAAAGTGTTTGGCAACGATTTTTTTAGCACACATGAAGACACACGCAGCGCACGTTCGTGATGTTTTCAATCCCAGGCAGCATCAGTGGAAAATCCTTCCTGTGTGTTGGTGCCGCAGTGTCTCCAGGCTTTGTTTTTCGGTTTACATGTTGTCTTCATTTGTTCTGTATTATCTTGTTTTTCAAAACCAGCAAGTCTGTGTTTCATAATGTACCAGATATGAAAAACATACATGGATTTTTTTTGGTTTTTTTTATCAAATGTTGCTTTGTTTATAGTTTATATTTTGAATAAATTTTATGAATTTATTCTGACTTGCAAACCTGACGCTCATTGTTGGAATTATCCATTGAAATATAAACTAGATTGATTGTCTTTGTTGTGATATGTTGGAAAACTGATTTTTAAAAATATGACGCACTCCATTGCTTTTTCTTTAGAACATTTTTAAATGTCAAAACTAGTAAAAAACTCAGATTTATTGACCATTTAAGTAGATTTTCTGGGCAGAGGATTCCAGAAATTTGTCTCAAAAAGTAAATCCTGCGCCAAAGAATTATGAAGACGATGATAAACTTGAGGAATCTGCAAGAACCAAGAAAAAAGAGGAGGAGTCTCAGTGCACAGAGCTTTTTCTGGAAAGTAATTAAAAGATGATGGTTGTCTTTGACTTGCAGTTTTCACCCAATGTGCTGCAAACCTGCAGCGTCGGATAAAACCTTTATGATCACTCAAATGTTTTGTCTTCACCCAGTGAAGAAAGCTGATATGAAGATGCTCTGGATATGTATGCACCTCCAAAGACTTGGATGACTCACAAGCGACTGATTTGGAAATAAAAAAAAAATGTGGTGCAGCTAGTCCACAGTTCCCATAATGCAATTCATTAGATCCCTCCTTTCAAACCATAACATCCAGTTTGTAATTTAGGTTTTCTTTGAAAGTGTTAAATCGCAAGAATAATTTGGGATAACTCCAGTTTGTCAGTTCAAAAAGCTCCTCAAATGCGACTGAAGGAGAAAAACTTCTCATGTTGAATGAACTTAATTTAAACTGGAAGGAACTCAGTAAGATTTCCTATGAAACCTGATTTCTGACAATACAACCACACACTCCAAGAGATATTATCATTTAGTCAACATCCTGCCAATAAGGCCTAAAGGGTTTCTTGGCCGGTAACCTGATTTCATCACAAACTACTTATAGAAAACAAGTTCTGCCGGTGTTAAATGTCACTTGTAGCTCATTGTTCTCAGTAATCCAAGATCTCCTACTCATCTACTACTGTACCACAGTTACAAAAGGTTGTTTTGAAACTTGTCAATTGTGTGAGGAAGTCACCGTATGAATGGACGGATTAGAGCTCTAACTGAGGAACACAAGCCAGCGTTGCACAAGGCGAGCTAATCAAAACCACTGCTGCAACAGCAACTCCCATGATGCAATCTCATGATTCGAAGAGGACTTTTAAATGTTTGTGAACATAAAAAACATTTTGCTGATCCGACTCACGGGCCTCGCCTTTATTCTTGCCTGCTGTCTTCTCGTTAGGACCGTTCCCACTGCTGCCTGATGTATGAAGTCTGGCTCACAGTGCTCTTTGTGTCAAGGATCTCTTGCAAACTTTGACCACAAAAGGTCACAAAAGGACAACCGACCACAGACGGCAGCTTCATGTGACATTATTCAGAGACAAGCAGTCAGGAAAAACAGACAGCAGAAATAAATCTTCATGACCTAACACTCAGTGGAACAAAGGTTCTTCTGTATGATACGGCACTGTGATCGGATTTGAATATTCAAACTAGCATGGCGGCTCTTGCGGGCAAACATCCATCTCAGTTCAATGTTATAGATGAACTGTTAAATTGTCAGTCTGTTTTTGCAACAATGGATGTGCTAGGTGTTACTACAGCTTGTGGCTTTTGTTGGCAACATTATGTAAGAAACATGCAGAGCTAGGTGACCTTTTTGCATGTTGAGCAGAATTTTCCATTAAGAAAATCATCACACTGTGGACACGACATGTACATCCAACTGATTCCACACACCATACAGTCTGTATACATTTATACCCGCATTAACACCTGTTTTTGCATGTCCAAATACACTTTCTAAATCCATATTACATGTTATTTAATATTGTGGATGTGTTTTCTTTATCACCATTTGGAAAATATTGCAGTCCAGTTGAAGGAAAGTGGAATATCAGAGCCAATGTAAATAGCAGCACAGAAGAGCACAGCAAAAGGTCAAGGGAAGCCTCATGCTTGAGTGTTACACTTTGTCTTTGGCTGAGGAAATACTCAGGTGTCCAGTTAACATGTGAACGGTGCACCTGTGAATGTGTTCTGACTGATAATGTCCTCATGGTTGTTATTAATTCTGCTTGTTTTTACACTTGTGTTCAGGAATGAAAACCCCTGAGTTTCAGGGACAGATCACGTGTTAATAACTCATGAAAATATGGTTGTAATTACGGAGCAGAGACGACCTTAAAAGAACAAAACACTGGCAGACTGAAGACTGTTTTTTTTCTCTAAATAAGCCTGTAAAAATCAGTGTGTACAAATAACTCAAAAGAGTGTGTTAGCCATTAAAAACGTGGTGCTTTTAGAAGGTGAAGGCACAGCTAAAGAAGATTTGTTGCCAGATTTGTAGTAAGATTGCTGTTAGTCTAGCAGGTACTTGAGATTCAAACTAGACTATCTGAATAAATCCAAAGAGCTTAGAGCATGTGCAGTTCAATGACATATGAGAAACCTCCAACTACTAAAGAAGAGCCTGTAATATGTTAGAAAGCTCCTGAGCTGCTCTAGAGCTCATGGACCTTGACTGTTTTTGACGAATTACTACAGTATCATGACGTAGATGAGTTTTTAAGCTTTTTTTCTGTCTTAGAAAACCATCATGAATGTGAATATTCTTCTTTTTTTTTTTGGTCAAGTTTTAGCTGTTCGAAACGGATCACCTAGCTGACAGGCTCTCCGACAGCTTTTTTGTTCCGCTCAGCGTGGTTTTAAACTCACCGCTGAGATTAATACACCCAGCAACGTTCCTCCTGTCTGGTTTTCTCATTTAGTCCCTTTCCCCTTCTCCGAGGTGTACGAGCAGACCTGAGTGCTGACTGACGGCCGGAATTAAGAATGTGCAAACGCTCTGGCAGCCCTCCCTGCGGTACCTCATAGCGTTTAATCGAAACCATGCCCGCCACTTGCCCTTCACTTTCCACCACTAAAAATAAAGGCGCTCTTCTTTTTTTCTTGTTGATATTTTTTCATACAGTGGAAAGTTTACATAAAGGAGAACCTTATCCCCGGAGCTCTCTCTCTCTCTCTCTCTCTCTCTCTCTCCTTTCCAAATACCTGCAGGATGAAATCAAACTCCGTTGAAAATTACATTATAAGTCTCCCCCAAATTTTCTTTCTGTCTCTCCCCCTCTTTCCTCTGAGCTTGTCAGATCAGCGCAGCTTTCCAACTCTCCAGGAGAGGATCAGCCATCATTCTGTGGGCGTCAGACGTCAGTGCAGGTCTTAATTAATGCAAGGGGGGTTTTTCATGGGAGAAAGCTGCAGCGATGAAGGGTTTTTCCTGCCAAGACAAAAAATACAGGAGCTGGAAGAGGTACGATATTGTGGAGATTGATCATGCATTCTTAACAGATGATGCATGAAGCTCGACCAGAACTCTCTGGCACACTCGTCCTGCAGGCTGGAGACTCGGGAAAAGAAAGCTTACATGTCTGTGAGTTAACTTACAGGGGAATAAATGAATGAAATCAATAGTAAATGCAGAGTTTATTTCTTTCATTATATCCTCAATCATGTGTGTCTCAGTGTTTGTCAGGTGGTCAGTTTGTTTTGCGCCGAAGTCCCAGATAAAATGACTCTGTCAGTGCTGATTTCTGCTGTTCGGACATGAGTGTTTCTGTTTGTGTAACGTGTTATGATTCAGACTGCAGCTGTTGATTTCCCTCCACGCACAAACAAGGTAAAACTTGAACGGAGGCAAACTTGAGCTGAAAATTTAATGCCAATAAGCTCTAACTGTCAAAACTGAGGTTGTTCTCCTGAAAGATAAATTAAAAAGGAAGAGTTTTATTTGTTTTTTCTTTAAAAAACGCTTGATTTCTTTTAAGTTCATAAGATGATCAACACCACTCTCATGTCTGTTTGATAGATGGCTGCCAGTTAGCCTAGCTTAGCTTAGCATAACGGAAACAGAATAAAAAAACAGCTTCCTTAAAGATTAAATCTCTTGTTTTATTCAAAAAGTGAAGAATAAAACAGCATGTCATTGTTAAATCATTATGACTGATGATTTTTTTGTCCTTCGGTATTTGTGCAAAGCTGACTGATTACTGGCTCAAGATAATGTTATTTTTATACCAAACAGGCATGAGAAAAGTGATCTTTTCTAACTTGATTGATAAAATATATCAAGTATAAAATCCAAAATGTTAAATTATTCTTTTAAACTCAATCATGTTGCCAAACAATGACAACCAAAGGAAATGGAACGGAGGAAAAAGTGTGTTACGTCTCTGACAGCATGAGGATACTCATTAATTTAATTTAATTTAATTCTGTGTTGGCTCTTCTGTTGTAAATGTGCATCAAAATGATTAGGACCCGAGTCTGCCTTCAAAAGATGCATGCAGATAAAAATATCAGTCAGTGGTGCATTAGTGTTATTTTTTATTAGTTAGTCAGCTAAAAGGTTTCAGTGTGTGTGACCTTTTAAAGTTGAAGCATGCAGTAATATTAGCTATAACACACAGGCAAACCTTCCTGGGATTTATCATACAAGAAGAGCACTGAAGTAAAGTGTTTTTCCACTGAGTATTCCTGCTTTAAATCTGAGGTGTAAAAGCTGATGGATTTATTGCAGCCCTGCCCAGTGATCCAAGGCTCTTGTCATAATTTTTTTTATCCGTATGAACGATTTATTGAAAGATCATAAAACAATTCCTGCGTCTGTAACCTATTTAGGCTCAGTTTATACCCCATAATCTCAAACTCATATTTCTGTTTCCTTCACATTCAAATCCATAGGTTTTTTTTTTGTTTTTTTTTAATGGCTTCGTTGGGTTGGGTGCTTTTCCCTTTCGGATTTATTTTTCTCAGTTTTTCCCTCCTAAACTCCATGGCAACCGTTCAAGTTTGGAGGGCTTCCTGTAATTCATGTTAACTGTATTCAAAAAGAGGCCTTAAAAGACAGAGGGACACTGAATATGAGTTTATGTGTGCATGGCTGCAGTTTTACTGTATACATAAATATAAACAGCCCTCTTCAAGGCTCACCACTCTTAGAGCCTGAGGGCAGAGACGTCATCTGTCTGTGATTTAAACTGAGAGAGAGCAGAGAGAAGTCACAGAGAAAAAAAAATACAGTAAAGAAAAGAAGGCAGACTCACCAAATATGATTTTTCCCTTTTTCTGGCTTTATTTATGTCATGTTATGTGGTTTACTTGTGAATCACAGCTCATTTTTCTTTGCGAGTAATCACTTGCTTGCCTTCTTATTTAATGGTTGAAGTAAAATACACAGAATATGAGTCGTTTCAGCAGTTTTTGTTGCTCCATAAGCTTGTCGATGAAAAGAAAGAGAGAAATATAGGCTGCAGACAGGTTCTCTGCAGATAAAGACAACAGCAAACACATGACTGTGTCTGATGTGAGGAATTACTCCTTTTTGTATCTCTGAGTGTTTTGTTTCAATATTTCTGCATACTGTATTATTTCTTTAACTTGTTATTTAAAGGAACCCTGCCTGCTTCCTGTGGTTCTCATTTTGATTATCAAAACCCAAATGCCATTTATGCAACCCATGTATGAGACCTGCAGCAAATTGTATGCCCTTAACCATTCGTTATGTGCAAGCAGTGTTTGGACAAAAACTTGTTGCTCTGCACTAATGGCCATTGAAGAGTTTAAAGTGTAAAAACAATCCAGTGATCCTACTTTATCCATGCAAAAAAAAAAACCTTTTAACTCTCAGCTACCATATTAATTTACTGTAATATCTTCCAACTACAGTGGTAAAGATATTTGAACTCTCTTTGTCAGAGGTACTTGTATCTGTTACATACTGAACTGCATGTTTATCAGAACATCAATCAACAAAGAAACCAGAAATGAACTCTTAACATTATCCAGAACTTGCTCAGGCTTGAAGAAAAGCTGTTGAGAAAGACAGAAAACAATCACAGCGGAGACGAGGAGGAGGAAAATTGAGTAAGGAGTGTGTGTGTGTGTGTGTGTGTGTGTGTGTGTGTGTTTGAGGCATTCATAGCTTGTTTGCCAGGCACTGATTACAGAGCTGTGGATCAATTTCAATCTCGGAGACGGCGTCAACTCGCAGTCAACCCTGTGAAGGCAAACAGCCGGGTCAAGGCGTCACATGACCCTGACAACCAGACTCAGACAGGCAGTGTGAGGAACAGCTACACCCCCCCTCCCCCCCACCACCACCAACAGCACCTCTGTCCCATTTCTGACGGGACCCCCATACAGGGCCACCCACTTCAAAAGACCAGACCCCCTTTTTCTCACCACCGTCACCTTTACAACTGGAGCCAGTGTGTCTAAAATGTAAAGCATGTGTTTATGTGATCACATGTGCATGGATGTATATGAATATCTATGCAAGCATGGATGGTTTCTGCAAGCGGGGGCAATAATATTTTTTAAAAGCTCAGCACAAAGATGGGAAGCATTGGGAAAAAGTTATTCTGGCTCTCAGCAAAGTTCGGATGCTTACTAGCATCTCTGATGGCACTTTCACGCCTCTAATTTGGTTTATATGGTCAAAATCAGGGGGAATAATTACATATTACTGCATTAAGTTCCTGTCAATATCCTGTTAACACTGACTTTTTACAAATAAACTAAGAAGAGTACTCATAAAGTTGTACAGACAGACAGGTAACCTATTGATTAGGCAGCTTTGAAGATTGCTATCTTGCATCATTAACGCATCATCAGGATCCACATGAAGACATTAAATTCTGATGACAGACAGAAGTTTTTGCAGCACTTTAATGCTTCTGATGTGTATGTTTATGCTTTTTGGTGCCAGAGAGAATCAAAAAAGTTATAACTAATTAGAAATACTGCTAAACTTAATTATAAGGCTACATGTTATTAATAGTTATGATACCAGCAGTCATTCTTATTCTTTCCCCACTGACTTCATAAGGTTTTTTTTCATGTAATTTTTATAAGTTATTAAGTTTAATATGTAAATGCATTTGAAGGTGTGAAGGCAAAGTCTGCAGGAGCGGAGACATAAATAAATAAGCTTAAATTTTACTGGCTGCTGTGAAAAATGATGACTCGCACTGTTGTAAGTCCTGTCACACCTCATCTGAGCTGCACTTTACTGCAGTGAGACTGTTACACGCTCCCCCTCCTGCACACACACAGGTCACAGGTCTCAGTCTCCATTTAGAAACACACACACGCACAAGAACATTTCCATCCTCCTCCTCATCACTCCGTTAATTACAGTTCTTATTCAAATATGAACATCCTGCCAAAGGATCACCTTTCATTGAAAAAAATTGAGTTGGGCTTCCAAGCCACACCCTTCCACTCAACCTCCACTTCAGCCAGAAACTGAAGCCAAATAATAACAAGTTGTGGTGCTCACACTAAACTGACCAGAAAAGCCTGTCTTACCATGCTGGTTTTTTACTTTAAGCTGGTTTATATTGTATTACAATACAAGTTTGGCACGGCACCATTCAAAGCATGAAAAAGCTTTAAGACACTTACGAGTTTAACAGCAATCACAGCTCGACCACGAGTCCAGTCATTCTGCTGGAACATTCATTAGCTGAACAAGTTTCCCTTTATTATAAATCCGGTTTCCTCTCATGCAAAGGCCAGCGCTCCGAACAAGTTTTTCCATCATATAAATCAATTTTTTGCGGATCCCTGTGGATTAATGGCAAAAAGAAAAACATGGACTGACATTTGCAAGGGTGCCACAAGAAAACATAAGCTAACACTTTTGTGTGTTTGGAAAAATGTTGCTTGGTTTGGTTCAAATCATAGTTATTAAGGACAAAACTTGCCTAAAAGCCAAAGTTTATCTACTGCACAGGCCACACTGTTCTACTGTTTGTTCATGTCTTCTTCACCCAGTGTTTTATGGTGTGAAAAATCATTTTACATGCATGAAACGTCCCGCTGCTCCTCTTTACTTTGGCAGCAATACGTGACTCCTCTGTGATGTGTTTATGCTACATCAGTCACATACTGAGCATATAACTCTGAGTTAATGCTTCCATTAAATATTGCATATAGAGCAAGGATCAAACTTGCAGTATAGTTTCTGTATGTATTTTCAATCACACTAATGGTGAGGGTAGAGGCATGACAATGCTTGTTGGTCAGTTGGTCCATCTCAACAAAAATCTGATGGATAAAGATGAAATTTTGCACTTTTTAAATCACTTATGAGCCTAAGAGGACCAGTACTAATGATTTTGCTGAACCCATATCTTTTCCCCAGAGCATTAACATGAAGTTTTGATACGAATTTGACTAAAATACTGAAATATCTATTAAATGGATTGCCCTAAATTTTGGGAGGCTGTCAGCATCCATTAGGAACTGTAAAAGTTTTAGTGATCCTTTTAATTTCCATCCAGTGCCACCTTGAGTTTCACTTTTTACCAATGCTTTGTTTATGACTAAATATCTCCTGCTAGTTCGTGTGTAACATACTGTACTAAAATGGTAGTTATGGTAAACAGAAACCACATAGCTTCTGCACTGTGGGGCTGGTTTAACCCTCCACTTACTTCAGTGGGGATCATGATGATTTAATCCTGCAGCTCTTCCAGACTCTCCAAATGTTATTGAATCTATTTAATCATATGAAGGTGGAACAAATCATTTTGTGAGGGTTTTGACGTTCAAAAAAGTATTCATCATAATGCAGCTGCTTTATTAACCATGAGTGCTCATGGGAAACAGTCTTTTTCTTTTTTCTGTGCATCACATGACCTGCAATTGCTTTCTAAAAATGGCCTCAAGGCCTGGTTTTCTTCCTGGTGGCTTGAACAGCGTAACACTACAGATTAGCATAACACAAGCGTAAAACTCCAGATGGGTGGGAAACGCTGCAGGAGGATCAATAAACCTCTGTCAGCATCATAGTTAGCAAGCAGAGTTCACTGAAGTGCCTCAGTGATTATCGCAAGCTAATGCTGTTTGTTTAAATGCATTTAATGTGAGGTGGCCTGAGCATTCAAATGCATGTCTGCACCCTGCTGTATCTATGAGGCATTAAAGTGATTTGTAAGTGTTTTCACTCTGGTCAGGTGTTGGACTGAAGGTTCAGAAGGAATGCACTGTGATTGAGTTTATGCAGACAGATTTTAAGAGAATCACAGAGGGGAGGAATTTCCTGAGAGTCACGTGTTTCATGAAAACTAATAAATTACCTCTAGACTTCATTTTTAGATCTGTCATTTCAGTCGTCTTTCCTTCATGTCTCTCTCCATCTGAACTTAAACAAGATTAATGCTAAGAACTGCAGTCTCCTACACTCTGCAGTGCAGCAATGGAAAAACAAATATTATCTCTCCTTTTTTTGTCTGCCTTCAACTTGCGTAACACGTACGTTTCACCACTTTATTCCTCAAACTAAAAATGAGACTCTCTCTAGAATAAAAACTCTGCAAGAGAATCAAGTCAGCGTGCAGCCTCGATAAAGTACACGTTCAAGTGTTTTCCTTTTCTCTCTGGCAAAGTCATCCAAACAAACGGCTGTTTGTCTGTGTCACCTCTCCAAAGCAGTGAGGAAACAGGCTTTGGTGGAAACAGTCGTTCTCAGTCCCAGAGGCTCCACACTGAACATTACATATTTTGCTGAAAACATACATATTTGTAAATAGTAATTATCGCTCTCTTGATTTAACCCTCCTAAACCATAACGTAATTAAACACATGTGTAAGTTTAAATATGTCACTTATTACATATATGATTAGTGGTTTTATGGATTTTTTTTTTAGCATATTCTGTGATTTATAGATTCTTTTTTTACTTCAGTTTAAGGAGAAGAGATGCAGCAAAGAGAAATGCACAAATCTCTATATCACAAATGTGAGAACCCAAAATATGTCAAACATGTCAAATAGAGAGTTAAAGTTAGGTGTCAGAATAAAAGAAGGTTAAATCTGTACCTAAGTTTAAGCCATTTTTAGCTACACAGCTTCCATGACATATACTGATGGTTGTGCTGGCAAAAAACAGTAAATTTCAAGGAGGAAACACCAGCAGACAATAATAATCATGAAGCTGTATCAACATCTCATTAAAAAAAACATGACGATAGGATTTATTGAAAGAATGATCAGTAGATGTACATTGTAAACTGATAACTGAGTGTATGTACAAACAAGCCAAATGTAAGCAAATATAAATACAAGTTTTAAGGTTCAGTCTTTAAGGTAGAATTTGAAGTTATTCTCCCCATACAGGTTAAAATATTTAGAATACAGAGGATAAATGCTTTCCTTCAGTGCTAGAGTGTCCATTAAAGAACATATTCAATAAAAAAACATGTAAAAAGGACATTAAAGTGCAAGAAGAATCAACATGCTTCCTTGCTGTTGTTGACTTATCTCTGCTAGTAGAGCCCATTCAGACTGACAACAGTGCCACAGTAAACTAATGCAAGGTGCTTTGGTGATGTGTGCATTGAAATTTGTGAGAATGCTGAACTTTTGCCAAAGAACTATTGTTGGTCTAATTGCCCCCTTATAATTTAAGTTAAAAAAAACCTCATCAAACAGTAAATTTAATTATCTACACATCTTTCTTTTGTCAATTCAGAAGTAAAAGAGTGCTTTTATAAGAACAAGCACATGAGAACATTAACTGGAAACTTGCAAAGCACAAAACCATTTCAAATGTTTTCCATAACCTTTTCCTACAGCTACGAACAGCTGAGAGGTCAGGGTCGCACCACCTGCAGGGCCATGGCCATCTTTGTTGTATTTATGGGCATTCTAAAAAAGGATCAAAGGTGAGGAAAGCATTCTTCCCCTCTAGATGTACAATAATCAGGAAAAAAACAACCTTTCTTTATTTTTGTCTTTAAAAACATTGTGGAGAGGCAGCATGAGTCGGACAGCAGAACCGTTTCTTGGAAAATTGCTTTAAAAAACCATCAATCTGACAAACCGTCAACCTTCATACTCCCTAACCCTTGTCTGATCTCGTCTGCTGCCCTGCTGCAAAAACAATACAGCCTCTAAAATTGGCAACATTACAGCAGTGGGGCCCCCAAATTAGGACAATTGTGGAGAAATAGTCAGGGCTAAAATTACTTAACGACAACAACCAATTTGCCATTTGTGTCTGAACAGCTTTGTTTTGATTTACGGGCTGAATGCCACACGGAGAACTGGAGATGAAGACATGGCTCAGCTTTCACACAATGAAACAGAAATTAATGACCACTGACAAGGAAAATTTCTTTAATTCCACACTGTAGATAATGTTTGTTATGTTCACTCTCTTTCTGGGAGTTAAATGTGAAGATTGATACCACTCTCTTGTCTGGAGGCTTGAAGCTAACATAAGCGAGGTTAGCGAGCAGTATGGCTTAGCTAAGAAAAATACCAGAAACAGGGGAGCAAAAAAATTGGTTCAACAGTAAAAAACTAAACCAAACAGAAAAAAATATATGTGTAAAACAACAGGTTTTGGTGTTTTGTGTGTGTTAAGTAGTAATTTTGAACTCCAAAGGCAGAATTTGTTCCCTTTAGATCAGTTGCTTCCTTATTGTTTTAAGCTTTATACTCAGCTAGTCCAAACACTGCAGGCTGTAGCTTTATATTTCCTTTTAATTTTAAGCGGGTTACTGCGGTTTTTTATTTGAAAACGTATTTTTCTTTGATACAAAGGTCAAAAACATGAAAAAACAGCACAGAACAGAACTACTCACAACAGCTTATTAGTATTTTTTCAAAGAGACACACAATGAGAAGAGGATAAGAATATCAGGGTAACTAAAGACAGTTTTTTCTTTTCTCTCTCTCTCTCTCTCTCTCTCTCATCCTTTATCTGTTCATTTATGAGTTGGAGCTTTCACAACACTTAATGTGGTTTTAAACACAAGGCCACAAGCATCCAAGAATGGTACAGCAACCGACATTTATGCATGGGAAAGATAAAGAGATGGATGATATGAGATGGATGAAGTGAAATGTGGTTAAACAGGCTGAAAGAAAAAGCCAAGAACAAAGGTAAAAAAAAAATGGGGGAAGGATAAATCCACAATGGTACAGCAGTTTTAATGTCTCTAGAATAAAAAAAAAGAAAAAAACAGACAAAGGAAACACACAAAAGTGCATGTCATGTTGAAAGAGAAATGGAATATGGAATATGGATCAGAGAGAGCAATTAGACAATATGTAACCGCAGGATTGTGTTCACAAGAGAACAGACTGTCTTTACATCGCAGAGGAAAATGCTTTCCTGTATGAAGCAACTTAAATGCTTATGTGAGTGTGCATTTACTGTGCGTAGCTGGGTTAATGTTTATGTCAGTAAGGTTTTAACAAATGTAATTTCTTTTTCATTTCAAGCTTCTGTTAAGATTTTTGAATTGAGTTTTACTTGCACAAGGCTCAGAGGGTGTATCTATCAAAGTATCGTAATTTCCGGACTCTAAGCCGCTACTTTTTTCACATGCTTTGAACCCTGCGGCTTGTACAATGATGCGGCTAATTTATGGCTTTTTACGGGCTAAAGAGCTTCATGTCACCAATACATTCAGCCTTGTCACATCAGACCAATGAAATTACCGAACAGGTCACAGTTGACCAATGAAACTGTTCGAATTAAATCAAATGCACTTACACTAAATTCTTCAGAT
>JAQMCX010000043.1:13143079-13165649 GCA_029814765.1 Acanthurus leucopareius | reverse complement strand
AAATCTTTCTGTGTTATATTTTTCTGTGTAAATATCCCATGTTACTACGTGAACATCTGCGGCTTATATACAAGTGCAGCCTATATATGTACAAAATCTTTTTTCTTTTTAAATTTAGTGGGTGCGGCTTACATTCAGGTGCGCTTAATAGTCCGGAAATTACGGTCTTTGTTGTCAGTTCAGCCTCTGACTGAACTCTGTTTTTTGCAGTTTTTCCCTTACAGTTTTTTCTTCTACCCTTTATCCCCTCTGTTTGTTAAACAAGGAAGCTACATTTAGCTCCAGTGAGAAGTCAACAAAGAGAGATTTATTACACTAACAGTAAAGGTTGGTTTTTTTAATCCCAAAAGTATGAAATGCTTCAGGCTACGTTAATGAGTGTGTAAATATAAGTGTTTGATCATGTTCCACTGCAATTTCAATGTACAACTCTAGGTGTTACAATGAGAGCAATCCAAGAAAACTCATCCATAAAACTGATGGAATGCTTTGAACATTTTAAGGTGATGAGTATTGGAGATTTTGAGGTGAATAAAGATGCTTCTTCGACAGAAAAACAGTAGTTCATTTTGTGCAGCGTAGATGAGACATGCTCCACTCACTGACAGTTGATGAATGTTATCTGTCACCATCTCTTGCTGTGCTTGCTCTGTCTTTACTCATGTACAGAGATGTGTAAATAAATTGCAGCCTCAGGGCATCACAGTAAGGTCGGGATGTCTTTCATCTCTGCACTGGAATGAATCAATTATGCTTTTTTTTTGTTTTTTTTACATGCAGCAAAAAATAGAAAGACCACCAGTGTTGTTTAACTTGGTCTGCTTCCTCTCAAAATGTCAGTTCCTTTAACAAAATAAGACATGCAAACTAACAAATTCATGTTGCTTTCTCCTGTAAAAATCCACTGGGTATATTTCATAAGCTGCAAAACATTTTCAGATTGTGAGTTACCTACTAACAGGATGCTGACGAGTACACAGTGAGAAGGGGACAATACATACAAAAGCCAGAGATTCACATTTGTTGAAAAGATGTTTCTCCTTGCAAGTTGGGCCCAGTGTGGTGTTTGGGTGAAGTACAGCTGGATCTGGATAGTTTTACATTTTTGATAGCAGCACATTGTAGCAGGTTGTGTACAATTACACAAACAACCACATACTTCAAACATCTTAAGTCAAAGTAACACACGTGAAACCCTGAAGGTTTGACTCCTACTTGGAAACAGCTGAAGTGTTTGCACTTATTGCAACTTAGGAAAAAGAGTTAAAGTTCCTGGAAGCTATTTTTTGGATGTAAGTGTTTCCTTCACATTCTTCCTCAGCTCTTCACAAAGTCCTTGGTGTCACTTCTTAAGGTGCATGCTATCCCTGTAGTGCCGTCCTGCAAGTAAGCCTGTCGAACACAACCTTAACCTTGTGATACAGTTGCAGTTTGGCTCGGTTAGGTGAAGCTGTTAGGTTTAGTTTAGGTAAGTGTAGTTGATTTTTGCTCTCTCTGGGACTCAAACTCCTGGCTGAAAGTCCTATGTGTTACTTTTTGATCAGTCACACTTCTTCATGTTTATTATTGCCATGAATGGATTAACATCGTAGTAACTTGAGAGCCTTTTAAATGCTAAAGCACACTAAAGGTGTACAGAGTCAGATTATATGTGACGCCATGGGGTCGTGACCAAACAGCACTATGTGATGAGTTGTTTTTTCTCTATTTCTGTAATAGTAAATATTGATGATGAAATCAGCAACAATAAAAGTTAATATAAAAAATATTCTCTGTTATTTTTATTCATACTGATTTTATTGGTAACAGAGCTACAAAATATGAACTTGCTTCACCACATTTTACCAGCAAACAAACTGTGAGCTGTGTGCTAAACAACAAAACTGTCTGTCCTACAGTCTTCTCTCTTTGTTAGTGTCTTGCTTCAGCCACTAACACTCTCTTCCCAAATGCACAGGAACATTTGCATCATTAAGCTCACTGTTGAGGCGGGTTTCTTTAATAATTTGGTTGTAAGAAGCAACAGCATGCTCAGGTCTGTTGTGTTTAAACAAACAAATTTTTATGATTGCTGCACATTGATTTATGAGTAAACAGCCTGTTTCTGCAAGTCAGAAGTTGTGGTTGAGTGTCTGTTTCTTAAACGAGAAAATAATTTCACAGAAATAAAAATGCACTACGAAAAACAAGCCTTTTTTAAAAAAAATTTCGCTATTTTTCTCCCTTTCTCCAGCCTTTACAAGTATTATTCTTTCTTCTCTCCTCTTTGTCACTGTCTCCCCTTTATCTCCTCCCTCTTTTCATGGAGCCTCTATCAACAAACTTGGTATATTTTTCTGACTCAGCTCAGGTTCTGCTCTGCTCACTTTAGTCAGACTCTGTGTCCTGAGGTTGTTGATGCTGACTGGTAATGGCTTCTCCAGACTGAACATTATTCTCAATGTGCTGTGAAACCACCGGCCAAAGACAACAATGGCTCCACAAGCTTCCCAAATAATCACTTTGATCATCGCGAGGGTTGGTCTGAATAGCTACTAAATGCTATAATGTGGGAAACTTTTGGCATCAGGCCGAGAGTTTGATCCTTGCAGAGGTAGAGAATACAATGCTTTTGGATCTTGAAGCTATAACCCTCTGCTGTCTGTGGTCTTTCTTTTTCCATGAAGACTTTTTGATACGTGTATGGGCTTGTTTTAGTGTAACTTCATGTTCTTTGGAATGAAAACTTGGAAGATTCCCAGGGCAACACAGTCTTGTGGTCAACTGTTGGCCACTTAACCTCCAATCTTGAGAAACTAGAGGTTAAAGGGAATATTCCTGCACTTGAGACTCATGGAGACTCATATATCATCGGTGCTGGTGGCAACTTTGGAAAACTTGTGTAATTAAACTTTCTGGCGCAGCCACTTATCAGCCTGCTACGTCTGTTTCAAGACACTATGATTTACTCCATCTTCCAGAAAACTCTTGAATACTTTGGGATGAACTTGATTACTGGAAGCAGACAGATCCATTAAGTTTTGTTCCAGTTGATATCCTGCACTCAAACCAAGTGTCTTGTAGCTGCTTTTCATTCTGGCCAATTTAAGTTAGTCTTGGCAGAGAAAGTGGGGTAAAGAGTTTATTTTTTCTAGCACAATGGAAAAAAAATCTTTCTTCCAAAGATTTTTTTTTAACCCTTTCTCCCAGGCTAGTGCAGGATAAATCAGTTGCACAGTTTCAGTATGTAAGCATGGCACATGTAAGTTATGATCTTGCTTTTGGCAAAAATATTTAAAAAAAAAAAACTAAAAGAAGCCTAAGCACAGTAATAAATGAACTTCTATGACAACGATAAAGACGCTGTTTTAACTGTGAATGTTTTCAGGTTTGATTGTTAAATGTTAAACTAGTGGAGTAAAAGCATCAAAAACTATGGCTGGTTTGGGAAAAGATTATGATTTGGGTTAACAAGTGTGTTTTCTATGTAACTGAAGTCCTTGATGTGAGGTAGAAAAAGTTACATATGTTTTGTTGTGTAAGTTAAAATCAGTTAATGTTTAACTTTGGCTTCACGTTAAACAAGAACAGCAGGTTCCTGGGTGATGTCTCAGTTTTCGACCTCTCGGTTCACTTAATTTTTTCCATATGTGGTTTTGTCATTCTTTAAAATATGAAATCTGGCTTAATCCTTTGCACTCGTCTTAATTGCTGTGGCCACTAGAGGTTCAAAACCCAAAAAAACCCACAAACATGGGTTGTGAGAATCCGCTTGCACAGTTGACCCGTGAAGATGGATTGGAAAGCTGAGCCTAACAAGAGAATTGAGTGATTTTTTTTCTGTGTGTTTATCACTACGAGCAATCCCTCTGACATTGCATCTAATCAGAAATCATTAACATTAAAATTTTGATAAGTGCTTTAGTAAATGGCAAACCAGTGGTGCAGCCCTCCAGTGACAAACACTCTTCACTCTTTATTGTCTACTTTTTAGCTGACATGAAAAAATAATCACCAGTGTGTATTTCTTGGATAGGCCCGGTAAAAGCAGCAGAGGCTGAAGGTGATCAGCCTGAGATTGCACGCTATGTGCAATTGTTGCACAACCCACAGTGAGAAGTGGACATTTCGAGCCAGCAGTGGACATATGTGAGTAGTTAAAATTGCTTCTGGCAGTGCTTTGAGTGCAGTGACTGCAATCAAAACAGCAGAGTGAGGGAGTGAGAGACTTCATATAAAAGTGCTGAGTAAGTCCAAGGAGCACTGGGTTGTAAAAGATGAGGAATGAAAAGGGGATTGAATGATCAAGTGCAAACAGAGAAGTGAGAGATGTTTTATTTTCACTGGAATTTAACTGGGTCTTCTTGGATTATTTGCTCTGAAAACACCAGCGATGTGATGCAGTCTCTCTCCCTCTTTTTCTCCTCATCTTTTCTGACTCCTGCTCAAAGAGGCTACACCCAGTATGTCTGCCGTACCCTTCACTCACCACCACTACTCCCTCCAACACTCAGCACATTCTCCACTCAAATCCAATCTATTTCCATAACACTCATTACAGGTTTGTTTTTGTTTTGTTTTTTTGGCTAGCTGTACACTTTCTGTCACTGTTGGTTAAATGTATTTTAGGCAAAATAATGTCTTTTGTGAATAATCTTATGCAACTATTCCACATTTTGCTGTCAGTGGCCGGAGATAGCATGACCTTTATGTAACGCTGTGAGGGTGTGGTGGTCTGCTGTCGGTGGATGCCTCCTCTCAACACTGGCAGGGTGGGTTCCAGCAGTCAGCGAGGTCATAATGTCGGCATTATCAGTCAGTGATTGTTGTTTCAACGCTCTGGACCAGAGTAAGATATTTAACAACTATTGGATTCATTACCATGGAATGCGGTACAGATGTGTAAAATCCCAAGAGAAGAAACGGCTATTAATGGCTTAAAGATGCTTTAAAATTACTCTTGTGTGCCTCATGGTGAAAACAGCCTTGATAGCCTGTGAAAAAAGTTTTATTCTACATCAGAGGCCATTATTTGTGCAGAATTTGCTCCGAATTGGGTGAAATATTGTACAGTTAGCTGTTTATCTGACGTTTAAGTGCTTCCCTGCCGACAGGGAAGGTAAGAATCATCGCAACCACCAGGAGAAAACTCTGCAGTCAAGAATTAGGGCTAACAGGGGAGGCAACTTTTTATTCCCTCTCTCCCATCTCACTAATAACTCTGACCATAGGATTCTCATTTCACAACACCGTATTTTCTTTTTATTGACCTGGGAAATTGGCTTGTTTTCCAAAGGGAGGCAGATATCTAGAGGCTAACTTGGGACAAAGAATTACAAATAATCCAGCAGCATGTAGCTGAGAGATAAAGGGGGACTGGAACATGCTGATTGATTTGTAGCCTTTAATTGTTTTTCTTCCCCCTGGATGTGTGATTGGGTCATCTCATCATCCATTTTGCAAAAACCTGAAGTCTTGACACCTTCATGATCATATCCTCTGCTGCAGTTTTCAGTAATTTGAGCTCATTTTATACTACCAAGTTTTTGATAAAAATGATGATTGATGTTTCAAATCTTTCTTGAAATGTAGAATTAATGCAATGTCAAGTTGCAGTTTACACCCATCCCACCCATCTGCTGAATGGGAGTTATTACAGTGTTGACATGTGAGTGATTTTCAGAGAGAAACATGCTGTCCTCACTCTGAGAATATAGTTACAGAAGAACAGAAGACTGATGGACAGCCTCATCAAACACAACCACAATCACTTGAACCTTCATGTCAGTAAAACCTGTGGTTACTATGGTGGAATACAATACCTTAACAATATGGATGTTGCTACAAGGAAGCTACAAAGTCAAAGGACTCAAATGCATCTTCAGTCCAGCAGCACAGAAGATCTAAACAATCAGCAAAGGTTTGAGGTGCACATCTGAAATTATGGTCACAATCTCACAATCTTCCCTTCTGTCTCTGAGTTACAACGTTGAATGAAACTTCAATGTTGAATTTTGACCCCTTAAATTTAAAATGTGGTCACTTCATCATTATATTATTTAAGACATTTGTGTGAAGTATGTACAAGTTCTTCTTGTGTTAAAAAGGTGCTTTGTGAGGTCACAGTGCTCTTTGAGCACCACAATCAAATTTTCAGTTCCACCTTCTTTCCAAATTGATATAACTTGTGTATATGACCCCAAAGCATTCCGGAGATATTGTTTTCATGAGAATAGCATGGATGGAGGGAGAGAAGGACGACCCAAAACACATAATGCCTTTGGACGTGGCTGTCATTTGCACCGAAAAAGCAAATAAATAGCAGGAATTATTGCGAAGCTTCCAGGATTCTTCTGCTCTTTGTTGATACTTTAACGGCACATTTAAAGGGTGATGCTGCCTCTGCTTCTGTAGCTTCTTCTTGTCTTTACAGAATCAAGCACAGAGTCAAAGTTCTACCTCTGATCGTGTGCAGTTTGTTTTTTCAGTCGCTCCCATCTGATGAGGTCATCAGTCTGCGTCAGGTTGGCGGCGCGCTCACAGTCGTCCAGCAGCTGCGGAGCATCAGTCTGGAAATCCCCTCATCCTCAGTCCTGGGCCTCTGAGTGTGTACGTATGAACATGAGTGTACAATATGTGGGGAGGGTGTGTGCGCGTGTGCGTGCATGCGTGTGTGTGTGTGTGTGTGTGTGTGTGTGTGTGTGTGTGTAGCTGGCAGTGCCTGTTGAGCTTGGCAAACGCTGTGTGTATTTAGGTGCTGGCTTTTGAGGTTGAGGTATTTGCGAGTGTTTTATTTTGTGTGTTTGTGCGAGTGTGTCTGCATGTTTGTGTGCTTGAATTCTTGATTCTTTCAGCCCGTGTGGGCTCGGCATGAGGTTGCGTGTGGCCTACTGAGAGGAGGTGTGTGGCGTGAAATGTGTGTGTGTGTGTGTGTGTGTGTGTGTTAGATGGAGAAAGAAAGAGAGCAGAAGAGCACAAAGTCAGTTTGTGTTACCTTTCATGTGTCTGTTATCTTTTTCTGCCTCCTCTGCCTGAGTGTGTGTGTGTGTGTATGTGTGTGTGAGAGAGAGAGAGAGTGAGTGAGTGAAGAGCAGATGGAGAGAAAATGAGGACAAGGCCTGTTTGTATAATAAACTTTCCTAAATTTCTTCTCCTGCTTCCTTCCTTCCCTCCATCATCCTTATCGTTCTCAGTTTCACCCCCGGCGCCCCCGCATACGTTCATACACTGGCTCAGTGTTTACACTTGGACCTACAGAGTCAGTTTTTCCCTCTCACCTCCTAATCCCTCTCCCTGCTTCAATCCCCCTCACTCTGGATCCTCCTAGTCCTTCACTTTTGCCCTCGTTTTCTCTTCTCCCGCTAAACTTCAGTGCACTCCCCTGGAAAGTTGTCCCACTCCTCTTGAAACTGCGACGCCCACGCTTTCCCCACAGTGCGTTCACACAGAAAAACTCAACACACACGACGACGATGAGGAGGAACACCATTTATCCCCTGGTTACTGTGTTGCTTTCTGCTCCTCTCGGCCACCTCTCACCGTGACTCAGAACAGTGGATGAATGGTAGTTAAGTGACTGTGAAAGAGACAGAGCTGAGGGTTTCTACAGGATGCTGTCTTTCAAATTCAAATCGTGTTTTTAGAGTGACAAATCCATAGTAGCCTCTTTTTTTTTTTTTTTTGGTATTCCATCTCCATCTTTGGTGCCAGATTTTCCACGTGTTTACACTGCACTTCCCATGAGTGAACCACTTGTCAGTCAAACATTGTGGGCGGTAATGGACTTCACACTCCTGTTTGAGCGTCTGGGGGCAGATGTTTGCCTATTGCTGCTTCACTGCAAATTATCCAAAATTTCAATTTCTGTGAAAAATTTGATGGATTATTACTTTATGACTGCTCTGTTTGCGCGCTGTGGATAATTTTTGACTGTTTTTGGCTGTTTTTTACAGGCTGCGTGCCACTCAACATGACAAGTTAACTGATTTCAATGTGTAAAATCAGCTGAGTGTGCCTTTAAGCAACATCTGGATGTCTGTGCAGATATTAATCATCTATTTATAGTGTTGAAAAGTCTTAATATAATGATCATGAGCGAAGATCTGAAGTTGCAAGACATATTTTTCACATGATTTCAGATGTTTTTTCCTCTAAGGAATTCAGAGATACAGCTCTCAAGCAAGTCATGATGACTCAGCCTTCCTGTTGCCACAGTGAGCTTATGTGTTGTTCCAGTTTTTTAGAGTTATGACTCTCAGAAGAAGCCATTTCACTTTTGACTCAAAGGCATAAAATGATTTGCTTAGGATAAAAGTGCATAATATAACAACTAATGTTACTCAGGGGAAAGCAAACTGCATTTTACATCCTCGCAAAAAATAAAGCATATTTGAACTCAGTCCAGTGATTTGGACACTATTTGTAAATAAGAGTCTTCTCTAAATTTCCTGTTAATTGATAACAGCTCTCCCAGCTCAGCGGAATTTATCCCTTCTTCTTTTCTTTAACCATTATTTCCATCTCTGTCTCAGTTTTAACCTTGAAACTTCCCATCAAAGCTCCCTGCTCAAGGGAGTCTGCAGTCAATTAAGCTTTTCCCACTAATAGGAGAAATTTGTTGTTTTTTTTTGCCGAAACTCGCTCATATACAGAAACACACTGCAGAGTCACAATATGTTACCGGAAAGTGACTGTTTGCAGACTGACTGACTTTATCGAGGTCACAGCTGAGTAGCTATGACAAACATTCATGTCTTTCCTCTTGACTCTATGCTGAATCTGCATCGTGGGGGGGGCAACATGGTCAAGTACTTGGAATACTCATTTGATTTGGTTTTATGGTAATAAGTACATTTTAATCAATTTTCTTTATATTAACAGTCCTCATTTATCATAATGTCACATATTACAGCTGTAAATGGATGAAATTTGCATAAAAAGGGAGATTTTACTATTACTAAAGAGTATCTTTAGGCCACCAAACCAGTTTATGCAATGGGAGGTGCCCATTGTCCCTCCCACACAGTGAGAGAGAGGGTCTCTTTTCTTATTTGCATCTAAAAATGGAGTCAATGGTGATTGGAGCAATTTTTCCTGTCGTGCTTTGAATTGGCTTATTTATTCTGTCCCATTTTATTTATCTCTTTATTTGTCTTTCAGGCAGGGGTAACTTCCCACGATCCATGTGGGATGGAGCCAGGAAGCGATCTGTGCCTGTCAGAGGGGAAGAGAGAGGGAGGACAAGTGTCACTGTACCACACACACACTCTCACACACACACACACACACACACACACACACACACACACTCACACACACACACACACACACACACACAAACACTTTTAAATCCCCCTGACACTGACAGAAGCCAGTGGCTTCACACATTCATCCTGAAGCCAAGTTTTATCTGGCTCCAACTCAGCACCCACCCACATCCAAATTATGAATGATGACTTTTTAACCGGTTTAACGTGAGATCTTCAGTGAATTTATTTTAAAAAATTATGACATAAGTGTGTATGATATTTAAATGATATCATATAATCTGAGCGTTATGTAGAGTAGGTAGCAGGATCTTGAGTGATTATGATCTCCATCTTTAAATCATCATCTGGAATATTTTCATTCAAGTAAATATTAAGTCTCTATATATGAATGAATGAATAACAGTGTAGTCAATAAGTCAATGCCCCACCAATAGAAATACTTGAATATTTTTATAATTGCAGTATTAAAAACTCAGTGTCTGACATCATTTGCGGAAAAATATTGCAAAAAGTTACTGCGAATGCAAACTAAACAGTTTTTGTACTGCAGCTTCACATTAAAAGTATTTAACCAACAAAACATGGACTGGTATGATGTAGTCAAAACACAAAGCATTTTCCAGTGAGAAATTCTAATGCTAAGTTCATCGTTAATGCTTTCACAAAAACAAGACAATAATCATTTTCAGTATTTTCTAACAGAGGATCAGTTTGAAATATTGCAGGCATCAGTGGAACAAAAAGGAGCCGCCACAGCGAGCTGTTACACAGAAAGCTGTGGCCATGCTGAATGCAGTCTGCAGCATATAATCAGATTGCGTTTGCCTGCAGCCAGTGCTTGGTTTGGAGGAGCATTATAAAATAGATAAAGACCAGTTTAAGTGCTGGATTCTGAATGAGCTACAGATGTGGGATGACACACGCAAGCACACCAGCCATGAGTGAGCTGCAGGAAAAGAGACTCAACCAGAAATTGCAATTCTTGTTGAGAACTGAATGTATCCTCCTGATGTTGCAGCATGAATCTGCTGCAGTCATGCTGGCAGCAAAGGACAGCTGGTCGTCCATTGTCAAAAGTCTGCGTACTCTGTGTTAAACAGGTCAGAAGTCAGGGCTTCTAACTTCTAACCAATTAACCAGCTCCATTTCCCTCAAATGTGTCAAAGTAATGGGTTATTTGTGCTCTAATTTCACATACAGTAGCAAATCAGCTCTCCATTGGGTGACAAACAAACTTGCTGCAAAATCAAGTCAAGCCAGAGTTTATTTGCCTTAACGCAGACCTCAGGGTGACTTTTAGCTTCCTCTTGTTATGCTAAAGTCCGTAGAGGAAACACTTGGATATTTATTGAGGCAGACAGGTTAAGTGCTTCTCTCTGTCCAGTAGCCCAGCTAAAGTGGGCTGAGATGCAAACCACTGGAAACTTGTTGCTGCCGGAGAGACAAAACTCGTGGGCTGAGGTGAAGGAAAAAAGGCGATTTCCTATTTTTTTGATTAAGTAAATAAGCTATTTGAGGTTCTGATTGAATTTGCTGATCCCATAAATAGTAAAAGATTTGACTTATTCCTTCCAAAAGCTGAACCGACATTTTTCTCTTTCAAATTTGTGAATGGAAACCTTTCGAACACATGTTGGGCACGGTTACATGGAAAGACATTTTATTGTATTCCACTGACTCTTTCACACAAGTTTGAAATTTAAATCAAAACTGCTTGTATTTGAGAAAAAAAAAGAAAGAAACAAAGAACTTTTTAGCACATCTGAATAAAAAATACATCTATTAATACTGTTTGTAGCTCTCAGGAATAAATTATCTATGTGGAAAAATAATGAAATAGTTGGAACACAGGGTGGAGTGGGCTTTGTGGGTGTACAGAGGCGTCCAAATCTAGAGGGGATATCTTAAGCCAGGAAGGCCTTTGGAACGAAGGAGGAGGATGAGGGAAAGTCCCGAAAGGTGGAGATGAAGAGAGAGGAGAAGGCAGGAAGGAGTGAGTCAAGGCCATGTTATTGTTGGAAGAGGAGAAGGGGAGAGATTGGGAGGAAAGTGTGTGTTTCAGACTGTGTGTGGATGGTTTTAATGCAAGTTTTTCTGACTGCCACCTCACCTGATGTGCTTCCTGCTGTTAATCACACACATCTGGATCTGCGTAGGTGGAAAAGCTATTTTATTAGAATATTAGACACAAAATTCTAAGAAAAAAAAAATATTTGTAGAATGTTATCATTTAAAAAGTTTGCTGTTTTTGGATAATGTGGAGAATAAATTAGCCTATTTGCCAAGATTTTAAGAAAAAATCAATACAAGGCTCATGTCGATACAGGAAACTGCTTAATAACGCAGCCAAAAGACTGGAAACAAAGACATAAAGAGTCTGGATCCTTCCAGAGACCGAAAAATTCGACTGACCAGCATCTCTAGAGCTAAATGATTATCTAGTTTATGCTAAGCTAACATCAATTTATAGTACAGACAGCAAACTAGCATTAATCTTCTCTTAAAGGTCTCTAAATCTACACTTAAAGGTCCAGTGTGAAGGATTTAAGGGATCTATTTGTAGAATGTGGTAGAAATGGAATATAATAATCACAGGTATGTTTTCATTAATTAGTAATCATGTGAAAAAAAGAGAATTGTTGTGAGCTTTTTATACATACGGAGGAAGCATTTTTTACATTCTTTTTCCACCATATTGTACTGCCACCCATCTACAGGATCCTAAAAAAAGGACAAACCAAACACTTTTATTCAGTTTGAATTGTTTGCAGCAGCTGTCAGATTACCTGAATAAAAATTGATCTGGCCTCTGGATCTCCAGTGGGATTTGCAAAAATAAATCTGGCTTTCTGTAACACATTTTATCATAATGTTCCTTAAACATATTTTCCCTTTCTATTATTTTTAGAATCGAGAGAGAAACAAACCAAGTCTTTGGATTCTGTGTTTTTTGTGTGAATGAGAACGGAAAGAGAGATGAGGCCAGAGGAAAACACTGAGCGGAGGTAAGATCCAGGCTGTATTTCTTCCTAAGCTGCTAAAAATACCTGTTCATATGAGATCGGCGGCTCAGCAGAGGCGGGTGGTCCGTGCTGCTGATACGGAGGCCGTGCCAGAGCTGCTTTCTCACCAGTGTTGTCTTTCAGCAGTTGGCCCTCATGGAGACCACCAGCCTCATACTGCTGAATCACTGCGGTGCTGTCGTTTTCATTCTGACCTCGGTGAACGAGGTTAACATGAGATATCTTCATTAAAAAAAGACAAAAAGTTTGTGCACCGTGTTCAACACTTCAACAGGTAAAAACAGCTTCTCATTAATATGTGGTCTCGTGACTGTGTTGTGTGCATTTGTGGAAAAAAAACAAATGATCTTTAAAAAAATACAAAAAAAACAGTGCACACAATGTTTTGGAGAGTGGATAGTTTTGAGATGAATCACGGCTTCCCTGTTTGCCCTTAAAATTAGCAACATACAATATAGTCAGTGGTGTACCCTGACTTTTTCCGACTTGGGTGGTCCAAGTGGGCAACTGACTTATGTTGAGAGGGCATGAAGTTTGTGCACATGCACACACGTACGGGAATAGCATTAGGTTAGAGGTGAGGTTCACCACTTTGTGAAACGTACAATCGTATGAAGGATCACTACAAGGACCGGGGAACGCTTCATGAAACCACTGTCGGTAGACACAGGTTGTTCACGGACAATTACACTTTTTTTCAAAACATTGCAGGTTTTTTTGGAGTGGGTATGTTAAAAAGATAACAATGCACACCAAAAAATACATCTACAGTATAAGATAACAAAAAAAATATTGTTTCGACAGACTTGTGTAAAGCCACAACAAAATATGTGACAGAGGCCCTGCCTATAGATAGAGATGTACGGTTCAGGATTGCACTTCCATGCCAGTCCAGGCCGCCTGTGTCACCCTGGGTCACATCCCCGAATGTAATTAACTGATTTGTTTGTTATCTCAAAGATCACCTGCATTTAAAAGTGTGAAGAAGTGTTTTCACTTTCCTCTACTGAAGGGGGAGATATTCCTGCATGTACCTGAAGTCTTAAATTCAAATATAAATGTGTCAGTCACTGTCAGTTTTTTTTAAGCTAACAAGCTAACAAGCAACATAAATAAAAGATGCTCACTACACTGACTAACCAATCCGATGTGTCTGCTAGTCTCTGGTTTTAGTGCACAACAGACTCCACATCTGAGTCTCATACATGTTTGAGTTTCAGTATAAGTTTCAAACTCGGAGCCTGTGTCCGAATTTTTCCATTTTTTCCTCCAGTTTGCCATCACAGTGCCCAGACTTCACCAACAGACAAGCTAACGGAAGCACCAATCATTTTTTGACACACTTTTGTCTTTTAAAACTGCTTCACAAGTAAAAAAGTTACATTGGCCAAATCACACAGTTACCAAAAAACAGAAAAAATGAAGATTAACATTTGAAAAAAAAAAACAAAAACACAAAAGGAAGATGATCAAACAGAAAAAAAAGGCAGAGAAGTGTGAAACTAATTAGGTGGTAAAGTAAGAGAGGGAGTGGTCTCATGTTTGAAACCACCAAACATGACCTCAACTTCACCCAAATGGGAATTAAAGTGAATTAAAGTCATGAGGGCTCTTTGTAAAGAAGACCACTGACCGCTGAGGGGGGTGTCAACAGCACATACTCGCCCATTATTTTAATCACATTACAATGACAGACTACAAACAAGAAGCACTTATGTGCTGACATTGTTTTGGTAAAAACCACTAATTAAAAAAATGCTAGCTTGATGTATTTAACTGTAATTCATGGAGGAGATGTGTTTTTTTGCAGGGAAACTTTCCCAGCACTGTCATACTATGTGCAGTTCAATGAGTGTGTCATGTTTTACACACTTACAGAGAGGCAGGGAGATTTATTCTTTTCACGTTGCTACTCTTGTCATACATGAAGCAGAATCCTTCTGAGAGAAAAATTATCATAGAGTCACTGGAGCCCCATTAATATCTGCAAGTGAGCGACCTGGGAAACTTGTGTTGAGGTGTGAACAGTGAAGAGGGTTTTTGTAGAGGCAAGACTTGACACTGATCATCAAATTTTCCCACTCGTTTGTTTTCATAAGCTGATATTTTTCAATAAATCCTTATTTATGTACTGTGTAGAAAAGTCAAGATACCAATTACAGTTTTAATTTAAAACTTAAAAAGAATATTTGAAACAACTTCATCTACTTTTAAGGTGCATAGAGGCGGGAAAAAATCATGAGGTCAAAACTTCATTAACATCTGCAGTTTAAAGGACTTTCTTGTCAATCCAGCATACGTAACCTGTGTTGGTCTGACAACAAAGTTGCTTAAGCTTCCAACCAAAGTGTTTGCAGTTCGCAGTCATATGACAGTTTACAGAAGTTTAAGGCTCAAAACTGATCCTTTTTATTTAAGTGTTTCATTCTATGTTGTGCTGATGTTTAGCTTCTAGCTCTCTATTTGTTAAAAAGAACATTCATACTTTAAGATTTTGCATGACACTGTTACACACTGCCAGAGTTCAGCGTCACTTTACCCAGCAGGGAGTCTTTGATGTAGAGACCAGTGTGGATAGATTACTGCAGTTCTTTACAACCATGTTTTACTTACTTTACATGAATGTTTGAGTCGCATTACTAATCCTGCTCTGTTATTCTGTTACATATTCTCATTATCCGTTATATTTAAATCTCTGCAACCCTGCCAGAAGGATTAGCAGTCATAAGTAATGCATAGATGGATATTGAATTTTCTTTTAACTCTTACTTTTACGATTCCTGCAATTTTTGCTTTTATTGCTCATATTGAATGAGCAGGTGACTAATAAAACCCGATCTTTGATCATCGTGTGCAGTTAGGGTAGAAATAATGAGATCCATAAAATGTAAGGAACAGAATAAAATGTAAAACTGTCATGCCATTTTTGTGTAGTTTAAAGTATACATGTATTATAAATTGAAGTAACCATGTTTACTAAATTGCACTTTTTTAAAATCATTGGCACCACCAGTGTAACCTACGCACTCAAACACATTGATCACACTGTGTAGGTTGATGTGTGTCAGGTATTAAGAGCCAAGTGTTTTAAAATGAAGGAAAAAAACAAACAAGACAAAAGCCAACATAAGTAGAACAGGAGTTGCCACTGCAGGTAAGAGGAAAATCTATGTTGATCCATGTTATCCAGAATAGCACTGGGCAACTTGGACCAATTAAGGACCTTTCAGAAAAAATACACCCAAACAGTTAGTGCACGAACACACTCATATGGACTCACTCTCATACACATACCAGTAGACTAAGACTGGGCCGTCATGTTTTAATCTAGAAAGCTCCGCTGAGAATTGATTGAGGCCAAAAGTTGGAGGCCGACCAGTCAGCAAACATGTGTGTTTGATATGAACTTAAACCATTCTTGAAACTTCTGAACTTCAATGCACCCATGGCTTGATTTTAATGGTATAAACCATGGTATGTTTTATCAAAAAACTTATTTTTACTCATTATCAAAGTGAAAATTGACACAATTTGGCAACATACACATTTAAAGAGCAGTCTTGATGCTTTGGTTTGTTTACAGACGCTTTCATTTTCTAATTATCCATTAAAGGACCATGTTATCGAATGAAAGATCGTTTTAAATTTACAACATTCCTTTCTCAGTTTCTCAATTACTACATAAGTTTTGCTCTGCCAGTCTGATGGCAGTGACCCTGCTGTAGACCGGGTCATCTACCAGTCACAGGTTTGGTTGTTCACTTGTCGTAGTGTCGATGGGTAAGACATTAAACTGCAGTTAGCTAAACAAAGCAACTTTGGTTTAGTTAAACACGCATAAAAAAATCCTATGCCAAATCAAATATGCAGATCATAAAATCAGATTTCCATGCTCGGTTGGGCGGAGCCTGGTATGCCAGCATGTTGAAACATGATCGCTGTGGGCAACTTTGAGAGCAGCTAAAGACGAAGAAGAGGTGTAACATAGATATGGACGTAAGACACGCTAACACACAGACATGCACTTATTGTGTGTGTCTGCTTAAAGTAGCCGCACACAATAAACCCACACCCATTAGATAAAAAAAATGATGAGTCTTTGTGGAGAGGAAATGACCTGGATTGGACATAGCAACATGCTTGTAACCACGTGAACGCCCAGTGTAAACACACCATCACCACAAACACACACACTCACTCACACACACACAGACACCACACATTCTGTAATCAAAATCCAATGCCAGAAGTTTTCAGCTGGGTCACTGACACACTTCTCTCATTTCCCATTACTGAATCTTGATGTGAGGTATTTTTTTATGTCATGAGCCATCAGAGAACAGTTGAACTTGGCAGGTGAGGTCAGCTGAGGAAAAAGGTGACGAAAGAGTGAAAGTCGAAGAACGTTTACCAAAGAAGGGAAGAAAGATGAGCGAAGAGAAAGAAAGAATGAGACGAACCGCGGCGAGGGGCAACGGTCACATCTGGCCAGAGTTAGTGTTTAAGAGGGATGGATGAACCAATAGGAGGTCTAATACACACACATACGCAAACACACACACACACACACACACAAATACACTCATCGTTGCATAAATGCTCTTTTTTTCCTCCCTAACATTCTGATGCATAGACACACACTGATATTCAGCCACATCGCCCCATTACAAACACTGAAGCACGCTGCACCGTAGTACATTCAGCTTCTGGTTTCAATGCTCAAAGAGATTCTCAGAGGATTTTTTCAGTTCAGCAGGAGTTCAGAGGGAGATCAGGGTCAAGTCTTTGTATATTCCAGGAAACATTAGAACCAACCTTCGAATTAGTTGCCACTCATGAGAAATGCCAGGATAAAAACAAAGGGATTTTTTCAAGCTCTAAATGCCAACAGAGCCCCTGATTGTTGTTTAATTGTTACTGTTTTGGTTTTCATTGGTGTGTAAAGACCTGAGGCCGCATAAATGATTTGGTTATAAAGTTATGAACCCTAACACTAACCCTTTAACCATCGAAATCCATATCACACACACTTTTTACTGTGTATTATCCTCTTTCAGTCACTCATTATATTCACTGAGGTTCTGACAGCAGGTGTCAGTGATTTTATTGCTGCACCATTTGATTAAATGTAAATTTGCTAGATGAATTTTAAGCAGAGGCAGATGTGACTAGGTATATTTATTCCACTACTTTAGTTATGTACAAATTTTTCTTCTCATGTTGCTTTCAAGGCAAATTTCACTTGGTAAAATTTCATAGAGAAACATTGTACTTATATCTGACAGCGTTAGGCACTAAATACTTAATAAATTAAGGTTTTTGGTCACAGCACATACTTATAAAATAGTAAAAAAAAGGTACTAAACAGTATGCACACGAGCAGATGAAGCAGTAACAGAAAATTATTTCTAAATTTTACTAAGTATTAAACCATGTGAAATGTTTAGAACTGAATAGGGTTAGAGTTTATTATCATTGGATTGTAATTTAACATTATTTTTTAATTTTCTCTTTTTAACAATATTAAAATGGGCCATACTTTCATTTACAGGTGGATCATTTTAAAGTTAAAGATGGATATTTTTGGAGTTTCTGTTCACAGCCTGTTTCTTATTAACATGTGTTGTGTCTGCAAAGTCTGCTAATT
The DNA here is from genome assembly GCA_029814765.1 of Acanthurus leucopareius. Taxonomy (NCBI): domain Eukaryota; kingdom Metazoa; phylum Chordata; class Actinopteri; order Acanthuriformes; family Acanthuridae; genus Acanthurus; species Acanthurus leucopareius. The sequence continues at coordinate 13,147,731 of JAQMCX010000043.1, read as the reverse complement.
TTTTAAATGCATTTTTTCATCTTAAAACTCTACCTTTGATAATGCTTTAAGACCAACGCAATTATGTATTTTTTCAAATTTATCACAAATAAATCATATAATAATAGTTGTTAACAATTTTTTTTCTTGGAGACACAAAGATGCAGCACTCTACTTTACATATATTGTTTGAAACACGTCATACATGGTTTACTTGGGCCTCCTTAAGACCAGGATGTTTGAACAACAACACTTTGTCTTCCATGGGACAGAAGTAGATGGATTACTTTAGAAATGGGAAGTTTTGGCTGTTTGTCCTTGAATACTGTATGAGTGTTGAGATAGTTCGTTACGCTTGGTAGAGAAAATGATAACTTGTCATTTCCTATGAAATGGATACAATGCATGTTAGAAAAAGACTAACACAACCCCCTCACCAACATGGCCAAAGTAAATATAAAAACCTGTCAGAGCTTTCATCATTTGGCTCATCACACCTGAGAGTAAAGAGGAGGCAGGAGTTTCTTTTCACTAGTTCCTCTTTCAGAAAATCCCCCCCGTTGATGGACCCTGAGCCTGCCTCTTTCTGTGCCTGTCAGCCTGTGCAACACTTTCCATTCGTCAGACCAAAACACCTGCAAAGCCACTGAAGGGAATCATAAAATATCATCAGCAAACAAAGACACCTACGAAAGACACTGTTAAAATACATCAGGAATCCCACCTGTGTGGTCCGGGCATCAAATGAAACCTGGATTATGTGAGCTAAGCAAACAAAACTTGAGCTCAGTAAGCAGAAGGAGGAGGTGTTGTTAACTTTTCAGCACACTTGACTCTTGTTAAACGCTGTGAAAACTGCTGCATCCTGGTGTTTATAGCCGGCTGGAAAGAGGAAGGGCAGATTTTCATTTCACAAACAGGACGACAAGGTGAGCTGTGCATCTGTTTGGTTTGGTCACTACAGCAAAGCAATGAAGAGCTTTTTTGCTCTTTGGCCACTTCTTGCTTAAGTAGAAAGGCCAGACTCCACAATTTGACCAAAATTGGTCACATTAAAAGCAGATGTTATTTCAAAAAGAAAAACAGCTTGCTCCAGATATGTTAAACATCAATCTGGATAAGTCCTGAGTACCGGTTTACACTAATCTGTCTCCCGGTGCCGTCACAGCAGAATTATGGGCAGGTCTACTTATGTTTGAAGCCTTGCATTTTTCAAAAGTTAAGAGTTGGAAGTGTAAAAACAGGGACTATTTTTACAACCTCCATAACACACAAATGTTTCTCATTATAGGAGATGAACTGGGCCTCGTAAGCACAATGATGCATGAAGCAGCAGGAGGTTTGGAGCTGCTAAATTCTCTAGAGTCTTTTTTAAGTATGGTTGGAAAAAAAAAAACCCATTAAGGGCCAAATCTCCTGTTGCTTTCCAAAAGTAGAAAGGTACTTCATGTCCAAAGAACTGTATAATGACTTCAGGAAGATGGGAGTCTAACTAAATCTCACATTGGCGTCCCTTGATTGCAGCGAGGAACCTTTATCCAAGTTGATTCAAGGCATAACTTGGCAGCAGTTCCTGCAGTCTGAGCTGGGACCAAACCACGAGTAAATGTTTTTCAGGCCTTAGGACGGAGGTAAGGCTCTCTTTAGGCTGTAATCAGGGTCACAGTCTGAGCTGCAGACGGAGTTTAGGGAGTTGATTCTGTGTGAAAGTCTTTCTTTCTGTTATATATCGTGGTGAGTAATTGATGAAGCTTCTACCCTTTAATCCAGCTTTTAGAGCGTCTGCCCAGGGAGTTGGTGGAATGTGTATCTGTATAAACATCAAATTAGAAAGTAATTGTGTCCCTTCCTAATGTGCAATCATGATAGTCAACACCTCTACAACAAAAAGGTCTGTTGCAGTGATTTGTTAATATGTGGTGATGACATTTCTCTCTCTCTCTCTCTGCACGGCTTCAGCTGTTCCAACAGAAGAAAACAACCCCCTCTGTGATGAGTATGTAGCACATTTTTCTCCTCTCTCACCCTGTTTTTCTTTCTGTTCTTTCTTTTTATCTCTACATCTCTACTCAGTCTTACTTAATTATTCTTTATAGTTCATAAAATGCATTCACAAACACATTTTTTATGCTCATGTTTTTGCATAAAATGGTATGTGCATGTGGGTTTGATAGTTTTCTTTAAAAAAATGAATTTTAAAAGTTTTATTACTGCAATCAGAGACTTTTTTTTAAATGACAGCTCTAGCTTACTTCTAAACTATGTTGTCAAATTTACATTGTTTCATTCATTCTTTTACGCCCTGTAGTTTAAGGTTGGACTTTTTTAATATCCAGCTCTGTCGGTCTTGTTCGTTGCAGCAGTGATACGCTCCACAGCTGCATGTTTGGCTTTGTTTATCAAACTTGTATTAAGTCCGCTGAATAATCCAAGTTGTTTGGTTTCAATCTTCTCTACCACTGCTGAGATCTTGTCTTCCAAAAGGTGTATTTTCTTTTCTACTGCCCTGTCTAAACCCATCTGCATTGGCTTTTTGTAAGAGGAAATCACAGGGCAGGTGCCTTCAATTTAAGTTGCTTAAAAGTGTGTAGATCACAGCATCCCAGCATCTTAAGACTAAGTTCAAGTACAAATCTAGGAACATTTTTTTAAGTAAGACCACTGAATCTTTGCTCTATTGCTTAAGTGTTTTCTCCTCTGTTCTCCTCTGCAAAGGAAAGACTGATGTTGTAATCAGCACCAACACTCTCTCTGAATACGACACTGCTCCCTCCGTCACCTTTCTCACTCAGTTTCTTAACCGCTCACTTACGCACTCCTACTCACTCTTTCTGCCACTTTCTCTTCTCTTACCCCGACCTCCACCTTCTTCTGTTACACTTAACAAGCCCCACAGCGGAGCGGCACAGGCGGCGAAGAAATGTCGAAATGTCGGGCAAGGTTTCAGGGCTTATTCCCCCCTGCCTCCACCCTCCCTCTGTCCTCCACCACAGGCCATGTTTCTCCTGCCAGCACAGAATCGCAGCAGCGTTTCTGGCCAGACCCTGTTTCATTTAAACACATGCACACTCAACACATGGCAGCTAATTGGATTCTGGATGATAAGGGCATGCATGCGAAGGGTCATTTGTGGTCATCTCATTCGTTGACAGCGCACACAAATGCACACACAGGCTCATTTGGAGCACACACACGACAGACGCGAGCCTTCTCTCCCCCCGACTCCCTTTTAAAACAGTTCACCTTTTCCGGTCAAGACCAGCTGCACGTCTGGAAACCTCACGGCCCGACAGGACTGACCGAAGCCTGGGGAGAGAGAGCACAGACCGTGGGCGTCCAGCGGAGAAGCAGAGGGAGCACAGAGAAAAAATACTTTACTTTAAATGGTGCTTGGTGCTGAGGCCAAAGAGCTGCCAGGTTTAGGTTTTTCAAGAAAACTCTGTAACTAATTTATCTCATTAGTACAATTAGACCGAAGAGAGGGAGGTAATTCATTTAACTAGCTTAAGTAATGTTTGGCTGACATGGGAAGAAAAGGGGGAGCGATGGTAAATAAGAGCAGCCTGGTTTCAGATCTCTGGATCTTAATTTATCCTGTTGTTTATCAGTGATTCAATTGTTTGAGCCAATGGGAGGAACGAGTCAGAGCCCTGTGGGCAGGTTCGAGATAAAGCACCTCTTCTTTCAACACAGTTAGCCAGCTAGCTAGGCAGCGGCTACATCCATTGAAAATAGCAGAATATTATATTAGACAGAGGTACAAATCTTTATAAGTTGATGTGTGGAGGTCAACATCGACAATTTTGGCAGAATGAATTGAAATGTTAGTCAGAATAAATGACTGACAATTAGATAAGTCAACTTACTCTGTTAGATATGTGAATGTTTTGCCTTTAAGGATTCAAAATTGGATTTTAATGACTTTAGTTTAGCACCACAAACAAAAGACAAATCATTTTTCAAGATTTAACTATTCAGAAAAAGTAAATATTTGTCTGTGTCAGAGAAAGCAATAAAATTTAGGAGAATATGGTTTCAATCAATAAATTACGATCAGATAAAAGTAATAGATGAAGTAATTATAAATAAACAATCGTTTCTGAAAAGAGGACGTGTGGCTTGACATTTGTTTATACTGCACCACTAAAAAGGCATTTAAAAAAGAATGAAAAAATAAATCAAATGATTTCCACTACAACAGTTTCACATTATGTATGATGCTGTCATGAGCAATAACATTTTAAGAACGTCTCTCATGTGGACAACAGATGATACAGCTTTACTCCAGCCATGCAGAAACCATGCAGAAACACTTAACTCCATGGCTGCAGCCAGAAAAAAAAAAAGGTGCTCTGTAACTGACTGACTTATTTTATCCACTTGGAACGGACGACTGGCATCTGGTTGCCCATTTCCACATCATCAGTACCACAGTCATTACTCTCTGGCTTTTTAGTGCTTTTGGTTGACTTTCCACAACTGTAAAGTAGCCATAAGGCAAAGCAGGGCTAGTTTATGTGTATAGAGCTTTCCACAACAGGGCGATTCAAAGTGCTTTACAGACAGACGTAAAAGGCATCATGAAAAGAGACATAATAGTCCATGAGCCAGACCACCAATCACAATCGAACGGGTGGGCCATTTCTAGTTGCTATTTTCTTCTTCCTATATAT
>JAQMCX010000043.1:13098510-13135955 GCA_029814765.1 Acanthurus leucopareius | reverse complement strand
AATCGCATATCAATATTTGACACAAGAAGCAACATTTTTTGTCATTTTGTTGTCTGTGCTAGCTGCAACATGTTTGGTATTGAGGTGGTAACGGAGATTGGAAGAGCTCCAGATAGGCAAATTCTTTCTTGGACACATCCAGATTTCCACCCGGCAGTTGTTTTCCACCCACCAAACCTTTTCTTTCCTTTTTCTTTTTCTTTTTTTTAATTTTTTATAGACACGCAGCGAATGATTTGAGCCAGAATCGAACTTGCGTGAAGAACGAAGCTTCTGCACATGGGACGCCCGCCTTACTGACTGAGCTACTACGGGAACTCATGCAACGAGAAATTTTCTGCGCTGTTTGTAATGCAAAAATAAAATTAAATGCGTTATTTTTTTTTGTCACAATATTTTTTCTGTAATTAATTAATCGTAATTAATGCGACAAAGTCCCAGCCCTAAAAAAAACATTTAAAAAAAAGTTGAGTTGTGGACACAATGGTATGTTATTATTGAGAGGCAAAGCAGAGCACTTTGCAATTCAGTTTTAACTTGATAGACAAACCTGCAAAATGATTTTCATACTGCACAAAAATAAAAGAGGAAATAACTTTAAAATAGGACCAATATCCTGGACATAAAAATAATAAGTCATTGGTAAAAGAATTTAGCTTGTATTAATCAACTAAAAACAGTTACTTTATATTTATCATAAATTACATGTATGAAACTCTGAATGCATTAATGCACAGTACATTTTATGCACACACACACACACACACACACACACACACACACACACAGCTGCCTCGGTCCATTTCCAAATCATTTCAGCACATTTTGTCTTTGGCTTAACTGATGGTCTTTCAGAGGCCGCGTGCTTAAAACGGCCGCTGATTTTACTTAATAATTATCCAACCGCAGGAGCCCGTGATTTCACCCTAATATTTCTTCTTGTTCATGAATCAACCAAGAACCTCAACATCTGGTTTTTTCCAGGCAGGCAAATTGGTAGGTCTTAAAAAAAAAAAAAATGACCAGGCCACTCAGCCAGCGTTGCAAATCAGAAGGAAAATGTCTGAAAAACATTCCCGGGAATGAGGTCATCCGTTTGTGTGATATATGTCATTGTGTTTCTGTAAAAGCTGGGTGGGAGACGGAGGACTGAGTCCAGGCCGGAACATCAGCCAATGAGCTCTGGATCAATATGGAAAGACCATATGGAAAACATTTGACAATCTGGTAATCTGATACCAAATCTGGGGTCGGCCTTTTAATAGCTGGAGAGGCAAGGAACGTCTCCTTGACCCCTTGAGAGGGACGTAAATATACATAAATGCGCACACCCACCCACCCACCCACCCACCCACTCACCCACACACACACACACACACAAACTCACACACATACACACGCTGCTATTGGCCTTTACGCATGTGGCAGTGATCTGGAACCCTAATTAGCTGTAGATGGGGGCGGTGAAAGGAAAGGGGGGATGAAATTGGACCAGAGGTTCCTCTGATTGAGGGGAAATGGGAAACAGGCTGGAACCGATGTTACCCTTTAGCCCTCCACACACACACACACACACACACACACACACACACACACACAAAAACTTTCAGCTGAAAGATGGTTACTGGTTCAGTAATGAAATAACTCCACGTTGGCCCACTGCTTGGTGCACATCCATCCATCCCCTGTGATTATGGTCTCCCGTCCACGGATGCCAATATCCGTTGGTCCAAAAAAAAAAAAAGTGAGTTTGGAGGCTGTCATTATGGAATGAATCACCGACTGGTCTGATTTGGATGACTCACTCTTGCCTTTCTTTCTGTACAATCTCAAAGCCCTGATGACCGGTTTAGCCGAATCCTAAACCTTTCATAGAATTTAGGAGCTGTCAGTTTTATCGAGCCAAATTACATGTACAACAAGTTTGGAGGCGGGGGTCTGGCCTTGATATGAGGATCTCAGCGGGGGGAACGTTGGCTACAGTTAGACCCCGTGGTCGGGCGGATGAGAAGAGCCAGGTTTGAGGCATCCGTCCCGCCGCAGAGCCCTCAAGAATTACAGTGTAACCTGCCAGGAGCGAGCATGTTGTTCTGCAATCAGCCGGAAAGCTGCAATATCAATAGAACATAAGGTTTCTCCAGTTCACGAAGCATAAACAAGGATGAGGTTATGTAGCCTGCAGAGTAATAAATAGCAACAACTGAGAACCAGAAAAAAGAGCACCACAAAGTAATGTAACCATAATAATAAGTTTTTCAAATACATCTTACCCTGAAACAACGTTTATAAAGTGCTGAACATACATACTTAAGGAAATTAGACAATAAAATTTAAAAGCAGGAACTATAAAAGATATTTTATGTATACTGTAATGAGAATACAGATAATATATTAAACAAAGAGCTGGAGATCTGTTTTAAGGTACATGTCAAGTGTGTGTGTGTGTTGAGGAGGCACTTAGCTAAGACTCTGCACTTTTTTTGTTGTGAAAATTGGTGAAACTGACACTACAATGCAGTGAATCGATAGATAATTTCTGTTTTGTCCTTTCAGGTGAATTTCTTTTCTTCTTAGTTATGCAGACATTGTGATGTATCATAAATAATTGTCTTGTAATATATCGAGTATTTCAGAATTTGCCTTGTAGTGATGCTACAGTTCTCATGGGCAGTATGTAGTGACAGGATTGTGTCCTGAGTTCCTCTGCGATTCCCTTTCCCGGTTTAATATCTGTGGCCACAGCAGGAGTCAAACCCCTAACTTTGACCGTGAACTGCGATAAACTGTGGATGAAACAACACCACCAAGAAACAAATCTGCACTTTGGGGGCTCACGGCGGCTTCGCTGAGAGATAGAATCCACATGATTTATGTGCATGTTCTCTACATTCAGATATAAATTCCTGTGTGCACGGTTTCTGGTTTGTGTGGGATTCATATTGGATTATTTTGCCATCCAGGTCTCAGCCTCTGCCTCACTTCCCCTGAAGGACGAGGGGAGGGGAGGGGGGAGCTTTAGGCCCCCTCATCGAAAACCTCAAGTGTCCTCCTCAAGACTGGGCCAACCCAGTGGGAACGCAGCAGACAAATCCCAGGCTTAGTGTTCTCCGCAAGAAACAAACCCCTCGTTCCCAGTGGACGGACCAGCAGCACCAGTGAATAATCCTGGTAAACCCGGCTTAGGATGGGCTGCTTCCAGGCAAGAAGGGCACTAAATCTTACACAATGTCAGCCGGGAGACTTCAAGTTTTAGTCAATCGCTGTCATTTTGCCCACACAGACGAAACTCTAGAGCTCAAAATATAATCATCCAACAGCCTGCAACAGTGAAACAAGAACGCCCAACACCTCCAATTACCCAACATCCTCTGCTTTTTTCACCTTTTTGTGCTGCCCCCCCGTGAGAAGATGTGAGGCTGTTTGTACTGTATGCTAAAAGGGGGAAAGTCTATTATCAGTCCACATGATGCCTACTTACTTTTCCCAGTTACTCCCAGCAACCGGCTGTCAGTCACACATGATTGACTGACAAAAGCTTTTATCTGTGTGTATGGCTTGTAAGGCTCGTAAGGCTCCATGTGGGTGTCTGCCTTTATGGCCAGACGTGGTCAAATCATGTCTTTAAGATGGAAGTTTCTGCCCGACATTCAATTGCCCTTTATTGACTTTGGTAAAGTCTGGCTGTCGAAGTCAAAATCTGTCACTTAATCATGTTGTAGAGGCTTTTGTCGTCTTTCTGTTCCCCCATTCAGCTTTTAACAAAATGTGTAGCTCTGGATTTCAATGCTAAGTTGTTGAGTGAAAGTCTTGTATCCTCTGTCAGCTTTTCAGGAACTTGTTTTTTAACTGAGTGCCAATCTTGGTTTTGAAAAGACTTCTGCAGCCCCAAAAAGGTCAAAGGTTCTTTGTATCCTTAAAGAAACATGTATTATAGTGAGAAAACAAAGCTGAAAAGTCAATCACATGGCTACAACATAATTAAGAATGATAACATGCAGTGAATTAATAAATAAAGTTGATTTAAGTTTAAATTTGTGTTTTTAAAAGTGCACTTTTTGCTCCTCCACTGAAAAAGAATGAATAAAAAAACTCAGTCCATCACTGATGCAACTCTAAATTCTGATTTATTCTAAAAATATGGATCCCATTTTGTATTTGTTTTGAATATGTAAATAAATGAGCACAGAAATGAATCAGAGAGATGTTGAGATGGAGAACACACGGGGGAGAAATTAGAAGCAGAACCTCCTGAATGAAAGTCTTCCATTCTTCCACTCCGATAAACGATAACAGATGAAAGTTTCGGTTTAAATGCAAAATCAAGTCCAGGATCTTAATAACTAACAGGCAGTAAAGTGAACGCGTACGTAAAGGACGTTTTTTTTAAGCTTCTAAACAGATGCTGAAAAAGCTTATGGTTGTAAATCAGGACTATCACCATGCGAAATCATGACCTATAGATTATACACACAAACAAAGTAGCAGCATTTTTTCTTATTTATCTAAGAGATGTTGGCAGTAATGTGATGTCATGCTTCTCTGTTGTTTAATCAGGCAGTTCTGCAGCTTCTATGGACACGCCAACCTGCTATCAACAGGGATTTCTGATCATCATTCATGTTGTTAATGGAATAACTACACATAGAATCATTCACACGATCAATTCAGATATTCTAGTAAATATATTGTGTATATTCAGTATCAATTTCTAGATTTTTTTGAAGCAAACCAGAGGGAAGGAAAATGGAGGGAAATGTTGGTTAGTCTTAAAAATCACAGCTGTTTTCATCCCTCAGATGATTTACAGGGATGAGTGAGATGCAGTATGGCAACCTACTCATCGCGGCACGCTGTAATGAATGAACGAGAGTAATTTACAGTTAGGGTGATACCATAATGAACGGGAATGCTGGGTAATTTGTAGCATCTAAAACTCCCTTAAAAGGAGGGAGGACGCTCAGTCTGTCCCATGTGAACTGCATTATTTGTGTCATATTCATGATTTTGATACTGATAGGACTGAAATCCTTTTTTTTCAACAGCAATCAGTAAAATTTCTCACTTTATTTTACAGATGATGAGAGTTCTGATAAATACAAACTTATTGTGACCGTATTAACTTTGTAGATTTATATCGTAACATTTAACGTTTGCTTTTCAAACTATTTCAACTAGAGAAAATGAATGAACATGATGTTTTATAGTTTCTTTAAAAATATCAAATTACTTTTGGTGCACAACATGATCACATTATTTTGGAAATCAGGCATTTCAAGGAATTTTTATTAACTTTAAGTGTATTCACAACCTTGAAAACACACAGGTTAAAATTTAGCATTTTCCAAACTTTTTAAGGCTTTCATGCAAATGTCTTTGGAAAATGCTAAACCTAGTGACATGTTGCTGGAGTCTCAAACAAAACCATGTGAAAGTGAAAAAAGGAGCTCTTTCAGGGACCCATAAGGTTTCCAAAAGTGTGTCTGAATTTTAAAATATTGTGTTTGAATACCACATTTCTCGGGCTAAGAAAACTTCACAGTGTGTTGCCTTTTGTCTGTAAAGTTACAAGTTCCTTCCATATTGTCTTCATGTTTAAATTTAACAAGAAATGAGACATATTATACTTAATTAACTATCAATGCACTGACATGAAATAAGCAATGAAACCGATCAGATGAGCAGTGAGGTAGAAATAAATGCTGTATAACAAGTGACACAGGAATACAGTCATGCAAAGGAGATTACTCCTTAATTGACGGATCATTCACTTATAATTAAAGAAAAAAGCACTGAGAAGCATCTTCAGTGTTTCTGGTGATCTTCTTCCTAATAAAACATATTGTTTACTGTGAGTTTTTATTCCAGTTTCTCTCCTTATTGCTCCAGTCAGGCCCATTCATGAGCAGTAAGCTGGGATTAATGTGGAAAAAGATAAAATTCTGAAAATTTAGTACAATTTTCTTACAGAATGAAACGTTTGCCATCACTTAGCTTATACACTAAGTTAAAAAAAGGAAAATATAAACAAAAACTTTTATCTGATTTGATGGAGATCTGCTTTAATTCTCGTCCTGTATGGTACATTCCTTTATTTGACACACATGATCTACCAACAGAAGTGGGCTTTGTAATCCGTCCAACCCTGTGCTAATGTCATCCAGAAAAAAATACGTTCTAATATGAACATACTGCAACATGGAAATTAAATGATTACAATGTTACGGTTAATATTTTATAAACATAAACCATGTGAAGGAGAACAGACAATGTACTGTGGAGGGTGTATGCAAAACACAGCCACCCACCAGTTCATGAAACCGTGACTTCATATGAAGTCATACGTCTCCCCTGGGAGGAACCGCAAGTCCTGTTTGTGAAGACTGACCACTCTGAGCCGTCTGAGCGGTCGGAAAACCCCAGGCTGAAGCCATGTCCTGCATGACCCTCAGAGATGCTACTGTTCAGCCGCTGCACACTGTGATGAAGTGCCTACTAAACAGATTCAACGACAGAGGGCCGGCCTCTGTGTGTGTGTGTGTGTGTGTGTGTGAGAGAGAGTTAAGAGAGGCCTCAGTAATAAAAGTATGACTGAACAGGAGCAACTTATGGCATTTTTGACTCACATCCCCATCTACTGTTGACATTTAACATTACAACAAAATTTAAGAGCCTTTTTTTTTTAAACACATAACTGAATGATTCAGAGTTAAAAGAAAGAAAAAGGATCATTTTCAACATGTTAGCATTTTATTTATCACTTGGACAGGTTTGGTGCAACACAGACAATAACAAATTCCTTTTCTCTGTTTTCATTTCTTGCTCCGATTTTGAAATTTTGATAAAAACATTTCCCAAAGCTGGATTTTAACATTATTATGAAGTTTTGGGAGGAAGTCTTAAGGCCGAGTTAATGAAAACAAAACCCAAACAGCTTCTCACTTACCCACTTACAACCAAATGTGTCTGTTTAACTCTTTTAAAAGGTGCAATTTTTGAAACATCACAGTTATCTGTTATCCTGTTATCTTGTTAGCTCAGTTAGCTTTGCAGCTACTGGTGCTATAAACCTTTTAGTCTGCTTGTAACAGGAGCTTGGAGTGTTCACATTTTGACCGGTAGCCGTCCAGCGAACACAGTTGGACTGGGACTGACCACACTGACGGAGGGAAGTCCGACAGCAGGGATTACTTTACTGAAGTGTTTGCTTGCAGCTCCAAACAAGACTTTGGCTCAGAGAACTGCGAAGACGAGTCAAGCAGGGACAACAGATGCATGAAGCAGAAGAGGAGCAAGAGGATGGTCAGGCAGGGATTTCACCATCCGACTCGGGGATGAAGGGTTTACTTTGACAAAAACAGAGCTGTTGATTAAAGATGGTTTCAGCGGGTTTTATTTGCTTTTGTTTCTGTTGAAGTGGTGTGTTTTACGATGAGTTAACAAGATGAAATAGCCTGAGGCAGGAAGAACCGGGGCTATTTGACTTGCATGCTGACAGCAGGAGATAACTCTGCAACACAACACATAGAGGCCTTTGACATAAAGTCAGTACTGTCATGTCAAGGAACATCTGATGTTACACTTTGCTTCTTTAACCGCGTAGCACAATGACCGAACACTAAGAGGCGCCGGTTACAGCAACGTCTTATTTAGACAAGACGTTGACTTATGAGCAGTCGAAATGTCACTGTGAAAAATAAAACCATCTGATTTGACTGTGTGGTCACCCTCCCTTTCTAGTTATTTTTTTAAGCTGACCTTTAATTCTTGTCCGCCAGTTTTTCCTGACTCATCTTTCTTGGTTTTATTAAACAGAGAGTTTCTGGCCGTAGAAAATCTTAGTGACTCAGTGTGCAGTTCAGTTTCACACAGAGAGGAGAGTTATACCGCAAAAGTCCTCTGTAGTCACCGTCTTTTCGCTCTTGAGTGAGTCTTGAGTCTCTCGGCTTAGCACCTGTGTGTGGTGACAGGCCAGTGGGTGTGTGGGTGGACCTGGCGTCGACGGGGTGTGTTTGCCAACCACAGCCTCAACAATGTGTGACTGTGTCAACACAAATGCCACTCCGCCTCTCTCTTCTCTTCCTCCTCAGCGCTCGATTCCCCCGAGAGACACAGCATGAGGGCCCGGTGAGTGGATTTCTTCTCCTCCTTTAGCGTGTTTATTGTGGTTTTACAGCTGGGAAGAGGAGAAGGGGAGAAAGTTAGAAATCTGACATAAATCTGGAGCTGTTTCTTGTGGAGGGACGGGGTTGAAACCAGGTTTTCAAAAATCCTGAGGTCAGGAGTAAAAAGTCCCTCACCGCCACTATTGCTGCCCAAAGAGGCTGTGCTCACCTATTAACATCCGTTCAGGGTCATCAGTGATCATAAGTGTCCAGTACATAAGTATGTCGGTCAATATAATGTATCCTCACATGCATCACAACTGACCATTTGTAATTAGATTTAACTTTTTTGCTCCATGCAAACAAAGAGAAGCAACAAAGCTTTTTTTCCAATTTGCAAAAACCCAAAGAACTGTTGTTCCTCAACACACTGAGATAAACACACACAATGTCATTGTATAACACTTTCCAAAGGTATTAAAAGGCCCAAATTAATGTCACAGACAACTTTTCACACAGATAGAAAGTGTGTTTGTGAGGGGAAAAAGTAGCCTATGTTGGTTACTGTTTACTGTGTTTGTGCAATTTGACATTTTACCATCAATAAACTGTTCTGTTGTAAAACAAGTTTAAGTTGTTAACTCGGTTAAAACACTTTGTTAAATCAGTTGTCAAATGTTGGCAGATAAGACACTTTTAAACACAGGAGAAGTCACACAGAGTCAGACTGCTTTGTCCTCTGCTCTGTGTGATGCAGTCCAACAGTCTGGTGATTTTTACAAAAAAGAGAAACAGCTTCATGTATAAGACTTAATGCCTTATTTACAAGAAGGCATGAATGAGTGAGGGTTCAGTGAAGCCTTTTTACAAAACACAGTATGTTTTTTTTCTTCTGTTTCACTCAACATCTTTAAAAACTGCATGATTTTCAAGGGGATCTGGGAGGTGTTAATGAAATCAGTTGAAACAGAGTTCATATAAATCTGACGGCGTGTTTTGTGTGAACTACAAACTGTGTTTGGAGTGGGTGGTCCTTCATTTCGGCCAGGGACAAATTCAAATGCACACTGCTGTAAGACTGCAGTTATATGAATCCCAGATCATCTCAAAAAGTTTTCTGAATGAATTCCATTTGTACTATGATCACTCAGGACAAATGTTATCGCCAAGTGCATCCATCCTTTAAGCATTTTTGACTATTCAAATTATTTTTTATAAATTATGTAATTTATTTTATTGTTAAAATGTACTCTCATTTAAAAAGATGGACACAGAATACTTATACTATTATTTATCAAGAGTTCATGATTAATTTCATAACTAATGTTCTATCAGTTAATATTGTAGCTTTAGTCAGGAGCACATTTACTGGTTGACATTCATCGTATCCTGTTATTTTATGGTATGCGTCTGGTTGTCAACAGACTAATTTAAGGAACTTAACTCTAAAAGATGTCTTAACCATGTTAAAAAAATCTTTGGTGACGGTTTGAAGATCCCACCTGCAGCCTGAGTGTCAGCTGAACAGTTTCTTTAGTTTGGAGAAGAAACCTCCTTCTTCTTTCTGCTGCTCCTGCTTGTCCCGTCCCTCCTCCTCCGAGCTGCCAGTCTTTGTACCAGAACCTGAGGTGCTGCTGCCCCCTGCTGGACACAACCACACATTACATCAGCTGAATTTACTGACACTCTGTGACGCTCATGGAAAGACTCACTATTTATGTGTATGTGTCTCTCTGTATGCTAAGGATGAATGGCTGAGTTGAATCCTAACTCTGACCTGCAGAGCGGTTGACGCCGTTGACAGTCCCCTGAACATCCATCTCCTCTTCAGCGTAGGTTAGCAACAGAGAGCGCTGCCTACTAGTCAACTTCCTGCAAGAATAAAAGACCAGAAATACAATTTAACAGCACAAACTGAATCATGACTGTATAGCATAACATCAGAATCATATTTATTGCCAATTATTCTTTTAACAGTCAAGGAAAGTAAAAACTGTGCCAAGTAATTGAGGAAATATACAAATATACATGTTTAAGGGTACATAAACAAATAACAAGAAAATTATGAAACTCTTTTTCACATGAAAAGATCTACACAACATTAAAATGAGAAGTATAACTGAAAAAGAAATAATACAAAAAGGAGAAGACAAACCTTCGAAACTCATGACTGTGAAAGTCTTGAAAATAAAGTTGTACAAATCTTATGAAAAATTCTGTATAAATCTTTAAGAAACCTAAACACTAAAGTAAGTGTTACTGTCATATTCATCTGGGGCAGGTTTGCTCACTGAGTAGAAACATTTATAACAAAACAGCGAGTGGGCTTTCTTACTTTGGCACTCTGATCTTGATGTGAACGAAGTGATCTCCGTAGCTGTAACTGTTCATCCTCTTAATGCCTTTTCCCTGCAGCCGGATCACCTGATCAGCCTGGCAGCCAGCAGGAATCTGAAAACACAAGTCACTTTAAAACGGAAAACAGACATGGAAGTTTCTACTAATGAAACGTAATGGCTCATGCACAGAAGAGGATTTTGAAAGCTTCACTCATTAAAAATATAGATTTGACCAGTATTTTTTAAATCTAATTGTAAAAACAGTGATTCGGTAAAGATGCAAGACCCTTTAATTGGGTGATCAAACAGGACTTTAGGTAGAGGAAAAAAGAAACAAAATCAAAAACCAAAAAATCTTAGAGGTTGACTGTCATTTTTGCACATTTGGTGTTATGTTTTGCTCCTAAAGAAATGTAATAAATAAATGAAGTCATGGCCAAGAAGATGGGATTAGTGTTGCTAATACATTTTTCAGCACAACCTGGAGGCAAGTTGGGCATAAAGTTTTGTTTCGTCTCAAAACAGAGCTTGTGCAAGCTGCTAAAACATGGCGACATCTGGCAACATCTGGTTGGTGATGTCTCCCTGTCATCTCGCTCTTCATTGGCCATTGCAGGTTTCTGCTCAAAATGCCATCGTGGCTCCTTTCAAACTACAGTATTCAAGACTCCAGTCTGGTCATAACACTGAGATTAAGCCTGTAAGATCCTCTCACTACAGGAACATTTGAGCAGATAATCTGTTCGGACCAGCCAACTTAGGGACATTCCTGTAACTGTTATAAGGAGGGGCCTCTCAGACCCCAGATTTGTCCAGTTATCCTTCAGTATGGGTCCACCATTGCAAAATGTATTTAAATAAAAAGCAGTGTCTGTCAGATACATTAAGAAATAATAAAGTTAAGGTTGAGCACTTCAAAACTGCGGTCATGTCCCGTTCTTGGTTAAATTTACTCAGGTGCTTTTGACCTCAGTGAGTACATATTTAAAGAATATTGAAATGTTATAGAAAAAGGCCAGGAGCCAAACATATACAAGCGTTGGTAAAGTGGTGTAGGCATCATTAACTTAACTCACAAAGCTTTAACTATGACATCAAAACGAGCATCAGTTAGCGGGAAGAACAGCCTCAAATCAACATTACTGTTTTATACTGTCCATTTTTTCTTCCCTCTTACTCACCAGCATACTGATGGTTTCATAGAGGCCCTGTGCTTTGGCTGTGCCTCCCAGGATGGCCTGAGCTATAGAGATGAACACATCGGAGTGGATGTTTATTCCATCGCGCCTGAACACCGGGCTCCTTTCCACCTGTGCAAAGAAATTTCAGATATAACACATCTAACTCCAGTGCCGCCTCAGTTCATTGCTAGATTTCAGTAACTCTTTAAATGCTTCGGAAAACAAACAGAACTCACTCTGAATGTGATGAGGATTTCTTTTGCTCCTACTGACATGCGGACAGTCTGACCATCTTCAACTCCTGCGGGAAAACATCACAAAATGACCATTTTTGCCGACATGTCTTTGTTTTTAAAAAGGTAAATGTGTCTCCACTGTAATCGCCTACCAGCGGGTACCGGCACAGTGACTGTCTGCCTCTTCTTGGTTTTGCCCAAACCTTTGCACATCGCGCAGGGCGTCGTTATGATCGATCCCTTCCCACCGCAGCGTCGACAGGCGCTGCGCATCATGAAAGGACCCGTGTTGAGCGTCTCCTGCAGGGCGCAACCCAGACAGTGACTGACAGCACAGTTACATACTGAGAGAAAAACTGACTGTGCTTGGAGAGACTTCAGATCCAGATCTTAAAGGGACCTGCTAACTACCTTGTTGTCATCTGCCAGTCTGAAACTCACCATGCCGGTGCCGTTGCAATAGTTACAAAGAAGCACTCTGGTGCCCGGCTCGCCGCCTTGTCCATCACACCTCGGGCAGTTGTTATCGAGGTTCGCACTCAGTTCCTTTTTTGCGCCTTTTGCTGCCTCTAAAAATGTGAGCTCCATCACAAACTGTGGAAAGACAGAAGACAGCGATATACTTCGTTATGAACGAACCATTGCCATTTACACCTGAGTGATCTGCTACATGCACCTGAATAAAGTTTGATGATTTCAAGCGTGATATTAGAACATATTGATTCTGCAGTGGTGGGAGTTCTGACCTCTGGTCTTTGTTCAAACATGCTATCGAAGTCTCCAAAGTTCATTCTTCCAGTAAAGTCTCCAAAGATCTTTCTGAAGAGCTCCTCAGGGTCTATGCTGGTCCCTTCAGCCCTGTAGTACTTGTGCTGGCCCGGCCCAGTACGGTTTGGGTTGAAGCCTGCAGTTCCGTATGTGTCATACTGCTTCCTCTTCACCTCGTCACTCAACACCTTCACACACACACACACACACACACACACACACAAACACAGAAAAAAAAAGAGCATGGAAATTTTGGCTTTAAAATCACATACATGAGAGAGACCTAAACACCAGCAACACCATAAATATGTGACAAGTGATTCTGAGCATCACAAGCTACAAAAGCAGGACGGCCACCATCATGACTTCATTTCTTAGGGAAAATCAAAAAAGCAAAGTTCTTGTCAACTTTTCAAAATAAAAGTTAGAAAACATTCTGACTGGAAAGATCTGGAAAGCTGGCACGAGATGTGTGTGACCAAGGACAGGAGGACTCTGCAGCTGGTGATTAAAAACATCCACAACATCACTGGTACACATTTACCAACATCAGTGATACTAATGAGATGAAGCCTGAACAAAGCGCCAAGGACTTTTTAATACACCGTCCATCCCAGCCAGAGTTTCCTCACTTATATATATTTAAATTGGCTATTTTATTTTTAATGATCTTATTAATTATTCAAACAGTCATGTAATCTTATATTTTAGTGGTAGCATAAGGGAACTTCAGCTCTATTTATTTGTACAACCTTGTGTTGTAAAATGACCAAAACAGAATTTTAATTCTTGATTTTGTTACCACTTCCCCTGAACTTTTACATAATTGGAGAAAGAACTAAGAGATCTTTGACACTTTCATGTAATTTGTGTTGTACCTCATACGCTTCAGCCAGCTTGGCAAACTTCTCTTTGGCTTCGGGGTCATCTGGGTTGGTGTCTGGGTGGTACTTCTTTGCCAGCTGATGAGTGACATTAAGTAGAAAGAAAAATGAGAAAGCATCAGACATAAACTTATTTCTAAAAATTAACCAAAACCAAACTCAGTTTTCATTTACTCATCAAGGGTATTTGAACACCATATCTGGAGATACTTTCACAGTAATGTCACACAGTGAAGTGTATCTCTGACCTTGTAATAAGCCTTCTTGATGTCCTTCTGTGAGTCAGTGCGAGAGACACCCAAGACTTCATAGAAGTCCTGCTCCTTCGCACATCTGCTGCTGGTGTGAAAAGGCTGGCAGACGGTGTCATGAGGACATCTTGTGGCTGCGGAGAAAAAGATCCAAAAAGGATTTTTGTAATCATCAGACTTCTGTATATTTATATGCTTATGAGATATCTAACAGATTTAATACTGAGAACTTTTGTTGAGAGTAGCCTCATGAAAAAACGATGACAAAGACTTTTGTCCTTAAACAGAAGTAAATCATAACCAGAGTCCAAATTATGGTATTTAGGTCTTGAGCAAATTGTTTCTGCAATTTTCATATCGTATGCACAAAAAACATAAAGTTGTATTCAAGTTCCTGACTACACTGCAGTCGGCAGACACTGTGTGTAGTAATAATATTATAAATAATACATCAGCAGTACAAAACCACACTATCTGTCAAATACAGATTATCTTTTTTCTGTTAAATGTTGTAGAGAAAAGCTACCCAAAAGTTACAGTATCTTTACTTTTGGTACTTGTGTATACTTTGGTGTCAAAACTTCAGTGTTTTAACATAATTGATGCATAATTAACTAGTCCTTAAGTGTAGTGTTGCAACTTACTGCATACTGAAGATCTGAATACCTCTTACACTTGTGATTTTAAGCACATTAAAAGTTTAACTCCGTCAGCATTATATTCTGTTCATTGTAACATTGTAGTTACAGCATGACTGTGGAAAACCCAATGATGTCGTTGTGATGAAAAGGCTCGTGTGGGTGCATAATGAGACTGATGTAACACTACATAACACTAGTAAACTTACAACAGTTACATCATACTAGCTAGCTAGCATTGGAGGGACTATGGTACATTAGTTTTAGCTAGTTGTACACACTAACGTCGTGTTAGAAAAAGCCTGTACGACGGGTTTTAACACTGACACGCGGACTTTTGCTGTTTAAGTGACTGCTTGCATGTTGTGCCTAAAGTTAGCTAGCTGTCTCACCTGTCGGTCCTCTCAATGTCACGACATTCCGGTGTGTCCACGAGCTCAGGCTAACAGCTATCCCTCCCCGGTTCGCCCGCAACACCGTCGCCGTGCAAACTCCTGTATGCCTGGTGGAGACATCCAGAAAACGTCCGCTACGATGTCCATAAGAAACTGATGCTGATAACCAGCGTGTAGTAAGCCGGGCAGCGGAGGACGCCATTTTCGCGTCACTACCGGTGTCAGCGGGTCGGCAAATGTCTGCGCATGCGCGGATTTAAAAGTCAGTGCAATGTTAAAGGCACTGTATGTAAATTTTAGCACCAATTACACAACAAAGAAGTTCAATTAAAACTACTAATTGTTCCAGTTTATACAGGGTTTAGGTCTTAAAACTTCAAAATACAACCCTGAAAAGAGTTGCTTAGTGTACCTTTGACAACCAAGGTACTAGTTTAGGTAAAGTAATCTGTGTGTAGTAGAAATAAAGAAGATTTCAAGGTAGATGTAAAATTAAATTCCCATAAGAAAATAATGAAATCTAGAGCACAGTAAATCGCCTTAGTACCCTTACAATTTATTTTCTTGTAGATACAGAAATAACATGCAGTAGCTGTGAATCTTTAGCACTTTAATATCGACCTAGTTTCCCTTTATCTTTATAAAATGTGAACATGAGAAAAAATTACTAAAATGTAATTTGATTAAAAGACTTAAAAACAGTTAAGAGTGTGCTGCTGGCTTTAAGAAAGTATATTTAAAATAGCCTGGCTTCTGCATCATAGAGACAGTAGATGGCGTTACAGAGCTGTGAATAATAGACACTGCAGTTCACTTAACAGCTACCTACAATGTATTTAATTAGTGCTTATTTATATTCATAAGACAATAGTGACAAGTAAACTGATTTGGGATCATGGGAACACTTGAGTCTCTTGCAAGGCAGCAGTCAGACTCCAACCTAACAAACAGAAAACAGAGGAGAGACATTGACTTTTGTGTCCCAGGGTGAGGGTTCAAAGGTCACTAAAAGGGCGGTCAAGTAAGAATAATGTTCCTCTACATCAGCCAGGTGTCAAGACCAGGTCAGACATGTTTTTACAGCTCAGTAAATGTAACAGAATGTAACTTTTTCTTTCTAAAAAGGTCATGTCTTTGGGTAAATAGCAATAAAGTTCCTGCTCAGGAAAAATACCAAAAACAAATATTGTATGACCCAAAAAACAGGCTTTACTGATCAGAAAATAGGTGGCAGAGAACTTTAAATGATAAAATCTGATAAGTTAAGTTTTAAAATCACACAAACATACAAAAAAAGAAGATACAAGGGCTCCAGGTGAATAGTTTGGTGGCCCAAATGTTTCTTGGTCCCAGACTGTGAGTGTTATGAGGATCATAGTCATACATTCTCAGAGTTATATTCATTATAGTTGTAGAAACCAGTTACAATATCTTTCATATTTACCGAACCATACCAAGCACAGAGACACACTGATTATCATGACAGGAGGATGATACAAGAGGCAAGTAGAGTAGGAAGATCACGATTAAAACATTATGTCAGCCACTATGTTGAATGGTTGTTAGTGTGTTTGTGACCTGATGAATGAGAGAGTCCGGCTCCTTTTAGTTTCCTCTCTTTATTCTATGCCATCTCTCCTCCATTCCCCGCCATCTCCAAGGCAACCTGCAAAACAGCATCCAAGCTGTGTGTGTGTGTGTGTGTGTGTGTGTGTGTGTGTGTGTCTGTGTGTGTGTGTGTCTGTGTGGAATGTTTTACCAGCGGACATTAACATTTGCCACTCAATAATGTAAATATCCCTCTGAGAAACTATTCTTATCTCGATGAAGATGCTTTAAATTCCAACATATGAGCACCAGCAGAGACTGGTTCATATTCAAATATATATATAAATATATATATGTGAACGCTGACAGGCATAATGTGCTTAATGATGGGTTTTTGTTCACATGTTTTGGTTATTTAACTCATCTCGTGTGACTGAATCGTTTGAGTCATTTCTTCTTATCCCCTGGTCCCATTCTTTGCTTTTTAATCTCTCCGGCTATGGAGATGGAGGGTCTGAGGTCAAGTCATCTGATCAGTGGGAGGTTGGGCAGGCGTGTCAATCTTCACTCAACTACTTGTGCTCCCTACAATAGACACACACACACTCTTACACACACACACACACACACACAAACCAAATGCTATTGTGTTGTCATAAAGTACCAGGTTCAAGGCAGCAGTGCTCATAGCAAGTCTGTGGTTGTAATTGGTGTTTTGGGGTTATGAACGATGATAATAGAGCTCCATATATCAGCCTGACTGTCAGGCAACCAGCTTGGCTGCTTCATACCTCAGGCCCAAACACAGATTTATGGAGAAAAAAAACAAAAAACAAAAACTGACTGACCCGGATTGCCTGGAAGTTGTTAAATGTATAACTCTTTGCAGCTTGAGGAGCACATACCAAAATGTGATATCTGTGCTGATAATAACCTACAGTTATATTTACTGTACACAGTGAGAAGGCTTGCTTCTGATTAGTGAGCAGATGTGCATTATTTTTTAGAAACCACATAGAATACAACATTAGTGTTTGTTGTGCTAAAATTCTGCATAATTTTGAATACTGAAGTCTATTGAGAGCAACTGTGAGACTTAGCAAAGACTTTTGTGACAAAGTTATTATGTTTTATTCCATATTAAAACTGTATAACTGCTCGTCTCACAACTGACTTAAGATGCCAAATAAAGGCTTTGTAAGTGTCCAATGATCCTGTAAGTTCCTGCCATGTTTCAGTGTGTGAAATGAACAAGGTTACAGTGCTGTAAAGTATTTGCTTTGGCTTTTAAGGCACACTCCACTAATTTTACAGTTTGCCAGTAATGAGAGAAACAATGCGTCATGAAGCAGTTGTATGATATAACTCTGCAGGAGCTTATTAAAAGTCCAATGTGTTGGAATAAGTGACATCTAGCAGTTTGGTTGCTGATTACACCAGACTGAAAATCCCTACGCTCACCCTCTCTTAATAGCAAATAATTCATGTTTTTTTCATTTTATAATAATTTAAATCAGTTAATTAATATACTTTGATAATCTTTTTTTGCCTTATAAAAAGTATGTAGCTGTAAAGATAAGGGTTTTAAAGATGCTAAGTGAATAAACCTGCCTTGTGCCTTGTGTTCAAACTGATTCAGGAAATTTTAAAGGAACCTTTGTGTCCCTTTGCATTAGGACTCAATGTGCAATTTACAGCATATTTCTGTTGCATGTGTTGTCCAATGTGCATACAATTAAAAAAAATATATATATCATGCACTGTTAACCAAATTTTTCTGCATGCCTCTGTCATTCCCACCCTGCGCCCGTCCTTTCACCTCCTGGTTGCTTTGACTAGAGCGGTGGGCCTCATTTGATTGCCTGTGACGCTCATCCTCTCCCCCGCGGCCACCGACATTTCCACACACCACGAGAGAAACCTGAGGTTAATACAGAGGAAGGTTTTCACACATGGTGAGATTTTGTAACCACATTGTGACAACTAAATGATCTCACAGCCGCAGCAGAGACTGAACAGCCCACATTCAGATTTTTTTCAGAAAGCCCACAGCTGCTGTAATGGCCGGAGGGCAGAACGCGCATCAACAACCAAGAGAGAGAGAGTGAGCAGAAGTCAAACTGTGTCCAGCGTGACACTCCACACTCCCCCTCTGTTATGGAGATGCTACTTCTGTTGTGGTTACAGACTGTGCTACTGAATTACCGAATGGTCTCACAATATCTCTCTGTGTTTGTACAACTCCTCAGCCAGTAAGTGGTGTCTTCCTGAGCACTTAAGGTAATAGAAATGACCTCTGCCGAGAGCAACGGAGCAGCAGGACGCTGCAAACCCTTACACAGAATTTGTTGCATGGTATTTTTCTACTGGTGTTAAAATGCTGTCAGACCACTTCATCTAAGAACGAGGCTCGCATTAATTCAAAGTAATTTTTTTGTGATTTAGTTTCAGTCAGTACAGTACCACACTTCCTATTTTTTAGACAATTTGTCTTATTTAAATCTGTTCAGTGTAACATTGAATCTTTTTCCTCGTCACTGCGTTTTATATTTTCTCCAGCTCTTAAAAAAGCTACAGTATGAGAATAATTTTTGGACTTTTTTCTGGACATGTTGCATTATTTTAAGTGATGTCAGTTTTATTTTCTGGCCACATGGAGGCAGTGCAATAAACAGCAGGCTTAAACACAACATTGAGCCAAGATCACATAATAAAGCAGTTATGGGGAACGTGCTGGGTGTATTGTGACACATGCTGCATTATTTTAACCCAGCTGAATATTTCCAGGCCACATGGGGCAATGCAATTGAGATAACACTGACTTATCAACATCTTACGAGGCTGAAATGTTGATCATGTTAACATATAGTTGTGTATTTATACATTAAACTGACAGAGCAACATCAGTATTCACTTGGATGAATGTTTGTATCCTCCTGGCAAATGTAAGTTCATTGCTTATTATAACTTCTAAGAAAAGCATCTGAATTTATTTCTGCTGTGTTCATCAGGTTGCTGAGTTTGTCTGACTGCTGTTTTTGCTTTTCCTCTTCTTTCTTTATTTCTTTTGTACAAATGTTTGTCACATTTAAGCCTATAGACGATAAAAAGTTTAACTAATGCAGGTGGAGTTTCTCATTTAGATACTTTCTTCTTCTCATCACTTTGCTCTTCATTACACTGTTTCTTTCCTTCTGTCTCATAATGTCCTGTGAACGTGTTGTATGTTAACTTGGATGAGATATTGTCTCCTCCCATCCTGCCTGAAGGCGGTCGGCTTCTTTATTAGATAACTTGTTCATTCAAATGAATCCAGTTTCCTTGTGGGAGTACTTGCATTACACTGCCCCGTTCCAGCCCTCTTTCTCTCCCTTAATCACATCACTTTCACCCAGCTGCCTGAGCCAAACATAAAATGCCAATCAACCCTGCCATGACCTCATGCGTGGAATTATAACATCAGACTGCAGGACGTGTGAAACTCGAGCATGAGAAAGCGAACGCGCTGTGAAAAATCAGGGCTTATATAGATGGCTTGGGGTTGGTGTTTTGCCCTCCGTCAGCATGGTTGCTATGAATGATGGAGTCGTTCCAATAACTTTTTGGAACATCGGCGAGTGATGGTGTTGTTAGCTGAGGAAGTTGGCTGTCATCCCTGTTTTTCTCTCTGGATTCGAAGCCCTGAGGTTGCAGGACAGTGGCTGTTTGATCAGTTTTGGATTTCATTGCTGAAGCCATGAGAAAATGAGCGTCCAGTCAATTTTGAATGAAAAATATAGTCAATTTCAAACACAGACAACCAAGGATTGAGTTTTTTTGTAGTTCTGTTGCCATTGAGAGTGTAAACCAGTTGAACTGTGAAGCAGATGCACTGAATTTTAGGTGTTTTTAAAGACTAATAGTGCAAATTTTAATCTCCAGGATATAGTGTCCCTGTGGGTCTGTTGTTACTCATACTTTGCAGAAAAATACATTAAACTTTACTTATAATTTTAATGGAGTACACACAACATTTCCAGAAATACAAAAGAAAACAGGGTGAGCTACAGGGAAATAAAATGGTTCCCAAGATATCTAAAATGTGTTTATTTGTTCATTTTGCTTGTCTTTGCTCTCAAGTGTAAATATTAGAGTCAATAAAGAGGTGGAACAAGCTGATGTAGATCATATACGATGCAGTCAGACATGCTGGAATAACATTAAAGTTTAAGTGGGAACAAAAGGGGGAAAACTGTGCATGAACAAGTGGAGGATTGCTGAGTCAAAACCTGCCACTGTGTGTTTGAATCAAGTAATTGCACATAAAACTGCTCCAGTTATATGTTTATGTGCATATTAAAGCCTTTACAAGTGTGTCTGCCTCTGCTACAGGTAAAGATGCGGTGGTGTTAATGTATACATTTTCAGCTCCATTACATTTAAAAACACGCCACAACTCGTGTCCATCACAATGCTTTCACTCACCAGATGTTTTAAAGTTATCTCGACACCATCAGCGCTGGTTATGAATGCAAAACAGCCGAGAAGGTTTGTTGATTAAAGCGTGGTGTTAAAGAGTTGTGCAACATGTTTTCATTTTGATGGATTGTTGCATTGAAGCTCGTTAAGTAAACCACCAAATGAAACTCCTCGCCTGGAGGCTGTGAGTGTTTCAAAGGCCCCGCCCTCGTCATTTAAGGCAGGTTTCTGTTGCACCATGTGACGTTTGACTCTCAGTTATCTGGACGGGTTGTGTGATGAACTCTGGGATAAAAAGCACCATGGCTTTCTGATGTGGAAACAGTCGCAGCAGGCTGGCATCTTCACTGGCATCTGTTTTAGATCAAATCAGCATGGAGGTTTTGCTTTCGCAGAGGCTTTTGAATGGCTCCTCTCTTCTCTGATGTCTCTTTTTTAATTTTTTTATTGTTAAAGTCGAATGAACTGCAGTGCAGCTAAAAAAAAGGTAGTAAAAAGAAAATAGATTATATAACCTTTGTGGCTCCTCCGCTGCTCCTTCTTCTGCGTGTTCAGTGAGTGCAGCGCAGAGAAAGGCAGTCTTTGTGTGGTTATATTAAGTCACTAATCTGCAGAGTCAACAGACAGAGGGTTGCTCTGCCCCTGCGGTTCTGTGGCAGCAGCCCTGTTTGGGTGATGGCTGCCATGGGGCTGCTCGTAAATGTCTTAGTGGTTACTTCTAATTCTCTTCTTCCCAAGTCTCCTCAAGTGTGTGTGTATGTGTGTGTGTGAGTAAGTTTTCTGTGTGTTACTGATGGATATCTGCTAGTTCAAATGAGAGGGTCTCTCTCTCTCTCTCTCTCTAGTGGTAAGACTTGAGGGTTTTGGCCCAAAGCTAATTATTGCCACCAATACACTGAGAGAGTATTGCTTTTTCACTGAAAACAGCTGCAGATGAAAATGACGCGGTGAGAACGAACAAAAGAGTGAAGTTGCTGCCTGGAAAAACAGAACGATGAGCTTAAATATATAGCTACAGCTGACGGGAACTGTGTTGACTTCTTTGTGAGCCTGTTATGTACAAGAACTAATCTGATCCATTGTTAAAATAAAAGGTTTTCCTGTAGTCACTGCATGCTTTATTTATTTTTGTGCCATAACTATATTTTTGAACGCAATCTAAGCGGTTACAGTGCATTTATACAAATTGTTCAATAGCAGCTACTTTTTAAAATAATGATTGATTTCTCTTTAATGAATTAAAAAAAAAGCTTATAAACTACAATGAATAGGACATTTTGTGATGGTCTTCTGGAAAACATAACTATCTCTCTGCTGTAAAAGCCAAACTACACTCCATTCTTCCTTGTTTCTGTTTTTATCCCACTATCACTCCACCAAACCTTATCCCCTCTCTCAATCTCAGCCCCAGAGCCCCGTAAACGGCGCTGTGACGTCTTGCGGTGGATTGTTCAAAGCGTTCGCCAGTTGGGCTTCCAGTTTGGGGAAATTTTTGTGGTTCGCCAATTGATGGTTTCCACAGGGGAAACATTTTCATATTAACTGATAAAAGCTCTCAATAAGTGGAAAACACTGTATTTTTTTGTATATTTTGTGTACGTGGGTGTCTGTCAGTGTATGTTCATGCGTAAAGGGGATGCATGGCATATGAAACCATGTGCAGATCTGGAACAGGCCACCCACTCAGAAAAGTGCGGACTGGGCTGTTCCCAGGACTCTGCAGGCCAAACTTATCCCGGCCAATTTGGACGGCTCCGTCCTGATCCTGGGAACATGCTGTACCTGCACTAATGAACACTAATGTGCTTTCTTAAGCTGTTTTCATAAGGGCTCCCAACAGTAGTTAGTTATGGACTTCGTCAAATACTTTTAAAATGCTATGTTCAGGAAAAGCATGTTGGCACCATGGTTGTTTTCAGCACCACGCTGCTTCATATTCATGCTTTTACACATTATGGAGCCGCAGCACAGTCGCTCCATGTAGCTCTGCTCAGGTTTCTGTCCCGCTTTCTTTTTTATTTTGCATCTGAACTTCACCTTCACACAACACATTTTCTTACAACTACATTTACATTCAAAAGATTGACTCCATGTGAGCTGCAATTCATGAGATGGAAAAAATGATGTATACAGTATTAAAGTAAAAGTACAAAAGATATGCAGTGTATCCTTTTTCTATTAGCGGTCATTTTAGAAAAATGTCATCTTTAGAACAAGAAACGCTTGAAAATTAAATATGAATATTATTAAAGGTCTTACAACAACTGGACCAACTTTAGTACATTAGAAATGCTAAAAACACATCTTTGTAAGAATGCAGATACTCTAATATACCAATATATACCAATACTTCTACCCCTTAGACTGTAGAGGACACAAGGAAGGCTTCAACAAATAGGGTTGAAGATGAGGTAAAATACAAGAAGGAAGAAGGAAGAAAATAAGTATTTTTGTTATTATTATTATTTTAAGCAGTAGCAGTAAAAGGAATAATAGTAGTGTATAAATTGCAATAGAAATAATTAACAATAACAGCTTATTAAGATCCCGTGTGTCATGTCCATCTTTCTAATTGCTTGTCGGTCAAAACACCAGCTGTCAGTGTTGACCTCAGTCTGCCACGCTTCTCCTGAAATTTCACTAGTTAGCTTTCTTTTATAGTTTCTAGCTAAGTCACAACTTGAATGAGTTTTTGATAAAAAAAGACCTCACAAACAGACCAACAGCCCAGCTAACAAAACCTCAGGTGTAAAAAATCCAAGTAAAGTTAAAGTCAAATAAAGGCCAAGTAGGTATGAGGTGTGAGGAAGCATCCACAAAGCATGGATTTACAGCTGCATGCTGCTTTTCTAACATTTACTTAAGCACTGTCAATGGGTTTTTACAAACATCTCACAAAGACAATATCCCAGCTTTGATCTGTGATATTCTGGAGGCCTTGCCATGAAAAAAACTGCCCCCCTGCATTAAGAGATTAACTACCTCTCCTCCCTTTGAAAAGCTTGAGAATCGAGCAAAATCAGTGAAAAGGAGTTGGATGCTATCATCATTCCTCCATCAGGCTCCACAATATCTTGGTCTTCGCCTCCAGAGACCACCTGGAGCTAAAATAAACATTCATTGTTACAGCTGGTTGTCTTTTTCGGTGTAGTGTGTCACAGTGAAAGACAACTGCCACAGCATCTGTCACGCCTCACGACTTCTGGACAAAAAGACCGGCGTGTCAGATTTTTTTTTTGCCCTCTCTTGCTTGACTTCATAACTTCTGCAAGGAGGCACACAGCTGGGCACAGCTGCTGACAAGAAGAGCAGAAAGAGGAATGATGTTTTATTTCACTTCAGTGAGGCTGTCACCTTTTGAAAATCATCTGCAGGTCAGAAGCATTTCACCAAAGTAATCACATTTTTGTGTGTGTAATGCACAGCTTCTCTACTGTCATGTCAAACACTGATTACATACCTGAACATGTGTTGTTGGTGCTGTCAGGTGGGACAGTAAAATCAGTTCCTGGCACCCGACCAATCACCTGCAAGTTGCAGAAGAGGTGAGCAACATTTTTCTATTGTGAGCTACAGCAGGAATTAATAATGATAAATTCCATAGTCATCGCTGCTTATTATCTCATGATATTCATCTGTAAAGCTCTACTTTCAAGGCATTTCTTCTATTATTTAAATACTATAACTGCAGCACACAATAACTTACAATAACCTCACTATGTATTCCATGTGTTAGCTTTAATCTTTGTAGAACAAAACTTATCTTTGCACCTTCTAACTATATGACCTTCCAAAGGCTCCCAGCTAGATTTCTTTATCCGGTTCAAAGATGCTAAAACCTCATTATCGTACTTTTCCGATGTCTATTTTGTTTTATGGTTGTGTTTTTCTGTTCTGATTTGTGATGTTTTTCTGTGTCTAGCTGTGTGATCTTCCAACCTGCTCTCTATTCTAAATGGTGGTTTTGGATATTTCACGGCTAAGCGTCTCATACCGATGCACCAGACAGCCTTTCTGACACATGGTCAGCATCCAGTGGTTGCAGTTTGGTTAGGTTTAGGCACCAAAACTGCTTAGTTAGGTCTACGAAAAGACTGTTTCACAGAGGACTTATATTCCAGTCTCCCATGCGAGGTTCCTGTGTCTGACCTGACTCCACCTCTCAGCAGCTGCTGCTAGCGTCTCATACTGACATGCAAAAATATTCCTGAGTCCGTATGAAGCAATGAGAGATGTGACAAATTGAAGGTTTTTCACAACCTAAGAATGAGATCAGACTGGGTTTTCTGACCTTGAATGCTCTGTTGTATGATCCTGTTATTATCTGATCTGTTGTTTACATGGAAGCATCAAGAGTCGATCTGCTTCCTTATCTGATGGTTAACTACTTCCACTCTCTCTAATTTGGAAAAACTGCATGTGTGCATTTTAAACCACTCCCTTACCTCTAAGCATCTTTTTTTTTTTTGTTTTTCCCAGGAAGTCTCTATCTGCCCCATCAGCTGTCTAACAAAGAGTCCTGTTGCAGCCTGAAGCTTTGTGGCGCGTCATCACCTATCCCGGTTCAGCCCGTCGTTTCTGACCTCCTCCTCCTCCTCCTCCTCCTCCTCCTCCTCCTCCTCCTCCTCCCCTCAGGTGAACCATGAACCATGCAGGGCAGCGGCCCACCTGAGTGCAGCCTGTGGCTACAGGTCAATGACCAACCTCACTGCTGACAGGAAGAGGTTAGTCAAGTCACATATGATGCATGATGACAAAGAACAGAACTAAAAACTGTATGGAGTTTAAAAGTCAAAGACAAATTGACGAGTTTGCATGTCTTCTCAGGGTATTAGTGTCGTCTCTGTCTTTGCCTCCTCTTTCTTTTTCTCTTTTTTTTTCTTCTCTCCCCCTCCATTCCTCAACAGGGACCACCAAAGCTCCTTTTCATCTTTGG
This sequence comes from Acanthurus leucopareius, assembly GCA_029814765.1. Lineage (NCBI taxonomy): Eukaryota > Metazoa > Chordata > Actinopteri > Acanthuriformes > Acanthuridae > Acanthurus > Acanthurus leucopareius. The sequence goes on along the minus strand of JAQMCX010000043.1, from coordinate 13,110,219 downwards.
GAAAAAGGTGTCTGACTTTGACAAGTTCACTTAAGTCTCATGCTGAATCAAGCGAAGCTCCATTAGCGGGGGAATTACAGAGGGATGAAAGATGCGTGGGGGGAGGGAACGCTGCCAGGACTTGGCAGGATGTTACTTTCTCTGAGCTGTTTTGTCAACAGGTGAAGATGATTGCACACTTGACTTGTATTCTCCCTCCTCCTCCTCCTCCTCCTCTTCCTCCCCAGCCGCTGTGAGGAACAGAAACGTAAAGAAACAAGGAAATGAGGTTCAAGCCAGCCGGTTGTGTGCTGATGTGACAACACTTCACCCTGTCAGTTTTAGCTGACACGGTTCAAAAAAAAAAGTCAGACCCACAATTCCTCCTGTTTGGCTGAGTGTGAAAAAAGAAGAGATATAAGAGATATATCTCCTATTACTTCAAAACCAGAGCACCAGAGTATTACAGTGTTTTTTTAAGATGTGGTGAAACAATTGAACAGTTAAGAAAAATCTGTTACAGAAAGTCTTTTGTTCTACGACTCATTTGCCTTCTATAATATGGCACTCAAACTATCCTAAGAGCAAAGACAAAACAACATTAGATGCTGTAAATGAGCCTTTTCCATTTTGTTTAAAGATCAAAAGAGAACGTGAACTGAAAATCAGCTGTTTTAAAGGCAACAAGCTGCAAACACGATATTGAAATGTTCTGATTTTATGAAGTTATTCAACTTGTAAGACAGGACGACTACATGTGACTGCATGTGACATGAACAAAGCTTTAAAAACTTACTTAATCTGTGAAAATATCTGTCCGATTGAATCAGATGGATATTAATCTGCAGTGGCGACTGTTTAACAATGAAATCAGCGATTATCACCATCTCACACCAATTCACAATCAGACTCATCAAACTACATCTTTTGCTTTTATTTTTTTAATAAAGAGACTTCTAGTGGTGGAAATTGCAGATTTTACATATTGTGCATTAAACTTAGCAATCAAGCATTAGGAGATTATTAATGCCACTTACCCTAATGCAATGTTAGCAGACAGGTTTATAAGCTGCCTGTAGAGGTTTTTATTCATGCTGTTTTCTTCTGGCCGTGACAGCCATTGGAGACGACTACGTGCAAAGAGCAGTTTGACTATTGAGCCTCTGGCCAAAATCAGCTTACCAGAGGAATGAGGCAAAAAGTTCTCCTCTAATGTAATGAAAAATAGCCCTAATAAATTCAAATTATCAGTGTGCCTCTAAAATGGCACCAGATGTTTAAAAGAGACGAGGATGAGAGGAGAATTAAGATAAAAAGATTTGAGGATTATGCGCTGCATGAATGGGAGAGATGGGTGAGAGGATTGTGGGATTTAAGACTTTTGAAGAAGACTGTAATCATCAATTTACAGTTTGCCAATATTTAAAACCCTAAAACAAGGTTTCTGTTTAAACTTCATTAAAGGAAATCATGAGCTGAGAGAGGCTTCATATGGCCGTCCGATGTGAATCCTTCATTTAGAACAATAAAAAAAAAACAACCCAAACAAAATAAAACAGGCCAATTTCCGGAGCTACATGTGATGCATTTTGAAGGTCGGTTGGCAGATAACATCAGCTAGCTGTGTGCATTCAACTGCACATATGCTTCTCTTCACGGAGGTCAAGGCACAGGACTGTCTGCATCACGTGGCCCCTCGCGGTAAGTTTCTTCGGCAATCATGATAGATGTGACAACAGCTGCCCTCCTGCTCACAGCTGGAATAAAACTTCCCCGTTCATGACCTGCCACTTAATGATTTACCCCTGCACCTGTAGGCCAACCTGCCTCCTCCCTGAGCAGAAGAAGAAGAAGAAGAATGAGGAGTTGAGTACAGAGCGGAGTCTCTAAGATGACTATGATCCCCGTCCAGAATGAGAGGCGACGTTATTTTTAAAGCCACTGAGGTGGATTGATGGTTGAACCAAACATCTGCCTTTGGCTTTAGACACAGCTGTTTGTTTCATGTTTCACGCCGACAGTCATTGTTGGTTTCTTTGTTACCATGACTACAAAAATGCACTTAAAAATGATGTTTTTAATGAGTTCAGAAAAATTGTTTTCAGCTTTCTTACAGTGGATTTCACAGCTAATACAAGAGGGTTTTTTGATACTTTATGAAGCTTCAAAAGAGGAATATTCTGAGCCTGTGGAGGCGAGGGAAACTGTGGTGGGATATGTTGCACATTGATCCCCCCCACCCTAAAATAAAATTAAAAAAAACACCCTCATCTCCAAACACTCAAACTAAAGGACACACTTCTTCCTGTTTTGGCACAGGATGTGCATCAAGATCTTCTCAAATCCTCGAGATAGTGAGCTGACATGCAATTATAAAGTTTGGTTTGCAGATCATTAACAATTGCTTTTTATATTCTTCCAGTTTCTACCAACATTACACAGTAAAAAACTACTGCGGTAAAGAGTGATATTAACACTTTTAAAGTGCTCAACCATCAGAGTTGATCGGTTTTATTAGATGTTGACTGGTTGCCTTAAAAACATATTTCTTCCAGTTATAGAAAGAAGATGCTGGTTGTCAGCGCTTCTCTCTTCTTCTTCGCTGTCTTTACTGTCCTTCTCTCCACCTTCTGACTTTGACTTTACACCCAGCAGGCATGAACACACTTTATGACCGTTCCTTGGAAGTCTACGGGGCCTTAATCCTCCCTGGGATAAAGAGACAGACAGACACTTACTGTGTCTCGCTTGTTGGCAGAACTGGGTGAGAGAGCAAGGTGAAGAAAAAAAAAAAAGAAGGGAGATTCAGGGTGCATGGGGACAAAGAACAAAGAACAAAGTAAAAGACAGAGAGAGAAAGAAAGAAAGAAAGAGAGGGCGTGCACTGTGACTTTGCCAATATGAAAACAAGACATAATTTCACCATTGCCAAGATGGATATCTTTTGTTTTTGAAGTCAGAGATGATTCAACTCAATCCCTGGATTGAAGTTTTGATGCTGTTATTATGTATCATGATGAGAGAGGGATGAGGAGCAGAAGGAGAAGAGGAGGAGGAGGAGGTGGAGGAGGAGGGATGTATGATATAAATTCCTTTTGGGGAGGACAGCCATATCAAAGCCAGTGGACGAATGTGATTTGTGATGGAACCTGCGAAATGTTCATAAAGAATGATATCTCTGCATGAGAGAGGCAGCGCTTTGATCTCGGTCAGGAGAGGCTCGCAGGATGCCCACAAGATGTTACAAATCAAAGAGGAGGGAAAGGAGGAGGCGGAAAGATTTCATTTTTTTTTTTTTTTTTTCCCCCTCTCCAAATGTTTTGATGTCTTTGTCTGAAGCATGTTTGAAATTCTCTGGCAAACGCTTCGTCATGCCGGGAGAAAAATGTGAAATTTGATATGAAAGGAAAGAACTGCTCAAAAAATAAATAAATAAATAGAAACTGTGTCCAGTGTTGTTCATGGGGGTTTGGATGTTGGAGTGTGATTGGTGATTCTTCTTTCTTTGTCCGGGGAGGACAATGCTGAGCCCCCTCTGGTGAGAGCATCTTGCAGGAATCTCAGTCCCTGCGGAGGGCAAGCTGGCACCTGACGGCCGTACAAAGCTGAGGTCAGGGGGTTGGGAGTCAAAGGTCAGGAGAGGAGGCCTGATGTGGAAGCACAAGAAGGACCAGCGAGTCACCTTAGATCATTTTGTCTCCTTCTTGGTGACTGTCTGCCTCCTTGGGAGGCAGGAGAGCAGCTGCTTCTCTCTTGTTGTGGAGAAGGTTTTGTCTCATTGATGCAGCCGCTTGGTTTGGATCGAAGGAATTCAGTTGCAGGTTTCTTCTGTTTTTAATGCCTCTAGTTTCTTATCTCATCTTTTCTCAATCAGCCTTCCCTTTGTTGTCCTTTCGCATATGGTTATGTCCCATTTCGAATGACACTATAGTTTCTGTATTGTCGATCTAGGTGCAGAGCAAACACAGGTCTAGGTTCTGTGCCCTAAGAGCATATGTGGGTGTGAATAATTTCTCATGGTGTTTCGGTAAACACAAATGCAAGTGTGTGGTGCAGCATGGCACAGTGGTAAAGCATGAGGAATTCATAGTAGGAAGATGTTTCAAAACCGAGCTCAACTATGGTCTATCAAAGCAGCTCCACATCCCCATAAAGCTGCTTTGGCACAGCATGTGCCAGTTTCTTGCTTCTAGGGCATAGGCAGGTGGGCACTGGCAGCCAAACCAAGGACTTTTACTGAGATCAGGTGCTGGAACAATATTGAAGGATACACAAAGGCAAACTGAGCACGCTCAAAGCTTCTGATGCTGTTTGTTTTTTTCAGGCTCAAAATGTCACTGATGTAGTGTTAATGAATGTATTGTATTGGGGTCTTTGAATACGCTTAATATACTTTTACAATCAGTATTTTAATCAGTTTTTTGTATTTTTTTCACCCAGACAAAGAAGGGAGGCTTTAACAAGAGATAGAAAGGATCCATTTAAGGACTATTCTAAGACACCATTGTTTCATTATTTAACATAATGAATTTGAATATCAACACATATCAGCTTTTGTTTTGAACATTTTGCTACAAAGAGTGTTGACACAGACTCTGGAGACGCAGACATTAAAGGGCAACACAATATTATACTCCTGAAGGAGGAGTTTTATGCCCACCACATTCAGAGAGCTGAATAGGATGGTTCGTGAGTAATAAAGAGGGAGGTCATTGTGGTCTTCAATGGGTCCCTGTGTGGCTGTCTCTCTGAAGTCAGACCCCCTTTATGCAGACATGAATAAAGCACATTTACTCACTTTAACCTTGGAGTGGTTGTTGTTTTTCTTTCATGTCTTCCAGAGTCAACAGAACACAAGCCATTCTGGGTTGCAGGACATCTTAGTCCTCTGTGGGGCTTCAAGAGGCTCTTTACTGTGTTGAAAAACTAATATCTTTACCAATTTACGGTCTGCCTTGGCTTCCTTTGATGATCAGAGTGTTGATCTAAGTGGAACAAACCAGGTCAAATAAAGAGGAAAGATGATTAACATGCCTGTTAGCGGTGTGGCATATCATCAAACTGTCAGACTGTAGGGTGGTTTTGGGCTGTCTCCTCTGGCCCACTCACTGAGGCATGTGCCTGTTCTCTGAGGACTCATTCGATAATAAAACCAGATTTACTATCAACCCTGTGGCCCCCCCTTCTTTCAGGCTATTGATGTCTTTCTCTCTTTTCTCACCAGTGGGTTTAAGTATCTACTGAGGGAACTCCATAACTCAGATGAGCTTAATTCAGAGGTGAAAGGCAGCTCTTACTGCAGGGCGCTGCTTGGCTGCATCTCCATCCTACGGGAGGGTGCATGGACAGGGGTCTGGCACTCATTGGGTTGCTGGATGCGATTGGGAGGTGGGTGGCATCTTCAGCATTGGGTGAGGTAAATGGGGGCTAAAGCAGAATATGAAGGCCACATGCCAAGGAATTTGGAGCTGATTTGACGCTCACACTCCATTCCTTTAGGGATATGATAATGATTGTCTTTTATGGTGTCACTATGATCGTGGTTTACACAATGAGACCACTATGGAAGCAGTGTGGTGTCAGTACAGTGTGGTGTGCAGTGGGATGGTATCCAGGTGTAATGTCACAAGTGTAGTGTCGCTTTCGGATGCAGCAGTCTAGCAGGAATGTTGGATTATGATGTCAACATGGAAACAGTGCATCCAATGTGATGTCACATGGATGTCGCAGGTGTTCGAGACTTGGATTATAGCAGGTGTGATGTTGCTTGGATGCATTGTTTCAATAGCAAAGATCACCAAGGAAACAATTTATCAAGGTGTGATGTCAAAAGTGTGATGTTGCTCAGATGTATTGGTGGAAGCATCATCATGTTTGGATGTATTGTTGCCAGTGTGACATCATGAATCATTGTGTGACATCCACTGTGATGTCACTGTTGGGGTTGCTTTGCCTATTGTGGCACTATGATTGATACACAGACAGATTGGAAATATGATTATGATTGAATTGTTGAATTTTTTCTTTAATGCATTGGCCTACATGTTTACTGTGTCTGCCTAGCGTCTACGACGAACAACTCTCCTGCGTCTGCGGATGGCGGAGGACCTGAGAGGTCTCCTGCGTCTGCGAGTACGGCGGGAGCTCTGTCTGCGTCTGCGTGGCATTTTCAAAATATAACCTTATTGAGGTGACGGCTCTTTATAGGGGCTCCCAAATCAGCCATCTGTGATGTCAGTTATGATGTCATGGTTTTTGTCAAATAGGTGGGACTTTGTGCTTGTTTTTGTGGGTTCTGATTGGCTTTGCTGTGGTGTTTTTAGGATAGATTGTTTCCATGGCGACATAGCCATGGAAACAGCGCATCTAAATGTGATGTCACATGTGTAATGTCTAATCCAGCTGTCAGGATATAAAAGGGGTGCTTGATTGTGCTGTCCCCATGGAAACAAAGTGTCAAGGCGTGATTTCAGAGATGTGATGTCACTTTGATGTCCTTAGTGTGATGTCACCAGGATGTCACAGGTGTGATGTCGTTGCAATGTCGCAGGTGTCACCTGACTTGGGTTATAACAGGTGTGATGTTGCTTTGATGTATTGGTTTTTTTCGAAGACGTCACCATGGGAACATCATCATATTTGGATGTATTATTGCCAGTGTGACATCATGGATCATTGTGTGATCCCGACTGTGATGCCATATTTGGGGTTGTTTTGCCAATTATGGCAGCATCACACCTGGTTGTTTTGTCTCCCCTGTGTGTCATCATATCAATTGTATGTGTTCCCCTCCTTTGGTTGTTTGATTATGATTGGATTGTTGAATTTTTTTTTTTTTTCAGGTGTATTGGGCTGCATGTTTGCTGCGACTGCCTGGTGTCTGCGATGGGCAGCTCTCCTGCGTCTGCGGATGGGATGAGAGGCCGGCCATCTGAGACGTTGTGCTTATTTTGTTGGTGCTGTAAGGCTTTGATGTTGTGTCACTGGGGTAGATTGTTTCCGTAGTCGCATCACCATGGAGACAGTTCATCTACATGTGATGTCACAAGTGTAATGTCTAATTCAGCTATGAAATATAACAAGGGTGCTTAGTTATGATGTCACCATGGAAACAATGCATCAAAGCACGATCAAGAGTGAGATGTCACTTTGATGTCCTTAGTGTGATGTCACTGGGACGTTGGGTGTATTGTTTCCATGGTGATGTCGCCATGGAAACATCGTTTTGTTTGGATGTATGGTTGCCAGTGCGACATTATGGATCCTTGTGTGATCCTTGCTATGATGTCACTGTTGGGGTTGCTTTGCCTCTTGTGGCACTGCGGCAGGAGGTTTTCGTTTATGCGTGCTTTGTAGTCTCACACCTGGCTGTTTTGTTTCGCCTGTGTATCAACATCTCAGCTGAATGTTTTTCCTCCTTTGGTTGTAAGATTATGTTTTGGATTTTTGATTTTTTTTTTTACTTTTTTTTTTTTTTAATGCATTGGGCTACATGTTTACTGAGTCTGCCTAGCGTCTACGGCGACCGACTCTCCTGCGTCTGCGGACAGCACGGGACCTGAGGGGTCTCCTGCGTCTGCGGATACGGCGAGAGCTCTGTCTGCGTCTGCGTGGCATTTTCAGAATGTGACCTGCTGGATGAAACGGGCTCCTTTTAGGAGCTCACTACTTAGCCATCTGTGATGTCACTGATGATGTCATGGTTTTTCTCAGCGTGATGAGACTTTGTGCTCATTTGGTTGGTGCTTTTGGGCTTTGATGTGGTGTCACTTGAATAGATTGTTTCCATAGCAACATCACCATGGAAACAGTACATGTACATGTGATGTCACAATTGTAGTGTCTAATTCAGCTATCAATATTTAACAAGGGTACTTAATTGTAATGTTGCCATGGAAACAATACATCAAAGCGAGATGTCAAAGATGGGATGTCGCTTTGATGTCACAGGTGTGATGTCACTGTGATCTCTCGAGTGTTATGTCCGATTCTGCAATCAGAGCATAACATGAGTAAATAATTCTGATGTTGCCATAGAAACAATGCATCAAGGTGCAATGGAGGGTGTAGTGTCACTTGGATGTCACAAGTGTGATATTGAGTGTGGTGTTTCCGCGGTGATGTCATCATGGAAAAGTCATCTTATTTTGATGTTTTTTACCAGTGTGACATTATGGGTCCTTGTTTGATCCCTATTGTGACATCACAGTTGGGGTTATTTTGCCTGTTATAGCACTACAACAGGGGGTTTTCATTCATGGCTGCTTCGTGGTCACGCATCTGGATGTTTTGTTTCTCCTGTGTGTCAACACCACGATTGAATGTGTTTCCTTCCTTAAGATATATGATCGTAATTGAATTGTTGATTTTTTTTTCTTAATGTGTTGGCCTACATGTTTACTGAGTCTGCCTAGCGTCTACGACGAACGACTCTCCTACGTCTGCGGACAGCGGAGGACCGGAGGGGTCTCCTGCGTCTGCGGATACGGCGAGAGCTCTGTCTGCGTCTGCGTGGCATTTTCAGACTATAACCTGCTGGATGAAATGGGCTCTTTTTGGGAACTCCCAAGCCAACCATCTGTGATGTCACTGATGATGTCATGGTTTTTCTCAGCGGAATGAGATTTTATGCTTATTTTGTGGGTGCTGTTAAGCTTTGATGTGGTGTCACTTGAATTAATTGTTTCCATGGTGATGTCGCCATAGAAACAGTACATGTACATGTGATGTCACAAGTGTAATGTCTAATTCACCTATCAGTGTACGATGAGGGTACTTAATTGTGATGTCACCATTGGAACAATGCATCAAGGCGCGATGTGGAGGGTGGGATGTCACTTTGATGTCCTAAGCGCGGTGCTTCTCGATTGTTTTCTGATGGGCCCCCCCAAGTGAGGGGAGCGCTCCGTGCCCCCCACCCTCCACCACGACCAAGGATGGTGTCATTTGTCTGTAGGATTGTTGCGGGTATGCAGAGGATTCTTGTCTTGGCCTTTCGCCTTTGCGTCATGCTCGGCAGCTGATTCAAAACACGATTGATTAGACGTGTCTTTGGTGTTCATCTATTTTACATCATTTGTCATTTTTCATCTTTGAGGGCAAGGGTGGGTTGGCTCTGGCCCCGCATGGCCCTTGAGGATGGTGATCACCAAGGGCACAGCAGCATGGGAGCACCACTGCCACCTACCATAGCGGATGTGCAATTGCGCCTTGTTCTGGTACGGCAATGGGAGGGCAGACGGTGGTTTCGCCGTGCATGTTTCCCGGGTCACGCGTGCCCCCCCTGGTGTTGAGGGAGGGGCGCCCAACCATTTGGGAGGTGCTGCCTTGATGTGATGTCACTGGGATGTCGCTGGTGTGATGTCACCGTGGTGTCTTAGGTGTTGTGTCCAATTCTGCAATCCAAGTATAGCATAATTGTGATGTTGCCATGGAAAAGATGCATCAGGATGCAATGGAATGTGTGGTGTCACTTGGATGTTGCAGGTGTGATGTTGAGGGTGGTGTTTCCACGGTGATGTCACCATGGAGGGGTCATGTTAATTAGATGTATTCTTGCCAGTGTGACATTGTGGATCCTTGTGTGATCCAGATTGTGATATCATGGTTGGAGTTATCACCATTGTGGCACTGCAACAGGAGGTTCTTATTCATTATTGGATTGTTGATTTTTTTTTTTTTTTTTTTTTTTTTATGCATTGAGCTACATGTTTACTGAGTCTGCCTAGCGTCTACGGCGACCGACTCTCCTGCGTCTGCGGACAGCACGGGACCTGAGGGGTCTCCTGCGTCTGCGGATACGGCGAGAGCTCTGTCTGCGTCTGCGTGGCATTTTCAGAATGTGACCTGCTGGATGCGACGGGCTCCTTTTAGGAGCTCACTACTCAGCCATCTGTGATGTCACCGGTGATGTCATGGTTTTTTTCACAAAGGCCATGTTAGGCTTTGATGTGGTGTCGACAGGGTAATTTGTTTCCATAGCAACATCACCATGGAGACAGTACATGTACATGTGATGTCACGAGGGTGATGTCTAATTCACCTATCAAGATACAATAAGGGTACTTAATTGTGATGTCGCCATGGGAACAATGCATCAAAGCGCGATGAATTAAGTGTATGGTTTCCACTGTGATGTCGCCATGGAAACATCATAGTATTTGGGTGTATTGTTATCATGGTGACGTCATAAATCATTTTGTGACTTACACTGTGATACCACAGTTGTGGTTATTTTGGCCATTGTGGCACTACAGTAAGAAGTTCTTATTTATGGATTCTTTGTTATCACACATCTGGATGTTTTGTATTATTATGATTGGATTGTTGATTTTTTTTTTTTTTTAATGCATTAGGCTACATGTTTACTGAGTCTGCCTAGCGTCTACGGCGACCGACTCTCCTACGTCTGCGGACAGCACGGGACCTGAGGGGTCTCCTGCGTCTGCGGATGCGGCGAGAGCTCTGTCTGCGTCTGCGTGGCATTTTCAGACTATAACCTGCTGGATGAAACGGGCTCTTTTTAGGAGCTCACTACTCAGCCATCTGTGATGTCACTGATGATGTCATAGTTTTTGTCAAAAAAAGTGAGACTTTGTACTTATTTTTTTAATGCTGTTAAGCTTTAATGTGGTGTCACTTGAATAAATTGTTTCCATGGCGACATCACCATGGAAACAGTACATCTATGTGTGATGTCAAAAGTGTAATGTCCAATTCTGATGTCACAGTGTAACAAAAAAATATTTAATGATGATGTCACCATGGGAACAATGCATCCAAGCATGATGTCACAAGTGTGATGTTGCTTGGATGTATTGTTTTTAACGGTGATATCATCATGGAAACAATACATCCAAGTGTGACGATGCGTCTGGATGTATTGTTTATGCAGTGACATCATACCAAATACAGATAGAAATAGATGTGACATTACAGTGTCCAATAAAGTGATCTGGGGATTAGACAGAGCAGAGCTTAACAGCATTTCCTAGAAGAAATACAAAGTTATGCTCTTGTGAAGAAAACCATGACATCACCAGTGACATCACAGGTGATGAGTCCTGTCTTTGATTTTATAAATGAACATATTGGTAATTCTTTTGTTTGAAGAAAATTTGTTTTCTCATAATCAAAGTCTGCTTTGTTACTTTCTTTAAAAACAGATGTGAATTTATATTATATACTGTACTATAAAGTCAAAAGTGTATGTGCATGGATATACTATTTATAAAAGGAAAATAAAGAACTGCAGCTCGTACATGTTCACTGATATTTATCCACAAAATATAAAACTATGTCAAAGGATCTAAATATTATCTTTCATGCTGGAGCTCTTGCTCACTTCTGGTATCACAATGGCTCTTAATGGCTTTGTGGTAAATGAGAACTCAGTGACAGAGGGATTAAAGAGAGAGAACATTCTAGCCTGACATAAAAATAACTACAATGGACAGACTTTGCTTACAGCTACATGTGACATCGGGCTTAATCTCTCCACACGGCAAGCACTCCTGCAAAATAGGTTAGAGGACAGTCTTAGCTCCGGATGTCTTGTTCATTCTGTGGATGCAAGGATATGTTATGTGACTTAACATTGTTAATAATATAACTGTGAAATTATACCTGCTGAGTTTGATACAGGCATGTACACATTCACACACACACACACACACACACACACACACCTTTTTCTTTTAACACTCTAACTCCCCCCCTGCACTGAGTGAA
>JAQMCX010000043.1:13073070-13095996 GCA_029814765.1 Acanthurus leucopareius | reverse complement strand
AGCGGAACAGGAGTTGTGTCGTTATGAGGTTAAGGGTCTTTTAAAGATCATTTTGATAGTTATCAAGCAGCTGTTTAGCCCCGGGCCGCGGTGGGACAGAGACCTGCAGCAGCCAGTACCTGCTTGATGCTTCATGTCTATCAGGACATTAGCAACCCTGCAAACCAAGTCAAGTTAAGTCAGTTTATCATGATCTCACCTGTGCAATTTGCTCCTGTACTCTTTCTAAGTATGTATTTTTTAAGTCTTATATTATCCCAGTTTTACCACAAACTGCCACTCTCTTGAAGTACAAAATTGGCTTTTACATTGAAAAACATCTTCTTAGTAACTGATGACACAATACAATTGAGATAAAAAAAAAATAAGGTCCATGCTGAGCCACTTGAAGGGGGAGGGGCCAGACTACGGCTCTCTTTAATGCCCAAGTCAAGGCTTCATATTGGTACTCCATAAACCAATGGATGACATCACGATGGCTCTGTCCATTATTTATCATATAGTCTGTAATTGAAAACAGACAAATTCCTCTGTGTCTTCACCACTATCTCTCTTTAACTCCAGTCTTTTAAAGAAATTTACCCAAAAAGTACACAAACACAAAGCAGTCATTATTGTAATCTCACTGCTCTTTTTCAAACTCTTGTAACATGACTTCGGAGAAGAGCCTGGCACTAAAGACAACTGGTTCACCTGAAAGCCCCTGAGGAGGAAAACTGGAAGAAGGAGATACACAAATTGAGGAAATAGTTTTGACCATCATGAAAAAATGGATTTGTTATGCTCTATTACAACAAGAGTGTGCTGTGTTACCGTGTTACATAAAGAGGCAGAGTTTAAACCTGGAGGCAGACAACACAATATGATATGACACTGTTAAGCTACTTGACTCTGAGCGATCTGGCTTTCATTAGAAACATGTGGGCGCTGGGTGCAGTGCTGGAAAGTAACTAAATACATCTACTCAAGGCACACAGTTTTTGAGGTACTTGTATTTTATTTGAGTGATTCCTATATTTTCCTTCTTTACCCTATGATATTTAAGTGTGGTGTGTTGTAATTTTATTGCACTACACTGATTTTAGGGCTTATCCAGTAGTTACACTGCAGATTATGATTTTGAATAAAAAATAAAAGTTAGTAATGCATTATGATATATCATTATCACCCATCAGATCTGAAAAAGTTAAAAATTAGCTTCAGCTTTAGCAGCTGAACTACTTAAGTAATGAAACATTAATAAATTAGCTAAAATCTTTCCGTTATCTTGAATTTAGCCATACTGCATAATGTGTACTTTAACCTTTTAAACTTTAAATATATTCTGATCATGTTTTCCTCCATTTAGTCAAATATTTAACGAAGGATTTAAACTTGCAACAGAGTGTTTCTACTTTGTGGTTCTGTGGTACGTCTTCCATCACTAACTAAATGGGTGTGGATATTTAAAAAGCATCATGGGATGGCAGGTAATAATGTAGCAGTTCAGAAATAGCAGAAATCCCTCCCTGAAGGTTTTAATTTTGGATGCAAATCATTCACTGGAAATGAAATAAACTTCTACACAAAGATCCCGCACCGAAAAAATCAGGCTCAACCACAAGGCAGTAAATCTTCATGCAGTGATGCCAAAACCTCAGGCTTCTCTGTCCCTGCTGTATCCAGTGGTGGGAACAAACTTGATTGTGGGAAATGGACATGTTTAACTTGTAAAACGAGTGTTTATAAAGCAGCTCTGTGCGACACATGGAGAAGAGATGATCAGGAGGAAAAGTGATTTGTTTTTCTACATGAAAAGTTCTCAAAAGTAGCTGGAAGCATATTTACTCTTTCTTCAATGAAAAATTGCTGGATCTATGAGCACCAGTCATTGAGCTCAGGCCACTACTGCTTGCATTGAATTGACTGGTGGCAGAGCTGCACACATCATGATGGCTTGCTGGAGGAAACACTGGACAAATTCAGCTGTAGGCTCTACGTCTGAAACTCAGACTGAATCTCAAACATGTGTAGGACTCAGATGATTAGTTTTTGTGCACCAAAATCAGCAATTAGCAGACATATGCGAATGGCGAATTTAGTTGGCATCCCTATTCATGTTCTTTTTAACTCGTTAGCTTGTAGCCACCCTGTTCCAAGTTTAATTTGAAGCAGACTCCCAAAAACAGGCTCATGATTGATTGAACGATGCACATGTCAGCATGCTAACAGGCTAACAGGCTAACAATGACAACTTCAACATTAAGCTACTGAACAGGTTCGTTTACCATTTCTACCATCTTAGATTTGCTTATTAGCTCACTTATTAGCATTAAAGGCAAAAATAATGCTGACACTAATGGGAAGTAATGTTTTTGTCAGTAACTAAAATTGTAGATTGTTTAAAATATAAGCCTGATGATAGCAATAGAGGAAAAGTTCATAATTAGAAATTATTACACTTTATTCTAACTGCGACGTGCATGTGTGCAGCTAATTTCATGGCAATCCACCCAAAAGCTGTTAAGACTTTTGTTATAAAATCAACATCAATATAAACCCAATGGAGGAAAACCAAAAGTCTACTAAAATCCAACAGGAATGGAAGCTAAAGATCTTTATCTGGAAAACCTAACTGACCCAGAATCAGTTATACTTTCAGCTTCTTGACCACATAGTGTAAAAAAAAAATACTGAGGTTTGGTAATCTGATCTGAGATCTGTAGCTGAGGGAAGCAAGGCCAACTTCCATCAGTTTATATCAGGTTGTACTTGACCTGCAGAGCGTTCAGCATTTTAGCTAGTATGTTGTTAATCTGCTTAACTGAGCTTTAGAGATGGAGTTTCTCTGTCGGTTTCTCACACACACAAAGACATTGTTACTACCACTCTCTCTCTCTCACACACACACACACACACACACACACACACACACACACAATCTCACTGTGCTCTATCCTGTCTGTTTTCATTTCCTCCCTCTTTCCTTTCAGACCCTGTTACACACACTCTTATCCCCATCTGTTCCCACACACAACTGATTTTCACTGCTTTGTATTCACAATAGTTTATCTTTTATATGTTTCCATATTTGGTGTGTATTTGATGAAACTGCAGATTTGACAGATTGAAACTAAAAACCAAAGCTTTTTTTTTTTTTTTTTTAAAGTTTTCATGTACAGTGTCGCCTTTGTGCAGCTCAAATAGAAGCACTCAATTATGATTTTTATGTATTTGCACTAACAACCACTCTGGTTATAATGTTGACCAATGTCTACACATGATTTACACCAGCTTCACCAAGTGCAATGTGCCAGCAAAGTAAATTACCCAGAGTGACCTCAAGCATGCATGAAGTCACCCGACTGTCTGCCTCTTCTACTTTTTTCGCCACCACAACCAACAAACATTTGTTTTGTTCTCTGTTTGTTGTAAATGCAGTCAGCTGCCGAAGCATGTCCTAATAAACGTTAAACATCTGAAGCATAAAGAGCTGTTTGAGGCTGCGTGGAACCGCGGCGTACCGCTCCAAACAGCAGGTTTGTGGGATGCCAACAAGGGTTTGAACGGCCCTCATGGGCACGAGGTTCGGCTTGATGGCTTCAAATTTGGACGAGGGAAGAAAAAAACATGTCTTCACCACCAAAGAGAAACAAACCCAGCAGACTTCTCTTCATTTTGATGTTTACTAATTGGCTGCGTTTCCTAAACCAGAGTAGTTGTTACATAAAAATTTGTTAAGTAGTGCAGAATGAAACAGCATAAACGGTTCCTGAGTAAACATATGACAAACCGCGCTGCCAATTTCTTAAGACTTCGAAGGCTGATGAATTCAGAATGCTGGAGTTCTTGCAATAAGTTAGATTTTTAGGATGCAATATGCTACATTAGCTGGAGACTTTAGACCCCTGACAAAACATGTTAATTAAAATATTAGAGTTTGTTTCATATGTTTGCTCTGACATTTGATGCAATTTCTGTTAAAAGTTGCAGTAAAGTTTGCTGATTATTTTTTATGCCTGCACTACATAAGTTGTCGAGTCTGCAGCCACGTTAGCAGCTTGCATAGAGACAGCTAAATGCTAACATCAGCATGTTAATATACTCAGGATGCTAACATGATGATGTTCACCATCTGAGTTTTGTATGCAAACATTTTCTGTTAATCAAAGGGATGATGAAAATGTCATGATGCTTGATTAAATCTGAATTTTCTTAAATTTAATGTGTATTTATGGTTTTCTCGTGAAATACGAGGGAGAAACACAGTGAGAGAAGGAGTTCCTCATCACACACTGATGATAACCAACATGGCCGAGCCGCTGACGGATGTGTGCTGTTTTGATATGAGGTCACCTTCTCCTCCATGATGTCCAGCGTTTGCGTTTCATTGGATGAGGTCACTCCTGAAAACATTTACCTTCCTCTCAACTGAGTTAATTGTCATTTCCTCAGTTTAAGTGTGAAATAACAACATTTTCTCTGTAACAACACTGAAAAAAAAAATCACCTGTTAGCTGCTGGTTATTCCACTGTGTGAACAGCACACACACACGTCTACCTCTGTTCTCTCCAATGAGGTTGTGTGTGTGTGTTTGTGTTACTCTGAGTTACAAATTTACAGGAGTTTTATCTTTAGTATTATGATCCTCCAGATAATCTCTCTCTCTGCCTCACACACACACACACACACACACACACACAAACACACACATAAAAGCCTGTCCGGTTCCTCTTTCAGGTTCGGATTAATTCTTAAGTCCTTCAGTCAATCCAAGAAGTCTTTCATAACAAAAAATAAATAAATCTAGTCTTATAAAGAGGTGTTTTCTGATGACAACCATCACTCTGTTTTCATATAAATAGTTTATTAGTATAAGTAACATGTCAGGAGGATTTGCCTCCCTCTGTTCTTTATGCAGATAACATACCAGAAGTAGAAACAGAGACAGTAGAAAATGAGAGGTTATAAAAATAAGAGGATATATGTGCATGTGTGTGTGTGTGTGTATGTGTGAGTGTTTTGCTGAGGAAGTAAATCTTGGAGTACAAAAAACCTAATCCCAGTCACTGTTTCTAGAAAGGATTCAACCCAGTTTATAATCCGAGTGGCTGAGCGGTTTATACTCTGGAGGAAGAGGAACAAGACGAAGAAAATAAGTCCTTTGATATCCCAGAGTGCACCTCACTTCAGCCGACATTCTTCATGTCCACTGTCCATCAAGGAAGCACAGCGAGGAAACAGTCGGTCTGTTTCCTGTTTGTTTCTGTGTTTGTTGCTGTCAGTTTTTTTTGTTTTAAGTACAAGCTGAGGTCCACATGAGTCAGTTATTCTCCATTAAGATGCTGGTGAAAACACTGTCCATCGAACCTTTCACAGTCACTTGATGGCAGGAGATGGTGGAGATGTTAGAGGCTGAAGGTGCTCCTCCTCCTCCTCTTCCTCCTCGTCTTGTCCTCCACTCTTCGATCCATTCATCTCTCTTCACCTGATGCCTGTTGGCAGAAGAGTCAAGTAAAGATGAGGAAACCGTCTTTTAACAAGTTTTAAAATAAGATATTCAGGTTGTTTCATATCAGAACTTGTTTGCTGAACTGCAACTGTGCTCGAGTTAGCTAACTTACTTCTAACTTATGAAACTAGGACTGTTTTCTCTTTGGTGGAAAACTGAGGCTGAAAACAGAAGTTACATGATGTAAAATGCTGTTGATGTCGTTTGAGCCACACCTGTTTATCTATTCATTATTATTTCATTTAAAGGTGCACAGACGGTGCACATTAATGAACATTCCTTTAAATGTTTCAGTCAACCAAATGGCTATTTTTCATTTTCAGTAACTGGATAGATTTTTACAAAGTTATACTAGCAATAACCATAATATATATATATATATTTTATATATAATATATATGGTGTATGTAGTAAGTAATGACCATTGTGGGCTTTAGAGACATCAAGTCTCCCCTTTTCTCATTTTTTTCTGGTAATGTTGCTCCATGTTTTATAAACTTTGTCAGTGGACAGAAACACTGAAAAGACATTTTGGGGGAACCATCATTTAATTATCCTGTTGCTCAAATACTTTATGTATTGCATAGTCATGCAAATTTACAATTCCATGCAGACAGCATGACTAAAAGACAGAAATCTGGGGAGGAACCATAACCCGTGTTGTGGTTATTTGGACTTTTATTAGATGCATTAGACAATAAAATACTGATTAATTTATTATAGTGCTTTTAAAAAGGGCTGAATAATACACAGACATTAAATCTCTATTACTATCTGAGCTTGTGCTGCTGTATTCTTTGTTAATCTGAGAGAATTCAATGCAGACTTTGTTTTGATGGATCCCACCCAGTCGGAGTGCTGTTGGGGGTTTTATGTGAAAGTAACCTGCTTAATCAGAAGAGAAAAGCACATGTGAAAAAACTAAATATTTATATAACAATGCACATGTTTGAAATGGCCTTGCTGTTAACTTTTATATTCAACTCTTGACAACGTGACTTGCAGGAAGTCCACAGGAAGTCACACGGCTCCTGCATGGACTGACCGTTTGACCTTTTGATTACAGGTTACTCAGGATACAGAGTAACAATAACTGGTCCACAGATATTCATCAGGTAATTTATTAAAACTGTATTAAAAAAATGTCTTAAACACATTGGTGGGCTTGACATTTTTGTGCGTTTTGTTCACAGTGACTGCGAGTAAGTAGGCAGGTTTATATTTAATGCCACAGATTGATGGACAAAGTCTCATCATTAAACTTAACATCATTTATTTTATGAATAATAATAGTTTTAATACGAGTTGGAACTGAGAAAAAGTCACTTTAATCAGTTCTGCTGTCTGTAGTTGTCTCTGGTTTTGGAGAGACGTTTTGATCGCAGGGCGCAGGGTTCAGGATGGTGCGTTTGTGTGTGTGTGTGTGTGTGTGTGTGTGTGTGTGTGTGTGTGTGTGTGTGTATGCGTGAGGGGGTGTTGCCCTGAGGGAGGACTAATTCAAGCAGAGAGGAAAAACACAGTAAATACCTCAGATCTCTTATCAGATCCTTCTGGTGTCAGTAGACACATCCAGACAGGAGCAGCCTTCACATGAGAAATGAGCCAATGCAAACACACACACATGCTTGCACACACACACACACAGCAGTAGGCTCACCATTGTCTGTGTTTGAGTTGGGGCTGATGTGACGCTTGTTGGTGCACATGCACTCCAGGTGATCCTCCAGCCTCACCTGCACCTCCCTCAGCTTTGGACGCCTTCGCACGTACTCTACCTTCGCCACCTGGACAGAGGAGGAGTGGGAGTGTGATCACATTGGCATCACAAAAGAGAAAGCATTTCTTAACTGTTGGAAAAACAAGATACTTTACTTTTGTTTGAACTTAAAGCCACAGAAAAATCTAAGCTGACTCTTTGTCAAACCCTCCCTCAAACAGTAACTGTCCAATCACAGTTGAGAAAGTGTAACTAGCCACAGCAGACCAGTTTAGCTTTGGGTTTCTTCACAAAAGTAAAAAAGTTGAGCCTTTATTTTCTAAAACAAAAGAGCAAAAGTGCAAAAACTGATCACAAGTTTTGTTTGATTCATTAAATGTAGGCTGTAAATTTTGGCAAACTTGATACATACAGTAGACACCAAGCCTTACCATCAAAGTCAAAGGGACATTTTATGGGGCCACAACTTAAAAAAGACCCTGTTCATGACCAGAAGAAGCATTTCTCTACTGTAGCTGGTGGGATTAATGTCAGAGTTAAACATTAGCTCCTCTGTCTGACTTTTATTTTGGGATTTAAGGCAGTTTACATGCCAGTAACCTCAGGTAATATTAGACACGATTATGTCGGCCCAACATATAAATTCTGAACATACAGGTGAAAACATACAGTTTAAAAATACAAAAATATGTCAGCTAATCAGACAAACACAGCTATATTAATCAGAGCAAAATAACATTATGATCTCTATTTTTTTTTTTGCTAGTAGACAGTACAAGCAGTGAAGTAGACACACCTTAAGCTACAGTCGTAAAGCAATATACTGTGTAGCCATTAAAAGCAAAAGACTGCTTCTACAGTGTTCCTGTTGAAAAGGCATCAGCTGTAAACATTCAAAAATCAGCGGCAGACTGTGTTTTCAAAGACATGGAGCTAACGTTAATTAGCCCGTTAGCTATAGTTAATGAAATCTGCTAGCAAATGTAATTTCG
The DNA here is from genome assembly GCA_029814765.1 of Acanthurus leucopareius. Classification (NCBI taxonomy): domain Eukaryota; kingdom Metazoa; phylum Chordata; class Actinopteri; order Acanthuriformes; family Acanthuridae; genus Acanthurus; species Acanthurus leucopareius. Next base: position 13,087,795 of record JAQMCX010000043.1, on the reverse strand, counting down.
CCTTCACCGATGTGAGAAGCCTGGATGTGAAATGTCTCCCTAAAGTGTAAAAAGCTAAAAAAAGAACTTTTACAAATTAAAGTAGTAAATCTGAGTGTGTTATGATTGGTAAATGATTGGTCATGACTGGGGGGGAAATGTGGCTTACTGAATAGCCAGATAAGCATATTGACATCCTGAAAAGTTAAAGTTAGATAAGCTGTCTAGCAAAGACAGAACATTACAACCCTCAGGAGGATTGATTTCTTGGCTTCTCATATTTATTACATAAGTTTATGACACCCAAATTTTCAAAGGGAGCTCCTGATGCGAAGCAAGTGTCAAGCAGAATGTCACAGATGATGTTAAAAACAGAGACGACAGACAAAATGCCTCTCTTGGACTTTTTATTCTCAGATGACAGCCATGTTTCTCCTGTAGCTGTGTAAACACATAGGTGTGTCTGCTTTTGTTTGGGTGGATGAATAGAGCTGTAACACTGCCAGGAAAACTGATTTCACTGACACCAAGTGAAGCTTTTTTTTTTTGTTTGTTTTGTGTAAACACACACCAGAATTACTGTCAATGCTAAATGTCTGAGCCTGGTTTCTGAAAAGCAAAAGGTCTTTCTGTCTCCCAGACACGTACAAACACTGATACATCAACAAAATCCTCGAGTGTATGGATCATCATTCCCAGCATGCTGCAAGAGTACAAAAACATGCAAATACACACACAAACATGTTAAATGAAAGTAGCTAAGTCATAAAGCTGCAGGTCTGATCGCAAAAGCATCTCTGCGTCACACTTGAACTTAGCTTGAATAGCCACATTTCATTTTAGCGCCGAACCGCGGCTGGAGAAACATTTAGCTGAATCCGTTATCATTTTAGTTGAAACAATCAAAACAATAATCAAATGAACAATCAAACAAACCCCTTTTAAAACAATTAACTATTATTTTTACACTTTATTTTGAAAAAAACAGGGTAGCTGTTTCTAGTCTCAATGCTAAGCTAAGCTAAGTAGCAAAAGTCGCCACAGGTGATGATCGAAACAAAGATTAGCTGGTTCGCTCAGAGCTTTAAGAACTCCATCCCCCATCAGGCTCAGCTTGCATATCACCAGAACATTACAGTAAAACATCTGCATCACTGTACCGACACCAAGGCAAGTCTCCCACTGATCACATGCTCCAGCTTTCCCTCATTCATGAGCAAAGACACCTGAACTGTTTAATAGCTCCTGATCGGTCAGACCAACTACAGGTCAAATAATTGATTGTTTTTGCCAATTAATGACACTGATTAGACCTTTTAGAGTCAGTTGTGTCCAATAGTGGCTAACCTGCTACAATGTGAACAAGGTTGGGATCCCATACAACAAGTCAAGACAGAAAGCAGAAAAGCCTTGTTAGTTTCATTATCATATGAAACTTCTCAGCTGGAAATTATGACTCTCACACTCTTCATTTCTGACAGCGTAGTATTTTTTCTTTTTTTTCCAGAGGGTGTTGGGGGGGGGCAGAGAGGGGGGTATAATAACCATCATCGTTATATCCCCCCATGTCAAAGTCCATTATCGGTCAACCTCTAATCCCAACAGCTTAACTCTCACATAGGCTGATATGACAGCAGTGGGGTTAAGATGCTAATGCTAATGTTATCTATATTTCTCCGTCTCTAAACCTCAGTCCCGCCATCCCCCCCCCCGCCTCCGGCTGCTTCTTGCACTCGTGACCGCTTACCCTCTGAACGCTGGATCTCAGCACATGAGTGACTTTATTTTTGATTTCCTCTGTGAGACGGACAAAGGACGAGTCCTTTCATCTCAGACCGGGTATCAGCAGGCCAAAGCACTGAGAATCAAACTCGCCCTCGCTTTGTTTTCCTCAGCTTTCTCCCCCTTGACTTCTGGCAGGACATCCAAATACCTTTTCTTATTTCTTCATCTTTCGCTCTTCTTATTGCCCACTCTCTCTCCATCACAACCTTTGTTACACTTTTGTCTTTGTTTTTTTTTACATTTTTATCTCTGCATGCAGGCGTTTGTCTCATTTAACACACATTTGCCATCACAACACACCTAAGGATCCTTTATGAGAAGCAATAATTAATTATATAACAGCAATTAATCTAATTATTAATAATAATAGTTAATCTACATAACAGTGATGGTAATCATGACCATGTATTAATCTGTCTAATCAATTCACAATATACTTTACATGCTCATGCTGAGATTTATACAATGAAAGTCAATATCGAGTTTTATCCTGATAGTATGATAGTGTATAAGCTCCCTTTCCTGTGTGCACAAGACACACACATACATACACACACACACACACACACACACACACACACACACACACAGAAAACTTTTGGGTCTGTTCCCAGTTGGCAGGTTGTGTGAACCAATCAGGATTTACTGAGTCTTATTTCCAGCTCTGGCAGAGATCAAAAGGAAGCTATTGTGTTCTTGAACTCATTCATTGCCAGACTCTTGATCACACACACACACAGACGCACACACACACACACACACACACACACACACAATGGTCAAGCTGTGGAGAATAATAGTTTTTGGCAGGTGTTGAGTGTATAACTCAAGCTAATGCTTCAGTGGGTTGTTGTATTTACATGCTGTGTGCCATCAGTAGTTGTGTGTGTGTGTGTGTGTGTGTGTGTTGGTGTCATTAAAGACAAATGAAAAGAAGCTTATTACAAAATGTTTCTGGAGTGATTACTGATGTTTACAACGCAGGCGCCAACATGTTGGAACAGTGAGAATTTAGATTTTGAAAGTGATCATTTTGCTCCTCCTACTGCGTTTTTGTTTGTTTTCTTGAGTTATTAAAATCATCTTCAGTGTCGTATCAACTTGTTCAAAACTTAATGCATTGAACAGACATTGAAATTCTGGATCGGTGCTAAATTTCATGGGATATCCTGCATTTTCTCAGGACTTTGATTGTTGTATGGGTTAAAAGGGGTGAGCAGAGGTAACGATAGCAGACAGAAGATGATTGCACCTATGAACGAGTCATCAAAAGCATCTACACATTTGTGGTTTTGCCTGCAGTGTATTCTTACCTTTGTGCAAATCTAAATCACAAAAAAACTTAGTTATGGTTCTGAAAGTGCAAAATTTAGGATTTTTGGTAGATTTTCAGACTGTAACATCTGTTGACACTTGAATCATGTATTTGTTTTCAACTTCTTTATATTTCTTCTCAGTCTCTTTCAGAGTTTTTCCCTCAGCAACCACTTTTCAAATCTTTTGTGTCAAGTCAGGACGTGTAAACAGCTGTAGAGGTTTCAACTTTAAGCTTATGGCCTATTGCAGGAATTAATCATATCTTTAAAACATATCAACAACACACAGAAGACATTTTTCTTTACCTTAACCGTGCGGTGCTGCTTGCGAGCCGCCTGGCACCGCATGTTGCTGGTGTTGCAGCAGCCGGTGCAGCGTTTCACCTCGACGCAGGGCGGCCAGATGATGAAGTTGGCTGAGGTGGGATCCACCTGGCTCCTGGGAATCTCATAGATCACCGTACGCACCTTACACACTGCTGGCACGGCCTCTTCTACCACTGCAGGGGGAAAAAAAGAGTCAAAGGTTGAATTAACAGCACTTAGAACCAAACAAAGTATTATGTAATAACTTTAAACTGCTGTTCCATGTAAAGAAAGAAGCAATATGGAGAACTTTCCGACTCTTTGTACTATGATGAGTTACATGAATCTCATCCGTTTCTTTGTTTAAATATCTCAAATATATTAGAACACTTAACCAATGTGTGTTAGTATATGTGACCTTGATGATGTGTGTGTGTGTGTTTGCACATATCTCACCAGTGCTCCTCCTGTGTCTGGTGTGTGTGTGCGCTCTCTTCAGGTCGGGGAAGCTGTGAGAGAAGTCCTTGTGGTAGCTGTGTTTGGTCTCCTCAATCACCTCGTTCTCTGCGAGACAAAACATCACACACACACTCGGACGTCACACACTCTGGCTGTTAACAACACCGTTCATAAATATTCCCAGATCCTTGTAAAACAAACACACACACACGGTCTAAAACTCTCCCTTGAACAATAAAATAAATATCAGAGGTTCATCCTCTGGGAAGCATGAATGTTTATAATCTATATTATGGCCATATTCTCTTTAGACTTGACTCTTGTAATGTCTATTATTGAGGTTTTGGGTGAGTTTTAATGTTTTGACCTTTTAAAACATTAAAACTCACCCTTAAAGGACCATTATTACCAAATAATTGTCTTGTTGATTTACTAACTTGCCGATAACAACCTTAAAAAGTGAAAGAATTGGATGTTTACATGCTGCAGCAAGTTGTTTACTACATACATCTGTATTAGTCTCAGTGCACCGGCTTAACCTGGTTATTCTAACTAAGTTAGGATGCTTGTATCCGTCAGCAGGTTACTGAGTTCTCTGCATGTAAATGTGGCGTGTGACCATCCTGGTCGGAGCGTATATCAGATACATTTTAAATCTAATTCATCAGGAGTTCATTCGTGGGTCGTAAGAACTCTACGACTGAGAAAATGCATTTATGATGAACCAGTTTAAAGCTTAAAACACTTAAATAATGTATAAAGGTATGGACACGAATCAGGTCACTGGGCAAACTGACCGAATTTCTAACTGTTTGGATGTCAGAAGCAATTTTTGTTCATCCAAGTGGTTGGATGTTGTGAAGGTCCAGGGTTTTCTCAGGGAAGAACATATGGTGTGTTTTTCAGCCACGACAGAAGTCAAAAGTTTGTTTTCCTGTATGTGTAGCCTTCTTAAAAGATGCTCATTGTCAATAAAAGCATGATAATTGTGAGACAAAATGTGATAATTGTTTGAATGTCAGAATAACAACTCATACTGTCACACAGTCTCTCCTGGAAAGCATTCAAAGCTCTGCAGTTGTTTTGTGTTCGTGAAAACTGGAACAAAGTTGTGTCAAGGTTGAAAAACAGAGCTTAAGCCCTATTTGCTTTCTTGCCTCTGCACAGCTGGAAACTCACAGCATGAAGTGGGTGTGACTTTCAGCTTGTTGGTGAAGAAAAGTTAGAGAAATTGTTGGAATTTTGACTTTGGAAGGGTTTGTGGTTTCTGGCCTGGTATTTGGTTTTGTATAACAGATATCTGTACAGTTCTGCTGGTGAAAAGTTGGTCAAAGATGATTTTATCTCTGGCTCTCACATAGTGTTGTTTGACCAGGTCATTTGATTGAAATTAATGTTATTTGTCAGTGAAAATAAGTGTAAAAAAGTCAGCCATACTGAGGCCGAGTATGAGAACGACGACTGAAGCTGTTTTTAACTCAAATTTAACATGAAATCGGTAAATTTAACCTAAAGAAAAGTCAAGTGTATGACAGTGTCAACTTTATAGTTCAAGACGAAAAGTTTGTCTCGGAGCCAATCTGAGCAAAAAAATACACAAAAATTTGAGCATGAAAACATAAAGTAAAGATTATATACACGTTTTATTAAAAGGCCTCCAGACAAAGTCACATAAAACAGTCGAACACTGATGCATTTAACAGCTTTTTAAAGGTTTGATTGATTGCTTCAAAATGCAGCCAAACCAGATGTGTTTATCTGCACTTCTAAAACTCACATGTTTTATTTAAACTCGGCTTTAAGGGATGAATAAATTCTGTCTTAACAGGTTGCATAAAGACGTTTCAGACTCTTTCGTAGCATCGTGGCCGTGCACTAAGTGTATTTGGCTCAAAATTAGTAACATTCTGGGAACTCACCTCCCATCTGGGGACAAAAAAACAAACATTTATTTTAGGGTAAGGGCTTGGTAATTGGAGACTGAACGTAAGTAGTGAATGCATTCATTTTATAGCATCATTAAAAAATACATATTTATACATGTGTATGCTATTAAGTTGAGCGGTGTTTTGTGATGCTTCCAGTCTGTTTAATGACTGATGACTTTTATTTAACTGTGCAAAAACAAGTAAAAAAAAATACTGAATCGTGACAGGTGATGATTTAAAGTACCTCTGTGTGTGTGTGTGTGTGTGTGTGTGTGTATCTGTGTGTGTAGGTGTGTGTCTGTGTGTGTGTGTTCATCACGAAATGCTGTAAAAGTCAATCAGGGACTGCACGCCCAAACCACAGGATAGCCACAGACGGTTTCATAGCCAATAAATAATGAGTTTGTGTTTGAACTTCAATGCTTGTGTTTGCATGAGAGTGTGTGTGTGTGTGTGTGTGTGTGGTTGTGTCCGTGTGTGTAAGAAAGTGGAGGGAGATTCCTGAAAATGAGCGTAAACGATGTCTGGGCAGGACTGTTTTAATTTGATTCTGAATACCAAAGTTCACACTTCTTTCAGTGTATGTGTGTGTCTGAATGCGTGTGCATGAGTGTATGTGTATGTGAGTGTGTGTGCACCAATCACTATTGCCTGCATGCGGAGCTCCCTGCCTTATGTGTGTGTGTGTGTGTGCAAGCAGTCACGCACACACGCCTGCCCATAAACACAATGTGCTTCTGAATTACAACAAAGTCCACCATCAACATTTCTCTCTATGTCTCTCTCCCTCTCTCTCTCTCTCTCTCTCTCTCTCTCTCTCCCTCTCTCTCTCTCTCGCTCTGACATGAAGGAATTTGAGCATGAATTATACATAGCAACACTGCAGCCTCCAGCGGGCCCTGCTCTCAAACCAATAATGGGTAGCATGACAACAGCATAATGAAGTGAGCCACTTGACCCCCACCGAGCCGGGGAGCCGTCACACTCGACATTTGCATCTCAATGATGCCAGGATTAATGGTGGCACCGCTCGGAGCAGCAGACATTAAAAAAAAAAAATGAATCAACAATATCTTTTGCAAGCGAACCAGAAGTTCAGAGAAGAAGAAGAAAGTTTGTGTGGCAGGAATTCAGAGTCTGACTCGGGATGTAAATGCCATAAAGCCTGTTTTATGCTGCATTTATTTCCTCCTTTCTCACCTCGTTGATTCAAAAAAGTCCTGATTTATTAACCGAGCAATGAGAACTGGCATCTGCTGTGTTTAAGGTGAATGTTGCTGCACGAGTTTTACCCTCTGCCACTTTTTTAAACTGCTCTTCTAGCTAACAAAGATGCCACAAAAGTGAAGACAGTGAAGTTACCATCAGTTTCTGATTGGATTATCACCCTCCAGGGCTCTTCGATTTCCTTTAACAGGAAGCAGAGAATTTTTTTTTACTCTATCACAGTAACAGTCCTATAAAGATTGCCTCTTTAATGGCAATAAATAAGATGATTTGAAATCTGAAATCATTTAAATGAGCTGATTTATCAAAGTATTTTGACTCTTTTCAGCAGGAAGTTTGGTAACAGAGAAACAGTCAAGAGTATAGTTTTAAACTAAAGATTTTGTATTAGACTTGCAGGATTTTGGGGGACTTACAGGAAACAATTTATTAGAGAATGTTTAAAATCATCCACAGTAGTTGAGATATCCTAATTTTAGTTTTTAAAATAGAGCCCCAGTAAGAATAAAATCCAAATTCAGGCCTCTTATTATAAAATTTTGGTCTTTAAACCGAAGACGAGGCAACCCTGCTGTTATCAGTGTGACATCCTTGTTGCCAAACACCATTCAACTGTTCCCACATGCTGAGTTGAACTTAACAAAACCAATAAATGATTCTGATGTGTAAAACTGGTTCAATGCCTCTTTAAACAAACATTTTCTTTACAAATCTGCATCCTGTTCTGGTTTGGCACCGTCAGAGGCCGAGGAGCAGAAAGTTAACTCTGCCTCAGAGTTCACGGCGGGTGTAAAGAGCAGGGCGAGCTGCTGGTCTCCTAGCAACATCCGGTGAGGTATTCCAGTAATGAGAGCAGAGGAGCAGCATCCTCTCACTGTGCACTGAAGCAGATGCAACTAAACCCACACTTCAGTGTCTTTTAAGTCACAGTCAGAGGGGGAAAGCAGCAGCTCTGAAAACCTCTGGGCTGATGTTCGTCAGCTGCAACTCTGTGCTGAGTCAGGACCGACTTTAAAGTGATGATGTTTAAAGTTTAAACTAACATTTTTTATTGATGTATCTGGTTTCTGTTGATGAAATCTTAAGATAAAGTTGATACAATCACTGAAACTTGCTTCAAAAGTTGGCATACACGAATCTTTTATCCTGAAAAACAGCTAATTATGATATTGTGCGTTAAGGTTCTCCTTAGAAACTTCATATAAACTAACATTTTGACTAAATAACCCTGTTTTTCTGTAAGTTTACTAATCCAGCTCGTTTGAGTGAGAGAGTATCGTAATGAAGCGCTTTACCTACGGAGTCTATCTCTAGAAGCCGCTGGAGGTCGCTGATGCTGCGGATCTCGCTGCGGGAGAGTCGCTCCAGCAGCTCTCGGGGCAGTGGGGTCTCCTGTGGGAACGAAAAGTAAGTAGATGAGCTTCTTTATTTGGGATGATGAGACAAAGCTGCGCCTGTTGGTGCGTAAAGAGCGCAAAGAAGGCAAGCTCCGCTAATTTTGCAAACTGTGTTTTAATGGCAGACAATTTGCTGCAACATTCCACCTGCGCAAATATAAAACTTTATTTAATTAGTTGTATACTTTATGCATTTTTTTTTTTTTTGTATGCAGAACATACTTCCGCTCTGCTTACCTCAGCAGCGGTGCGTAACAGGCAGAGGCAGCCGGCGAGGAGGTGGTATATCGCAGCTCTCATCTCCTCTCAGATCCGCTGCATAGGCACCAGGACGAGGCAAAGGTCCGCTGCAGGAGCCGGGCTGTCGCTCCCTCGTCTCGGGAGCCCAGAAACATCCCTCCTTGGGTAACAGATGGCCGCAACCACGACCACGGTGAAAGAGCAAAGCTCAGAGCGTCTGAAATATGAGGTTGATGTTTGAACTCCTGAGTGAAATGCGGACAAAGTACAGAGCCAAGTTTGTTGCGCTCCTGAACTCAGCCGCTGCAGGTTAGACAGAAGCTGATCTCCAAAACAATGCGACAGCGACCACAAAGCATGTTTCAGTCACAAGTTACTGGAGAAAAACGCACAATCTGTTACACCAGCAGTTTTTAAAATCTAACTTGAGGTCAAATTGATGCTGAGCGGCTCTTCGTTTTGGTATCAAAACAACAGGTGTGCAATGAAAATATGAAAATCTTTCTTTAAATTCACACATCCAACAATCTCCATCATATCATCCTCAGTATAATCCGTTCAAAAAAAAAAAAAATCACACATTTCTGCGTCCTGCGGTCGATGAGCATCTTGGCACATTATTGCAAATCATTCAAATTGGTTAAATCTTTCAAATTTAAACTTTTTAAAATAAATAGCTCTGTCTTAAAAACGTGGACGAACAAAAAAAGGCAAAGGACATCAAAGGAGTATAAAAAACGGTCCACTGTGCGGCTCGGAGGTGTGTGATGTCAGCTCTGCCCGGTCCTGTGACGTCCACGGTGAATGAAGCCGGGATGGTTTTCAGTCACAGAATATAGCCACATGCGCGTCCCCGTGGCACTGTGAGCCGTGAGCGCGCTTTGCATAATTAACTGCAGAGCATTTTTAGGAGCGCTGACTCCAGCAGTAAACTTAAAGACGCGTTCATTTTATGAGCATCACGACTGTTTAATTTGATTACAACTTCACACAACCTTCTGGAGTACATTTTACAGAATAAACCATGATGATAAATTTAGCCAATACAAAGAAATTACGTGCTTTTATGTTTTATGATCTCCAGATACACGTAATTGCCCCTTTTTTGTTATTTTATCTTTTGCTTTTCACATTAAATAAATGAATTGAAATTGGATTTTGTCACACTAATAGTCACATATAGAGATAAACTGTAATCTTGTGAATCATTATGAACTGAGCCACTCTAATAATATGATTAACTGTCTTTATGGAGACTCATTTCTAATCTACCTAATCGTTTGTGAATCAGTTGCTCAGAGTGTCAGTTGTTTAAATTATCCTCCTCACCTCAATCTGTGTGTGTGTGTGTGTGTGTGTGTGTGTGTGTGTGTGTGTGTGTGTGTGTGTGAGTTAGTGAGACAGATCAGTGACCATGTCAGTGTTTAATTGCTGTGTGATAAAGCTCATTAATGAGTGTCCAACCCAGAGACTGAGCCGGTTTTTTGTGCACAAGAGGAAAGTTCTTCCTTATGATGGAGCTAAATGTAAGATCAAGGGGTCAAGCATGCTGGAATAAACATGTAGAGCTTCCCATGAGTCGAGCCGTCAAGCATCTCTGGGATACAGTGAAATAAATGAATGGATGCAAAACTGTGCACTAAATATTGGCAAGTATGAGGTGGTTAAATAGCCTGTTTGCTTTGCTTCGTCTTCTGCATTTTGTCCTCCCTTCAAGTCCTAAATATCTTCATCAACCATCTTTTTTTTGTTTTTAAAGCATTAGCTAATCATAAAAATGATTGTTTGTCTGTCCAAATATTTAGAAGGATTTCATGTGACGTTTATCTGACACTGGCCTCTTGTGGCGGTTATGCAAACAATGACTGTGTTCTCTCAGAGGTGAGGGTGGCAGCAGCGTGACATTGTTGGATTATCACACAACCTCTCAGGGAGGAGTCGAGGGGTCGATGGTGGTGACAGCATGGAAAACTGGATCCGCACACACAGCTGTTCACATCCTGTTTATTCTTTTAAACCATTTACATGATCTCAAGAAGTTTTTTGTTGTAACCTAATCAAACTTTAACCTTAACCTTCTGGAAAGAACAGCCTGTTTTTTGTAATCTAGTTGCAGTTAAAAGGGGATTGTGACAGATGATCGAACCCGAGGAAAATTTTAGGAACACTTGAAGTTTGTTTTTAAGGTCATCCATCATCCATTTTGATTAGGATTGCATGGAGGTGGAGGTAAGAACACACTGGGCAAGAAGAAGGTCACCTAATGAACCAATCATCAGTCTGTTAATGGAAATTAATCTATAAATTAATGGAAATTAATGGCCACCAGGGGTGCCTCAGAGTAGTCGATTAGTTGGCTGTCAGAACCCCTCGTCGACACACTGTACATCATATAATACTTCTTCTTCTGAGTTATTAGCACGGTGCAGTAATAATGCAAAGGCAAGAGCAGACATGGATCTGTTTAAACAATCATTTTCTACATTAAGCCGTGTTAAACAAACAGAATTTATGGTATTTAAAAGAAGAAAAGACTCCCGCTATCACTGCAAGAAGACACTCACGTTGTTACCGCAAACAGTGTTTCCAGCTCAGACAAGCTTTTGGGCGTTTCGTCCAATTAGATTGCAGCTTGTTTGTAAACAGCCTCCCAGAACCAATTGAGAACTTTGCTGTTTCACCTACCCAGAGGTTGATCCTACCTACGTTAGTTAACTGTTTACTGGTTATATTTTAGATCTTTATGATGATAATTAACTGCTGTTATTGAGTGGAAAAACATATACATCCAGACTGACTAGTCATCTACTTTTTGTGAGTCCTCAGCTAAAATACACTAATCATTTATGCAGTTATGACCACAGGTAAATCTAAAAGAGCTGTTGAATTATTCTTGCAGTTAAAGTTGGGAAAAGTGTTAAATTTGTGTGATTCGTAAACATGCAACATTACTTATTATGTCTTTATTAATGCATCTAACTGAGAGTCTTTGTTGTTGCAGAAAGCAGTTTTGCATCCATCCATCGCTTTGGGTTAATAAAGGAAAATTGTTGAGGGAATGTGAGAGACTTTTCCAGAGCTAAAGCTTTATAAAGCAGCGCTGGAATCTGGAAATCCAGCCTCAAGCATTCAAACATGCACGTACACATTCACCCAACCTTTTGCGTCTGTCTCACACTCTCCCCATGCACATACACACACACATGCAAAGCAATTTGCACAATATCTTTCATCCCACCATCACACACACAGTCGTTAAAAAAAAAAAAAAAAAAAAAAAAGTTAATGTGACTCAAAATTACAGGTTCTTGTGAGGACAATGGAAAGAGACCAAGAGAGACAGGAGGGGAGAAAAGGACAGAAAGAAGAAGAGTGGAGGGAGTTGAGGGCAAAGAATGGAAGAGATAAGAAGCTTGTTGATGCCAAGATGAAGCTTATTTGGATGAAAGAAGAGGACAGTGTGGTGTGTGTGTGTGTGTGTGTGTGTGTGTGTGTGTGTGTGTGTGTATAAAATCCAGGTTGTGCTGGACCAAACACCACTAATTAAAGCCTATTTGGCCTGACAGAGACTAATACCTTCACATCAGAGATCCAACTTTGTCTCTCTCCCTCTATTTCCCCCTGAATGGCTTCAGTGTACCCATCACACACACACACACATGCACGCGCATACACACACACACACACACACACACTACACACACACACACACACACACACACGCACACACACACATTATCGTTATTATGTTGTACAACAAAGGCTGGTATGTGCAGGAGCTGGAACATATTTATATGTGTGTGTGTGTGTGTGTGTGTGTTACCCTGATTGGTCTTGTACTCGTCGTGCTCGTTCCATTTTCAACCCTGCATCATAAAAACACACGAATCAGAAGATTAAATGTGGAATAAATGTGAAGCTTCCTGAGTTTCTTTTGTCTTTTAAAAACGACATAAAAAAATAAACTATTTTAATTTAAAAGAGAAAAGAGTGAAAAATTTTAAGACAATAAAAGTATGTTTGTAAATTTAAGTGCGTTCATAATTATACAAATGAGCAAAATAGTGACTGAACAATAAAAACTGAGCAAAAGACGAGCAGATAAAGTGAATATATCGTGTTTATATGATCATAATATTAAATAGATTCTGTTTAACAAACGTTCAAATAACATAAAATATAAAATATAATATAAAATGAGTTTCTAACAGCTTTTATTCACCAGTTAACTTCCATGTTAGTGTATAAATAAGAGATTAAATGAGGTTTCCTACCAAAGTGCCTCGCCGGCGTCCAGGTCGGACTCGTCGCTGCTGCAGCAGGCGGCCATGTTGTCGTCAGTCAGGAGGTCATGTGATCTGCTGGTCCGCTGGCACAGGCCTGCAAACCCGGACCTGTCCAGTTTAAACACGCCGTCGTACAGCAGCTCGAACACGATGGCTGCAGGAGACGCAGAACGAGACGCAGAACGAGACGAGTCACAGGATGAAACACTCAGACTGACACATGTTCAACATCTGTCTGGTTTCTGACACTCACACTGACACATGGCGGCCGTCCTGATGTGGCTGATGGGATAAACGCTGTCGTAGTGATTCCCGTTCAGAAAACACAACTGAACCTGAAACACAACAAGAACACAAAGAAACAAAAGTGTTTTTTTTATCAAACAACATTAAAGACGGAAACACTGAATCTAAAAGTGATTCAGGTTCAGATTATAAACTTTGTCGGATCGACGTTCGCAGCATCTTTTAACTCAACTGTGAAAACAAACAAACGGAGCCGACAGACAGACAGACAGACAGGAAAGGTTGAAGCAGAACCTGTGATGAATATTTCTCTTTACGCTGCGTCTCCACGTCTTCAGTCTCACCTTGTCCTTGAAGTTGTTGTCTGTGATGTGGACGGCCGCTTTGCCGGGTTCCTGGAAGATCAGAAAATCCCTCCTGAAGAGAAACAACGAGACAAAAACACACGGAGGGAGTGAAACGAGGGGCGACGAGCCGGAGAGACCTGCTGATGTCACCTCGCTGACTCATCACCAACCGACTCTGAACTTCCTCTGAACCCCGACCTGAACCCGGCTGAGGGCGGGGACTAACACATTTTAACCACCTTAACAAAAAAAAACCCTACAAACTAAAAATATTAGTTTAAGTGTACTCTATATATTGCTGTCAGAAAGTCCTTTTAAACAAAATACCTCTGTTTTTTAATCCTCTATGCTCTCTTTTTTACTACCAGACTCCCTTAACAAAACTGCCGTTTTAACCGCACATAACAAAGGATTTGCTGGTCCACTTCTGCTTTAATCTGCTTGTTTAATATTGTAATTGTGTGACTTCAGTGCTTTAAAAACTTAGTTCTGTTTCACCAAAGTCACCCAATAACATAAATAAACTAATCAATCCAGACAGCAGCAGATCAGAAACTCCAGCGTTCTGCAAAGTAAAATCACTGATTTTGTCAAAGAAGTCTGGTGGCTTTGAAGTGAGCAGTATGAAGGCTCCACTTTCTTGTCAGAGGAAACTGTCTGATGGCAAGAAAAAGCTGTAAAAATATTTTACACACTTTTGATTTAGATTTTTAAGATCGCTAAAATGTGTTTTACGTTTCATCCAGAGAAGTTTATCACTGAGTTTCTTTCCATCTGTTGAATAAACTGACTGTGGATGTTTGGTAAAACTGAACTGTCCTTTTTAACGGACGCATATTCGACGTTTCTTACTTGTACATGACAGCCAGCGCGTTGATCTCCACCTCTCCCACCCATTGCTGAAAACAGAGAACCGTAAAATTAAAAACTATACAGAAATGAGCAGAAACAGCAGACAGATTAGACTGTTTACGATAAATTACGACATGAAATATCAACACAAAGGGAGGAACTGTGTCGCACCTGCGGGTCCTGAAGTTTGTGCAGATAATCCTCAAAGTCACCTTCAATAAACTGCAGCAGAAGAGGCGTCAACATGAGAGACGGGAGGGACGCAGTTATTGATCTCAGCCACAAAACACAGTCAAACTCACACAGACGATCAGTTAGTGTTTAAAATTGATCAATAATTCAGGATTTTACAGCCGA
>JAQMCX010000043.1:13057276-13072970 GCA_029814765.1 Acanthurus leucopareius | reverse complement strand
AGAGATACAACTTTGTCTCTCTCACTCTATTTCCCCCTGAATGGCTTCAGTGTACACATCACACACACACACACACATGCACGCGCACACACACACACACACACACACACACACACACGCACACACATGCATGCACACACGCACACACACACAAAGAACCAGCACGATGGAGGGGAAATGGGTCAGAACCAATCTTGAATAGCGACACACTCGTGCTGTGACGCTGTCACTTCCTCCTGGCAGCAGCTCCGATGCATCCCACCCGTTCTGATCTTCTTCTTCTTCTTCTTCTTCTTCTTTCTTCTTTTCTCTTCTGCTGCTTTTGTCTTTCTCCGGGCCAGTCAGCCTCCCTGCTGTTAGGGAGCTCAAGTGTGACTGTAACAGACAGAGAGGAGGGGAAACTTTGAGTTTAACTTTGAACATGATTGAGTAAAATTTTCTTGGATAATATTCTTGAGGGATACAGAAGCGAGCCAGTACTGAGCTGTCACTTTATTAACTAAAGAAATATTAATGATGTGAAAAAACTCCATCATCAGAGCACTTAGTTTAGACAGTTAACTCAAATTACATGTTTGCAGGATTGACTTCTTTTTTTCTTTAACTGTCTGCCAACCACTTTTCTTTTTTTAAAGCAATTAAATCCAACAGAGGAGGCTCAATAAAAGTGCATGATGCAACATTTAATTAACCAAAACGTTCCCACTGTTCTTGTCTCTTTAAAACCTGAAAGCTCAACACTCTCAAGATGAGTCTGAGTCAGTGTTCACCAAAGTTAATACGAAAAATTACATAGAAAATATCAGAAACTTGAGATATTGAGACTTTGTAACATCATTTGTGCATCAATATGCAACACTTTGGGGTCTTTTTAAGAGTTGTAAGTTCAGTTTTTTAGTTGCAAAAGGAGAAATGATGAGTCTTAATATGTTAAAAAAAAAGGATCTGAAAATCTGGGAGCCAAACTGTCGTTGGCAGTTAGCAATTTTCCAGAGCGTCGTTTCACCACAACACTTATACTGAGGTCCAACACTGTTCATCCATTCATCTTTGGGACACAACAAGTAAGAGTCAGCATGTTCATTTTCTGATGTCTCATTTGTTGACTGTGTCTGAACGAACCTGCAGTGTGATGGATAAATCTGGCAAACTTTCGCCTGCCAAGATGCATGAAGGTTCAGGTACAGGATATTTTTAAATGGCTTTGAGATGCAGATGAAGAAAGTTACAACAAACATCACTTAAAACAGTTTGATTATGAATAAAGTCATTATGATACGTCACATGACTCTGGCGTTGTGCAGGCAGAAAGCATGTGCCTTTGCCTTTATGGCTTTTTGGCCTAAAAAGTGTCATTTGTGTGTTTGGTGAGCAGAGTCAAAGGTGAGTAATTAAATGTTTAAGCTACAGGTGAGCAGCAGAGACGTTAGAGGAGACAGAGGTGAGGACATTTTTGCATCTTCATATGTCTGTGCATACTAAAGAAAGGAAAAGATGTTAAGTTGCATAAGTGCAGATATATTAAAATTAAAGAACTGCAGGAATTGTTATGACAATTTTAAACATTAAAGTTTGACGAATAGAGATGTTTTTTTCAGGGTTCATTCAATTCCAAGAAAGAAAGTTAAAGCTTTTAAAAGAGAAACTTCTCTAAAAGGCCTTTACTTACAATTAAAACTACTCTGCATGGCAATCAGGCTCGACACAGTGCTGCTTTTAAGTTCCTATTGTAAAAGAAATCTCCTTCAAAAGGGCAGAGTTGAATTAACTTTCTTCAAACAGCCCCTCCTCCCTCCTTCTTATTCTTTTTTTTTCTCCCACATAACTTTCCAAGTGGAGTAGATATTTTATAGAGTTTATTTTTAGAAAAACCGAGGAAAATTATTTCTTGTATAACTGCTAGAAGCTGACTGACGCAAATACGGTATGCAATTCATTATGGAATTTGATGACCTTGTTTGAGGAGCACTTCAGCACTGTTTGGTACTTTCAATACAAACAGCTCTCCCAGCCAACCTGCTGTCCTGTGGGAAAGGAGAACATCACCAATGGGAACAGACATAGATGAAAAAAATATAGAGCCGGGGAGGAGGATCTTGGAGATATGAGCGGCAAACAAAATAAAAAAGAATGTTTAAGAGACATAAAGGCAGTAAAAGTTAATCCAGCAGGGGATAAAAACTTTTACAAGCAGGGTGGGGGTTAAGGGCTATCCCTGAATTTATTCACAAAACCGAGCACATGGTGGAAAAAAAAAAAAAAAAAAAAAAAAACCCTTTATACGAACTTCTCCTCCCCTTCTTCCCTCACTTCATCCGACATTAATTATTAAAGCCCTCTCCAAAAAAAGTCAGAATGGATTTCACCGTTAAACCCGGAGTAAGTCCTCCGTTGGACACCTGCCAGAACCTATTGTGCGACGCATGAATGTTTGGTCATCAGCCAACTGGAGACTTATCCTGGATTACCATCTCAAATATGCCGGCATTTACCTACATGTAATGCTACCCCACCACCACCACCACCCTCGGCTACCACCCCACCCGTCTGTTCATCACAGGCCACAAGGCTCTGAGAGAAACGCTTTATTTAGGTCTGTTTGGGAAAGTGAAAACACAGGGCCCTTGTTCAACTGTGTGAACTCGTCGTCATGAAAAAACGAGAGCCAGCTTAACTGGAAGGGGGCATACAGTAAGTGCTGGACCTCCCACCAATCAGATTTACTCTACATTAAAGGCTAAACTGGAAGCCATACAGAAACCACATACCTCCAACAAACAAACGCTGCAAAAAAAAAAATTTCTTCTGCAAAGGCTCAGTGTGTGGGATTTAGAGGCATCTAGTGGCGAGGTTGCAGATTGCAACTGAATGAGTCCACTCACCCTCATGTCGCATGCAAGAGAGACTGTGGTAGCTGCAAAATATGTAAGAAAAAAAATAGAAAGGCCCAGTATAGAAGCAGTTTTTGGTTTGTCCTTCCTGGGCTACAGTAGAAACATGGACTATGTGGACGAGGACCTGCTTCCCTTGTAGATATAAGAGGCTCATACTGAGGCAGTGGTTCTCAAAATGAGACAAATTAGCACAGGTGGGATTTGGGTGGAGAGGGAAAAGCATGAAGTGGACCTAAGATAAATTAATATGATTAATGTTTAGAAAAAACATATAAGAGTTTGCTAAAACTATCATTCTGACCGCTAATTAACTTAAATCCAACTTATATTTGAAGATTTAAGTCTTTTGTATTAGTGGCCTCTTGCGTCTGACATGCCCACTGAGCTTTATGTAAATGAATGTGCAGTGACATCATTAATACGCAAGTGTTGGTAATTTGTCATGTGGCGGTTTTGAGACTTTTGGAGCTGCTGCTTGCTACTTTTATTGGAACATAGTTGGCAACAGTGGAGCTTAGTTATCCTGTCGAAGTGCCAAACTCTACATAGCTCAAACACACACACTTGCATCCCCGAACACTTCAGAGGAAACAGTATCTCTTCATCCTCCGGTAATGAGAACCAGACCTGCGACTGTAAGGTTGAGTCTCTGAGCCAGCTGGGAAGGTGTGAAAGAGGAAAAAGAAGCTCAATGACACTCGAGGCTTTCAACAACAACCACTGAGATTTGCCCTTGAGCAAGGTGCTGGTTTTTAAAGTGCTGATCTCAGGTTTGAATGTGTGTGTGTGAATTTTGGCGAAGGGCCATGTGGAAAAGCAGAATAACAGATAAAAAGGATTTATTTGCCATATTTATTATGTAATGGGTTTTGCACAGTAGAGATACAAGTAACATCTCAAATTGAAATAAACCTTCGATACATGAACCAAGCGGAGGAATGTTTGGACCAGACGTATCTCTGCCGTCTTATCTGAGTCTTGAGACAAAACATCACAGTGGCGATCCTGCCTGAGTACTTCCTGTACTGCTGTTAACATCTGTAATCTGTCTCTGTGTGTTCAGATGCTTAAGACAAAGAGCTGCTTCCACATGTCTGATTCAGCCGACAAGGAAGTGAAGCAACAAGGCAACAAGGCAACAAGGCAGTGATACTCTCACAGCAGATTTAGAGCTCCTCTAACTGCTGCAGACGACTGTCGACACAAGGAGAACGACAGAATCAGTTTAAGAAAGTTTAAGAAACAATTTGCTTAACTAAAGCCTAATAACAGCCATTATAATTAAGACAGAGGAAGAAGAGGAAGTTAACATTATAGAGCATCAAAGTCCATGTACGGAGGAGGTGAAGGTGTATGAAACAACAGAATATCAGACCTTACAAGGAAGATAGCTCCTCTAAAAAACGTAAGAAAAACCCAACCATAACATGTCTCATTGAAAAACAAATTTATATTTCTGCAAAGTTTTGTAACAGCTTTAGAAAGGTACAGACAAGTTTGGTTATAACACATTTTAATGTGTAACGCTGAAGGAAACAGAAAAATTCATTTTTGTCATTTGATTTGCAGGACTTTTTTCCCAGTTAAACAATATTTAGGTTATTATAAATTAATCAACACAATAGACTTCAGATGCTCTGTTACGACACAGAAGAAACAAAGAAACAACATAATTGTTACTAATAATGAAGGTGGTGAAGTTTTCTTGAGTTTTAGAGCCTTATAAAGGTTCACACACAAGTAAACAAAATAGAGAAACAAACAAACAAATAA
Source organism: Acanthurus leucopareius (assembly GCA_029814765.1). Classification (NCBI taxonomy): domain Eukaryota; kingdom Metazoa; phylum Chordata; class Actinopteri; order Acanthuriformes; family Acanthuridae; genus Acanthurus; species Acanthurus leucopareius. The sequence continues at coordinate 13,068,303 of JAQMCX010000043.1, read as the reverse complement.
GATTATGAAATCATTTTAATTCAAACATTTAAAGTTTTTTTTGTTTTACGTAACAGATTTTGTTGATAAAGCAGCAGATTGTGTTAAAAGTCAAGCATTTTTCAAGAAGTATTCTTAGAGTTCAAGTATTTCTTAACCTCAAAAACATAATAGTTGAAATTGTGCATTTTTCCAAACGTTCAAGACTTTGTGTGAACCCTTTTTAATCAGCTTGCATTTATTGTTGCCAAATGGTGATTCAACCTAAAAAGACTTCACAGAAGTTTTGACTTTTGTTGATTTACACATCGCTGAGTAAGATTTTGTTGGGAAGTGATACTTGGTAAAGGCTGTGAACTTGTCTGAGTGAAGCCTCATGTTGAAACATTACACACAAAAAAAATCCCTCAAGAGTCGATGTTTGACTCCCGTCGTGATGCAAAGATTAGACACACAGGAAAAGATGGTTTGGGCCAAAACTCCTCAAGATACTCATCTATGTGTCACCACATCTATCTCAACCCATCATATCCTGTCACACGGTGACATCAACTTCAAGTTTTCTGTAACAGAAAAGGGAAATTCTGATCTAAATTTAAAATCTTTGTCATCTTAAACTGTGAATCTTCAGTCATGAAAACCAACGCCAGGTTAAAATGAAACTATCTGATAAACTGTCATGTTTTGTGAGGCATGTGAGGGGTCTGAGGTGTTGACATGTGTCCAGGTCATTTATGCCATGATGTCACATTAAAGAAAATGATGTTTTTGAATCAAAAGAAAATAGGAAGATCCCTGTTTTACTAAAAGACTGATCAAATTTAAGTAGTTAAGTTATAAATCATGCACATGCTTCTTTATTATCACTGATGCTGAGGTTGTTTTGAGGCAAACGGATCAGACTGTGTTCATAGTTGCTTCCAGTTGTAAATATGTGATTTTTGAGAACACTTTTTAAAAACAACACTCATTATCAGCTACTGTAAAATGAATTTACTTAAAGGAACACTAAACTGCATGTGTGTGTACAGTTTTGAATATTGATAAAGTCTTTCCAGCCAGAGTTTTAATTTTTTTTGTCCTTATAACATGTTGATTTCTACAGGATCATGTTGCTCTTAATGATCTGTGACATTTTAGGACTCAGCAGAATTATCAGTTCTTTATTTTAAGTAAGATTTTTAATAGAATTCTTAATCAAAATTCTACATGTCATTATATAGGATTTAATATAAGTTGTCTTCATGTCCTCGGCCTGACCGTCTTCCATTTCCACTCAGCTGCAGCAGAAGGTCAAACCCTCTTCCCTTTTCCTCTTCCTCCAATTCTATCACCTCTCCCTCCGATGTTTGCCAATTGATTTGCACGATAAGATGATGATGATCATCGTAATTTAAAAAAAACACATGAGGAAACAAACACCACTCTTATTGGGATGACGATGACTCCCCAGCTGACAGCTGTTCGAAAAAAACCATGAGTGTGAAAACAGGCGCCGCCGGACCTTTTGACCGGTGGAACATTTGATTCAAACGTTTGTTCGTCCCCAATTGTTCATCGTTTCAGTTGGGAGACTTTAATCTCCCCTACGGAAATAATTGGGAGGCAGTGAGGGAGTTAATTGTGTTTTCCACTGATGAATCATCAGGAAGTGCTGGTGAACCCTGCTGACCACACACACACACACACACGCACACGAATGCATGCAAGCACACACACATGCACACACACACTAAGGGGTACATTTTGACTAACTGTTAGCACATGCGCTACAAATTAACAGACACAAGAGGCTACGCTAACATGCACAACTCACCCCTGCACACTTTTTCACATGCATAAAACACTTAGATGAACATTTACACACATTCACACACACACACACTGACCACACACTCTCAGAGACCATGTATGCATGTATTTACCCCTGTATGCATGCTCACACACTCTGTACAGTACAGTAAAGCAGGCTCATGAGCACCAACAACCACTGCAGCTAAACCCCTCTCTCTCTCTCTCTCTCTCTCTCTCTCTTGCTATCACTCTCATTTTCAACCTCTCTCGCCCCTTCTGTTGCTCTATTTTGCTGCTGTTTCAAAAGATTAAGAGGCCAATTAGTAAAGCTCTCACGGCAGTTATTGCCACGCTGGGAACTGGAAAGAGAAGAAATCCCCCTCTCTCCTCTTCCAAAAGAAGGATTTCTGCCTCATTGTCGCAGAGTTGGGAGCGAAGGATGTGGGGTGTATGAGGAGGGCCGCTGATGTGGTCATTTTGGCTCAGAAACAATGCTGTGCTGTCTAAAGAGGGGTAATGGAGGGAAGTAGCGGAGGTAATGTTTGCCCTGCGTGTGCGTTCACATGTGATACAAACACTTTACACACACACACACATATAATGAGGTGACATCATGGCATCACTCGGACGCCGGAAGCATCGTATTAACTCCAAATCAGGCTGATGACACAGACGCTTTGTGTGAGTGTAATGAACACCAGAAATGACAAAGTGGAACAGAGTGTGAGCCCGTTCCCGGGATTAGTGTGTTGGAGTCACTGTGAACGTGACTCCACCCCAAACACTTGTTTGCTTGTACTTTCAGTCTGATATTTTTGGGTATTATTTTCTCACGAGTTACTCTGTTCCGTTCCACCTTATCTGAGTTTTTTTAATCTTTACTTTGATTGGTGATTTGATACATTTCCAACGGTAACTGTTGACAAAACCAACATGGTATTTGCTACATGCAGCGGAGACCAAGATAAGAAAAGATGAGATTATAAAGATGCATTGTTTTAGAAATGAAACCTGTTTTGTTGCTGCATTACATTCTGGTCTAATAAGAATACACACAACATATGTTTAAGCACCAGTGAGACACTTTTGAAAGACACACCAGGATTTCAGTTAACTAAACCCATCTGTGGAAATTCAGAAGCTCAGAGCAAAGTGTCAGTACAAAGAACAAAAAAGTCTCCACATGAAGAGATCAGGTGGTTTGTTGGGTAAAACTTGGGACTTTTAGTCAGGGATCATGTCCGGTTTGATCCATCTCCTTCTCTACTCACCTGCTTCTGCAGTGGACACTGTTAATGTTCAGTTGTTACTGCATTAAATTCACATCTCTAAGAGAAAATATGTGACCGTTGAATGTTAATGCATCATGAAGAGACTTTCGTATAAGCTTTTAATCTGCAGCTGGACTCTGTTGGTGTAAAAAGTACAATCCAAAGGCTTTTAAAGTTATCATGTTGCTAAAATTAGAGCAATGTAGGCACAAATTATTGACCTCCAACTAGGTTTTATCAAGAATTTTGTAATAAGCTATTAGAAAACAGCTCCACATATGACAAAAGAAAAACAAATATGTGAGCACTTATATATTAGGATGAAATAGATTTACACACAGTAGTATGACGGATGCCTGACAAAAAAACGAAGGATTTTACTTCCCTGTTGTTTAGACATTTCACAGTTTAAGAGCAGAGGATAAAAATATGCCCTACGTATGGCCACATGTTGGTGCCATCTGTGCCAAAAAGTTAAACTTTCCCTCTGTAATAAGTATTCTAGGCACCATTTCAACGTACTTGCATAACTAACTCTGAACATGTCAACAGTTTTGACATGTTCCCAGACAGTCCAACCAAAGAGAGCAGGTTCCCAAGGTCCTCTGCTCGGGTCACGTGGGCAAGCTGAAGAAGAAGAAGAAGAAGGCCACAGGATGCAGAAAGATACAGTGTGTAAGTGTGTGATCCTTTTGTTAAGTTTATGTATCACACATCTGTTTACCCAAGGTCAAGAAAGAAACTATGCGCTCATTAACCTCTAAGTATATGTCACTGATATCAGTCAAATGGATTTCGATGCATCCTGGAAACTCACAGCCAAACAAACAAAAACAGTTCAACCCCGAAGATGTTAATTACAGGCTGTGAAGCTGGATTTCAACTCCGAGAGGCAGAGATATGTCTCATTATTTTCAGTAAGCAGAGAAACAGACATAAAGTAAGATGAAAATGGCCGGTGTGCAGTCGTTACACAGGCATGTGTGCACACAGTCAACAAAACACCTTTGATCCAAAGCTGCAGCTAATGAATTTTTAATCAAGTACCAAGCTCAGAGGTATTTGAGAATTTCAAAACCTGATGCCAAATTTTACACTGGAATGCAAAAGCCTCAGACAGTATTATTCTGACAGCATTTTTTTTTGGCAAAGGTAACAAAGCTGAAGCATACTTTTGTGCGCTTATGTGTTAATTATGCATGCGATTATGTTGCTATTACCCGCTTTCCAACTCGCCAGCAGGTGACGGCGGTAAGACAAGAGATTCTCACTTGTGTTGAGACATGAAGTAGCCTGGCTCCACTCTCCTTTTCATCAGCCCTCATTATTATCCTCTAAATCACTGCAGAGAAGTCATTAAAAGTCCTGGATACGCCAGAGACGAGTGCTCAACAAGCCCGAGCTGGAGGGGGCTGAACATGAGTGGGTGGAGGGTGAACCCCAGAGGGAAAAGTTGAAAAAGCCGGTTGAGACTGTGCACTTAAAAGGCACTAATCAGTGGTTTGTCTTATTAATCAGTCTGGCAGTGTTTGCCAACGAGAGCTGCTTGAGATTATAGTCTTGGTGAACACCTACGCTTTAGTTTTGGTGGTGCTGCATGAAAACAGAATGAAAAACATTTTTTTTATTATCCATAAAAACCAAATATGCAGACAGATGAACCAGTGAAAATTTAAGCTAATTGTTTTACTATTTGAATCTTCTGTCAACACTTTCATCAGCAGCATTTTAATTACAGTAGGCAGCTGCTTTTTAATCAAGATCCATAAAGACCCACAATAAACTACCTACCAAGCACCAAACGGCAAAACTTTGGCACAAAGTTTGTTATTAACACACAGATGCAGCCGGTGGCTCCTTCAAACTTGCCACCTTGTTGTTTTACGTGTTTTTTGTTCATTTGATTGTTTGTTTTTTGGCCTAATTCATTTTTTCACTGAAGAGAAATGCATCACCTGTGAGAGAAATACACTTATCAGCACAGGAAAAAGGACCTTTGACCCCCAACCAGATTGTCCAAAGAGGTGAGGAGGGGGAGTCGGGGATAAAAGCTATCAGCCCTGCTTTGGACTTCAGGCTGCTTCCAGCTGACGTCTTATTGCAGGAAAATGAAATGGATGAAATGGGATTCTTGATGACCAAGCAGCAGAAAATTGGAGACTGTTGTGTCCACATTTTTGCAGAGACCTGTCTCCACCACAACATCCTGGATTAAACTGGTGCACCCGATGGGAGGACACTGTTCCAAGCCAGCAGAGCGCAGGAGGAAGAGGAGGCAGACGGTGTGTTTTACCTCAGTGACTCTTGGTGCTCAAACTACTTGCTGTTAATGGACATTATTATTATTTTATGGATATTTAACTTTTAAAAGTGAAGATGTCGACCAGTCTTGTGTTGTTTACTTTCACTGCGATATGCAAACTTAAAAAAAAACCTAAAATATAATTTTTTGGCATATTTGTTTACTGTGTATATAAATAAAAACTGCACATATTGCACTTTATTCTTTCATAATCTGTTCTGTCGTATGTGTGAAGCATGTAACCCCGTGTTGTTGTACAAGGACAAATGAATTACCTTAATAATTTTATTTTGCAGCAACGAGCCCAACTTTTCCCTTCAGAGTTGGTGGAAAGCCAAACAAAGCTTACAGAAGAGTGAATATTGACTTTACATGACCTCAAATGATTGTTCATGTTGTGTTTGCTCAGTCTGTAAATAAACCGCTGTTTGCAAACAAGGTTATCATATCAACTTTTTAATGTTATACAATGTTGTGTTTACAACCAGTTTGTCAAAGTTTCCATAAAATCCATAAATACAGACTAAAACAACTTCAATTTCTGGGTAATGATATTTTTTTGCTTTCTTAGGTGTATCAATTTTGCTAATAGTGAAAAAAGAGCTTTGAAAAGTTCTCAGTACAGAATTAAACAGTATAACTGTGTAAAGACCTCACTGGAAAGACTTCTGAGAAGTTATGGGACATTATCAAACCTCAGTTTATCTCAAGAAGTTATTGTTTGGCCTCCTGACCATAAAGTCACCTTGAAATAACTGATAAGTTTCTGATAAACTGCGTAAAAATATGTACACGGGTGATTTTATTTTCATGTTCAGCTGCTGTTGTGGCCTCATGGCTCTGAATGAGGTCAGTATAGCCAACAAAGATGCACCTCAACAGAAGACAGCAAGAACTTTAGATCTTCTCCACCATCATAGGACCTGAAAATGCCTTTTTACTTATGGAAACCTAATTTTGAACCGGTCAGAGCATTTTAAACAGAAATAAATTGGTTTGAAAGCCAAACTGAAGTGGGCGTGTCAAAGGTCAGCTGGTGTTGATCTTTGATTAGAACGAATCCACTTAAAACTGGAGGAAACATGATCTGGTTTGGTTGATACCTTCAAGGTCTCAAGAATCCTGAACAGAAACTGTCTCAGCACTGAAGATAATTTGGTTTAAAAAACAGCTTTAATCTTATTTATTTCATCTGTGTTTCGGCAAAAATCTAAATGTTGTTGTCACATGATTTAGGTTTTTCTTTTAGCAACAAGTAAGAAAGATTTGATACTGATAATGAACATCGAAGTTATGGTGATTTGGTGATTCTACCTGATACTTAGATTTTATTATGCTAGCACAAGTTTAACACCTGATCAATAATGCCTTTATGTTTTTATATGAAATTGAGACCTAAACACTGACATGAATGTTACCAACATGTTAAACAAACAAACAAATAAACAAAAAAAACTCATCCAATTGACGGCAATAACAAGACATGATATTTGTTAATGATATTTTAAGAATTATTATTTGAAAGAGGCCAAATATGAACATCTCAGAATAGAATAATAAGCTGTCATATTGTATAAAAAAATATAAAAAGCATGCAAAATATTCAACTTAATCTCTTCTTTTCATACAGAGCAGCATGAGAACAATCAGTGACTGTTCTGTCAGAGGTTATCAAACATCTGAGGGGGTTTTACTGAAGTTTCAACACTTGAGTCATGACAAAACATCAGCAGGCTTATTGTGACTATCTGTTTCTACCTCATGGTTCAGCTGCTAAGCTACATTAAGGGCTGTGATCCATTTTCCTCAGTGTTATTTTACTCCTTGTCTTGTCTTTATCAGACAGCTTCTTCTATTTATTCTTCTTAAATGTCTTTACATTACTGTATTGAAATAAAGGTGATTAATATGCATGGCCTTGTTAGCAAAGGCTTCCTGTTTCTTTACTGTTTTAACTTATTTGTCTGAATGACTGCTGACATCATGTGCTGGAAAGATGGCGACCCCTAGAGGACGTAAGTTGAACTGCTGGTATTAGGTCGGCCCTCGGGATTATCTCTACACTGATGAAATAAGCTTTTTTAATGATCTTAATTAGAGCTTAATATGATTAATTAAAATAAGCACTTTATAAATAAAAGTGGGATAAAGAGTTAGAAATTTGTCCACATGTGTGCAGATCTTCTGTTCAAGGAGTTCAGGGACGAGTCAACAGGATTCACGAGGTTCGAAAGTGGATCTGCTCAGCTGAAAGATCCACTTCAAGCTTCAGATGGGACACAATGCTCATGATTTGATCCACAAAAGTTCAGAATAAACTCTCTCTAACTTCACACTAAAAATCAAAGACGTGAGGGTGAGCGATTCAAGGTTTTACTGCTGTAAAGAAACTGATTTACCTAAAAACCCGCCCATCCTTCAGAGCTGAGCTCCTCTTTGCAGACATTAGTGGATGAGTCCTTCTCCATCACATGTCCAACAGGTTTGGTTTCAACAAATCTCCACAAAAACTTCTCTTACAGTTAGCTTAAAATACAGTGAAAGTCAAAATTGAAAGAATAGATGAATAATTATGTATTTTAAGTTGTCACAGTGTCATATCTTTACTTTCTTTAAAAAAAAAACAGTTTTTACCTCCTACTTGACACAGTGAGTTCAGTTCAATATTTATTACACACTTTAACATATTAAAGAAAATGATCAAAATGTTGTTCATCATCTTTAACAACAGCACATGTTCATAAATCTGCACAAAGACGTATTAAACTGACCTGTTACACCAGCTTTCCTTTCACTGACTCCCAAACTGCTTATAAGTTGCATTAAGGTAGACACTTATATACATAAATACATAAAGAGTTTTATATTTTACAGCTTTGAAAGGCCTTGAGGTTCTGCTCTCTGCTGAAGTCTGTGAATATGAACAAACTTATGGCCTGTTAGAACTTTGGACTGGGACATTTTTGTCTCTTGTCTCCAATGTGAGCGAGGAAATAAAAAATAAGATGATGTAAATAGTGTTAAAACATCAGAGGAGCTGAACAAAATAACATAAACACCTTATGAAATTAACCCGACGTGCCAGATGGTTTGCGTCACTGAACCGTTTGCAAAGTCGTCAACGGAAAAGTGTCTGGCAGAGGGCAGGCGTTTTTGAATTCTTGGCAGGACATTAGATGAACCATCTATCTATTACGGGTCGACTTCAACCAATCAGATCAATTAATTACATAATATGGTTACAAGCAGAGCCGGTTAGTAAATCAACCTGCTGAAGCCAAAAGAGAAAACATGTTTTCCATTGAGAAAAGGAATTCTTTTCTCAATGGAAAACATTCTTTGCTCCTCTTTCAACAAGAAAAAACACTCTCCAGTGGTGTTAAGGCATCATTTATGCTAACTTCTGTATCAGCCGCCACTGTTGAACTGCCGTGGTTGCTGAAAACAAACAGTGGCTTCTCTCTTGCTATTTATCACCGCTAAAACCACGCTGCTGCAGTTCCTAATAGATGCTGCTGACTGATCTGAACCACCGTGTTTCCGAAACAAGCGTACAGCTGAAGCCTTGACAAGATGGATTTGTGAGATTAAGTGATCATGTGATGTCACGGTGACGAGAGAGCTTTCCTCATGAAGCTAACATGCAGTGGGCGACATGGAAAAGCTAGTTTCAAGACTTCACATGGTGTCATTTCTGATGAGAATGTCAGAGATGTTGGTTCATCCTATTTATTTTTTTCTTTTTTAAAATTTTATTTTAAGGCTTGCCATCAGGTGACTCTCCCCTGATGGTTTTAATCACTGGAATAACTCCAATATCAAAGCAGGGACGGACGAGTGCGAAGCCAAGTGCAAACAACAGAGCTGTATTATTAATTTGTCAAAGGTCATGGGGAACTTTTCTGCCTTATATGCATGCATGATTCACTGTTTCACTCTTAGGCTTGTTATCTACAGTTCCTTTTAATTTAAGTTCACTCCATGCCTGCAAGTTTCAAGTCCACAAACATGAGCTTTTAAGGATACACTTTGAAGTAGGAGGTGCAATGCATGTTTCCTGTGTGAGTGATGCAAGTGGGCAACCAGCCGGAGATCAAAAAAGCTTGTAATAACGGTATGTGACACTGAGAGATAAACTCTCCACAATAATAACTGAACCTACCAGAATCTTTGATTACAATCTTTTCTTTTTTAAAGTGTACAGTTTTTAATATTTCTTCCATAATAGTTTAATCAAAGTCTTAGCTAGATATAAATGGCCCATTTCAAATATGTTCAAATTGTGGACTATCAGTTTACTTACCAAGACTAATGTATTGATCTTAATCTATTAAACTATCTGGTTGTAACCGGTAACGAGACACAACTTATAAAGGATTGTGAAAAACGAAAATAAAAAGGATCAAGTTGTTTCATAATGAAACTTGCTTCATAGTGAAGGTTTTACGTGTGTGTGTGTGTGTGTATATGTGTGTATGTGTGTGTGTGTGTGTGTGTGTGTGTACTTCTGTGCTTTTTGTGAAAAAAAGGCAGTGCAGCTATTTCTGACTTGTTGGCCACATCTGATATGTGGCAGAAACTCTGACACGAATGGCTTGTAGCAACATTTCGTGGCTGTTTCTGACACATTTAAACTGGTGTCACTCGCTGATGATTCGATGGTGTGACTGCAAACCTCTTTTGCTCGAAAGTTCTCACACTCTTAAATACATGTATGTTGCCCTGCACGCAATGTTTTATGATGATAGACATTGCGTCGGCAGCTCTCACTTCCTCTTAATTTTCAAACCACAAATAGACTGAACATTTCACTGCCCTTCCTTCAATTTAAACAACTCTTTTGATTAACAGAGTTCAATTCAGTCCTGTTGCATGGTTCATTAAGTGCAAGAATGTGAAAAAAACTCACTGAGGACGAGCTCAAAGTGACTAAATTTAACATCAAGTAGTTGCCACACTGTGTGAATTCTCCATCACAGGTTTTGGTCTGACCAAGAATAAATAATGAGGAAGGAAGTGACTGCTGATGTCAAAGCTGCATGTAGTTTGTTGGCCAGCAGCCGTCACATTGATCAACAGTCCAGTCTGTTAGCTGCTTTGGTTTTGTATTACACCGGCAGGTGTGATTGTGTCACTGAACAACACAGTGGACTTTCTGATCAGAAGCTGAAGACGACGACAGCCATGTTGCAGGCAGAAGCTGGATTTGTGTTAATGTGGTTTGTTCTGTCCATCTCAGGTATGAATAACAGTTTTTCTTCTTTAAATATGATATTTAACTAAAAATTGAAAAAGAAAAATGCATTTTCTAAAGTAAAGGTGTGATATGAAAATCAAAAATTCAGTGTTAGTTGCCAGGATTTTCTTTGCTGTTGTAGGTGTCTGATACTAGAACCATGATGAGAAAAAAGGTAGCTGCAAATAAAATAAGTAAAACTATAAGTAATAATTTGCTCACCATTTCTGACTTACAGCCCCATTTAAATGAAAACACTACTAGATGAGTTTTGACCTCTTACAATTCATTGATTTTTGTAAATATTTGTTTTTCCTGAATTTGATGCAACACATTGAAACAACTTGGGACATGAGCAGCAAAAATTGAACAGGTTCACTGGTAAAAGGTGATGTTGTCATGATTGGGTATAAAAGAGGCATCATGGAAAGTTTCAGTCCTCTGC
>JAQMCX010000043.1:13036920-13057177 GCA_029814765.1 Acanthurus leucopareius | reverse complement strand
AATTTTAAACATTTCACTTACCAGAAGGAGGAGGACTTCCAGACAGTATCCTGAAATCTCAGACAACTTAGAGCAGGTAAATAAAAGAATGAATGTTCCTGATTCGTTAGAGAAACTATTTTCTATCCTGATTCTCTTTAAAAATAATGAACAGAGGCTTCAACTTCAACAATAACTTTTAATTTAGTGTAAAACAAAATTACAGTACTTTTCTTGTCTCTTTATCAGGTAAACTTCTGTCCTGTGTAACTATTTTCTATCCTGATTCTCTTTAAAAAGAATGAACAGAAGTTTCAGCTTCAGCAATAACTTTAAGTGTAGTGTAATGTAATATTACAGTACTTTTCTTGTCTCTTTATCAGGTAAACTTCTGTCCTGTGTACGATGAAATCTTAACTCCATCTCACCTCACTGTGAATAAACAGGCCGACAACCTGAACATCATTGACACCTCAGGTGCTCACTGAGAACGCTGATGGATTCCCATGCCTGTTCGAGGGGGTGAAACCTGGGAACTGTTAGTTAGTAACAACACTTAAAAAATACCCGTTTCTGTTACAATTAATAAAGTTATAAGATATTGATTTAGGAGTATTTGTTATCTTGCATAAACAAGACTTATTGTGACTTAAAATTTGTTTCTAGGTGACTTTTTTCATTTTTTAGGAACTATTTGCCTCAGGTATATATCTTTAGCAATATTAATGTGGTGTAAGGTTTGTGGTACATAGGACAAACCATTTAAGCCATCACTTTAAAATACACATTAAAGAGGAAAATCCACTCTGAAAAAGTCACAGAGGGTGATTTGGGTCTCAATTGTGTTTTAATTTCTGAATTTTTGTTTAAATTATCCTGTCCACCACCTGTAATTCTTGTAAATTTAAGTCAATGTGGCAGCTAAGTACTTATTGTTAATAGAATAGATGAACTTAAAGCAGCTAAGTTCTTTGATGTTGTTGTTGCTGCTAGCAATCCTGTATATATATATTTTTTGCTAACAATAGTTAGCATGAGCTTCAGCTACCTCTTTTTCTTAAACTGAGCTAAAGAATTTATGTTATTGTCTTTCTTAACACCTTCAGAGGCAACAGGCCTGACAATTCAGAAAGCTATTGCAGACATGATGTTGAAATACTCACCCAACATAAAATTATCTGTCTAATGTGTCATCATTAGAGGCGGTAACACTGTGAGCGTTAGTTGACTGATTAATGGTTAACTTTGTTTTGGAATTTTTCTTTTCTCTGGTTTTTTTTTTAGATCAGCTTGTGTTTTTTATGCTTTTCTGAAAGTGAAGTGTCAAAAATAAATATATTTGCAGCATTTTTTAAAGGTGTCACCATATGTAAACATATTTTTGAACATAAAGTTCATGTTATTATCCATTTTTTGCCACATGTTGCAATCTTTAGACATTTAACTATTTGGTGGCTGTCAAGAACCAATAAAGGATGCAAATATGAGTTATCAGTTTAGGTATTGTGGTAATTTTTCACTGTTGAAATATCCTCTAGATTGTAAATTTAATAAAGTTGATTAAGTTGTCTCACACTTGTACTCAGAATCACTTATAGCCACAATAAAACATAAAGGGAAGCAGTCAGAGTCAGCTTGAATTAGTCTGTGAGTCAGATATTTCTGATACAACAAAGACACAAACAAGACATAGATACAAGTTAAGTTCATGTTAATATATTTTAATATTGTGTCAGTATACACTTCAGTAATAACTCAAATACAAAAAACGGGAATTATAAGTTTATGCAAAATTTGCATGTCATTAGAAACAAAGCTCATCCAATCATCTCACAGCTCATTTTTTTAACAGATTTTTCTTTCACATATTGGCGTCACGAACAGGATCTTACTGGGCAATAGAACATAAACATTCATACCCTCAGCCTTGGTTGCAATGGTGAGGGCAAACGGGGAGGGTCTGCACAAATAATTGTAAGACACAACATTGATTTAAAAAAGGGACTGTATGACACAGCCATCAACTCTGCTCTACTTAAGCGTAAAGACGTATAGTGGCAAATGAAGAGGTGAAAAGGCCTAGGGGGTTTGAGAAATTCCTTCACAGCAGGTATAGTGACTGTCAGTGGCTGTTAAATTACTTTAAGGCTGTATCAGTATTTTAATTCTGATTTGAGTCTCCATCATCTCAGACCTGCAGGTGAAGGTGATTCCCTCCACAGAGCAACAGACAGCGATTTAGCTCAACTAATGATTTTAGCACAATTTAGCTCCTCATCATGTTACAATACCTCTGGCTAATTTATGTATATTTTCATGAAATAATTGTATTATACATGTACTGGAACTTTAAAATTCGAAAGCTAATGAAAAAAAACATTTTTTTACTTATTTCACAAAAAAACTGACATCATTTCTTGCCATTCAGATTCAGTGACATTGACCTGCTTTAATGTGACCTATGCTAAAGGAAGAATGTGCTCACATAAGCAGACATCAGAACAGAAGTCCTGCTCCATCACATATCCAACAGGTTAAAAATGTCTTACATCTACAAAACACACACACACACAAACATCTTATTGCTTTAAAGTCATTTCTCAAAAAAAAGATTTATTTCATATCTGAAACACAGAGGGATTCAATAACTGATTTTGAGTCTGATATGTCAGTGAGAATGTGACCGATGCAACAAAGACACAAAAAAGCAATAGATACAAGTTAAGTTCATATTAATATATTTTAATATCATGTCAGTATACACTTCAGTAATAACTCAAATACAAAAAAACATAGGAAATTTGTTGTATACATTGTTTCAGGTTGTGCAGGTAAAAGTAGGTCTTACGTCTGTCTCATTGTCCTTCAAGTACGTTGAAAATTCAAGTCTAGTTTCAAGTCCAGTTGTAATGATGCATAAATATGTGCTCAATATACTTTTACAATGTACAATGTGAAAGCAAGTTAACAGCGGATTTTAAGTTGAATTTTGTGTATAAAGCCAATATATATATATATATATATATATAACTCAAACAATAAAGGCATGAGAATGTGCTGCAGATAAAAGAAAAATACACATCTGTGTCCCAGACACATAAGGCAGAAATGTAAATATCATTATCTTTCCACCACCATCTCTTCAGCTATGCTACACTCTGCAGTAGTACTGCAGTAACATCATTGTGATCCTCCATTTGATCATATGACCTTATGAAGAATGTCAGTTTATCCAGTATCTCTGTCGCTGCTTTGGGTTAAAATAAAGAACAAAGAGAAGTAGAAATGAGAAGTGTTACACAGTGATTTTTTCACCAAGCAAACTTAGATTCAGTCAGTGCTACTTTTAGTTTGATTTTTTTAAATTCACCTCGCCTACATTTCCTTTTATTAACATACTTAAGAGGAGCAAACTCTTCATTTTCCTTCAGTGATTTATGTAAAAAAAAAAACAGTCATCTTGATGAAGCATGATAGTGAAAATGTGACATGATGCTACAGTAGTTGCCTTTAATAGGCAACCTAAAGTCAGTCACAACTCCGTGTCTAGTTTTCATTGCTTGTCTTGTTTCACACATTTGCTACTGTGTTGCGACAGCTGTCTGACAGCTTGATTATGAAAGTTATGGTGGTTATGTGGTTGTAGGGATGTTGGTTTTAAAAAAAAAAGAGCACACCAACACAGACGTCACAATCTCATATCAGGTTCATGGCTCACTAATCTTTGTGCCATCACAGGACTTGCCCTTTGTCTTCATATTCTTCATCTCCTCTGCTTTCATAGTCCCATGTTCCCAGCCTCTCCTTGGGATTTTCTTTCTGCTTTTCAGTTGTCCAGTAGCAGCTTTGCCAGGGCCTGGAGAGTTTCCCTCTTTTCATACAGGTACATCTGGGTTTCCCACAGCATGTTCACCAGGACTGCATCGCTCACCTCATCCAGCATCACCTCCTGAGACAACTGGGGACTCAATCTGCACAAAAGACAATAAATAGAGTCATTTGAACGGATTGTTGAAGTACTACGGAAACAATGACAACAGCAAAAAAGGGTTATTAAAATACAATATTAGATAAATGTCAATGTGACAAACACTAATAATATTCAACATATTTAAGCCTGCACGATTGTATTTGAACATTGAGTGGTATTTTTACCAACTAATTAAACTAGATTTGATATTTGATATTATACTGGATTGGACTGCTAAGTATCGCTAGACAGTTAAGGGTTAAAAACTTGTTTGATAGCATGAGTTGATTTACTGTTGCCTCTGAAACACAGGAAAGGAAGGGTGGGAAAATATGAGTGACAACAACAAGTGGGTGGCGTGGTTTTGGTTAAACTGTGTATTTAGAAAGACAAATGAGGACAGGCTGAATTGGTGTTAAAACAGGAAGTAAAAATAACATCAAACTAGAACCAAAGTACAGCCTGTTCATAGTCTGCAGACCTGTGGTAGATGGTGTCGATCATTTCACACCAGGCTCTCGCTCTGTCCACTGCACAGCCATCAGAGTCTGTACACTGTCTCATCAGAGAGGGAGAGATTTAGAATCAGAAACAAAAAGACACCTTATGAAAAACTACTGCCATAAGTTATTTTATCTATAATATTAGGAACACTGAAAGCCGTCACTACAAGTGGACTGCAGAACTCTGATTGGACGAGTTAAGCTAAAATGTATGGTTTCAGCTGTGGAATTGGATGATGAGTATCTAATAGTCACTGATTTAACTGAGAAACAAAACCCTGTGATCACAAACACATAGATGCAGGTGCCGCAGCTGCACTTACACAGTCCACCAGCATCTTGCCCAGCTCTTTGGCTCCTACAAAGCTCTTGGCCAGCTCCAGAGGGTTGGAGGGTCGAAAAACATCCACAGAGCTCACCACCACTTGAGGAGGTTTACCTGGGGAAGCACAGTGTGTAAAATCAGGTCTGTGAAGTCAGTTTTCATAAACAGCAGTCATCACATCATATATGACAGCTAATTGACGTTGCATGGCTTATTTTAAATTGACATAAAGTACATTGTCACAGCCGCTGTGTGCCATTTTTACCCTGACAGCAAATGAAAGCCTGATTAAAATTTATTCCTGCTGACAAGCAAAAATGAGGTGAGACATAACAGGAAGTGTAAGAAAGAAAAGAAAAGAGAAGCATTTGGAAGGGGAATAACTTAAAAGGTCCAGTGAGTAAGATCTGGTGGCATCTAGTGATGAAGTTGCAAATTGCACCTGACTAAAAATCCCTCTGATCAACTTCCCCTTCAAAGTGTATGTTGGAAGCTTCATTGGCAGCAAATTGAAAAATCAAATTAAGAAAATCATCTCAATGCCTGTGAGTGTATGTTTGAAAATTTGCTAATGAAAGTAATAATATTATAAATAATTTACAAATACAGTACAACAATAATGATCCAAATCTCACTTTTTTTTAAATTAAGACATAAGAATATGTACAGGTCTACATTGTTATGGTCAAACATTCAAGCAGAATACAAACTGATTGTGGATGAGAAACAACACATACAGGCCCAGTTTTCAAATAAAGTTAGTTCAAAATGAAAATGCGTTTTTGTCATGTTCAGAAACAATGAAGCTTACCTGTACCAAGAGAAACCACCACACCCAACTTCTTGATATTCTCCCCATGAGCCTGAGAGGGAGGACGAAAATACATGCGAGTTAGCAACTGTGAATTTAATGGAAGACCAGGGGAGAAGTAAAAATAGACGCAGCTGTCAGGTTACCAACCTCTGCTTTGAAAGCTTTATTGTACTGATGGATTTCAGACATGGCATCTAATGTTGGATTATTGGCCAGCAGCCCTCCATCCAGAAAGCGTCCCATTGGTCGGAAGTATGTCGGGGCAGCGCCGCTGGAGCGGGCGGCTCGCCACACAAGCTGTTCTGTGAATACAGATATGAACGTTTATGGGGGTAAAAAGTTTACAAAGATATGAAACAGTTAATCTGATGCTTTTATTGTGGGTGAAGACTTTAAGACTCCAATTTCCAGAAGCTTACAAGCAATCATTAAGTCATTAAATCATTAAATATTCATATTCATCCATGCTGAAGAGGTCAGAGGACTGAAACTTATTTTATTCTTATGTGTAATTAGAGTTCAGTATGTACTTTTTATTCAATCACATTCGCAGGAAAAGTTAGACATTTAGGGAAAATACAAAGTAGGATTCAGGAACACTGATGCCACTCTCAAGTCTGCAGAGGAAGCTGCAGCAGTGAGCAACAAGCTAATTAAGCTTAACATAAAGACTGGAAGCAGAGGTAAACAGTTAGCCTTGTCCTGTCCTCTGTAGGTAACATAATCCACCCACCAGTAACTCTAAAGCTCGTAAACACACTGTTTATTGTTCTCCTTCAACAGACATGAAAACAGTATCAGTCTTCTCATCAAACTCTGCAAGGGAGCAAAGAAGATTTCCTAAAATGTCAAACTATTCCTGAAAAAAAATAGGATTCTGTGGGGTGTAGCCCAAAAACACTGTGACTGACAATATAAAAGCCTCTGTAAACCTGTTCTTTCACAAGCTTGAAGTCTTTAACTCACTGACACACCTTCATCTGTCACTTTCCTGCGCTTTCTGGCTGGCTCCTCTGTGTATCCTACTATCAACACATCCTCATCCTCCCATCCTGGAACAACAAAATGGCTGGCACTCAGGTTTATTCAGCAATACAAGAACGCATAAATTTAAATGCAGGTTTTGAGGCATTCCAGGTTTTCAGGTGTCATTTTCTAGATGAACTGAGAACTTCATATACTTATGCTACTAAGACCTAACCCCAGGGTGTAAAGGCACCAAGTGTAGGGCTGAAAACTGCTTCCACTGCCACCATCCAGTAGTAGTTTTAATGCACTGCACTGCCCAAAACATACAACATGAGAGCACCAGTGCAGCAGGCCAACAAACATGATTGGTTCCGTTTGCTGAGTTACCTTGTGGGATGGTGAGGGGCTTGAATGTGGCAGTGGTGGCATATGGTGGTTCTCTGTGGACGGAGGGAGGGTCGTAGTTTCTGAAGATGTGCAGTTCGCCTGGATGTCTGTCTGCAAGAACACTGGTCACCATCACCCTGTAGAGAAGGCCGAGAGAAGGGAAACCAAGAGAGTTGAGAGGTGAGAGGACTTTATCTTCCCTTTAAAGCTTGAAAGCCAGTATTTGCACCAAATGGTACAAGTTTAGTTAATGTTCAGAGTCTGGCGACTAATTAGAAATTTTTTTATGAGATTTTGTGCACATTTTAAGGAGGTTGAATGTTTTTCTACAGAACATTGAGCCCCACTGAAGAACCCAGATCCAGAACTCCAGGTTAAAATTAGCTTGAATTTTCAAAAGCACTGCACTTGAAAAGGTAAATTTTCCGCAAACTGACCAATCACAGCAAAGGAAAAGGGTATTTATAGCTGGATGATGCTATTTTCTCACCACCAGAAGCCCTCAAGAAAGAAGTAAAGTCTGCTCAATGGGAACCAAATGGCTGAACATTTAATCTTCCAGGAAGTGGAGATTTTCTTTCCTGCCTTGTCATCTAGTGGACACATTTTACATGACCAGTCACCTGGGGTATCGGACATCTGTCATCTTGGTGTTCTCTCCAAACTCTTTCTTCAGGAAGTCCTCAAGCGGTGCAGATTCATAAGGTCGTGACCCCTTGAAAACCTGCTCCTTCATCCTAAAGTACAGGCAGCGCAGGTACTCCATGGACTTACCTACAAACACAAGACACGTTGTTGTTGTTCGATTGCTGTTATGAAAAAATGTGACGACTAAAGGGGAATGCACACACACCGTGGATTATAGCGAGGGCCAGGATGCCTCCAGTGCTGGTGCCGGCCACCCAATCGAAGAGCTCTCTGGTCGGCCTGCCGGCCTCTCTTTCCAGAGCGATCAACATCTGGATCAGCACCAAGCCTTTGATACCTCCACCATCCAGACACAGAAGTCTGTCCATCCTGCAAAGGAGAAGAGAGGGTTTCAATTAAACTCAGACTTCATAATCACATTTCATAGCTGAGTGTCCTGTTGCCTTTTGAGGCGACTTGGTCATCTGAGGATGTTCCTTTCATATCCAACCATGATTCTATCACCTGGTATCAATGAACCCCTTTTTTCCTGTGGGATGTTTCTAACAGGTGTTTTTTGAACATTTCACAACTTTCTCAGTCTTTTGTTGCTTCTGTCCCAACTTGTTTGAAACATGTTGCTGGCATCAAACTCAGAATAAGCATACACTTACAAAAATAAATAAATCTGTAAGGTAAAACAGTAAACATGTTGTTTTTAGATTTATTTTTCATGAAAAAATACGAAAATGAATATGATATGACAAAGGATTAATAAATTATAACATAAACTAAGTTGGAGTTTCTCACTCACTTTGTTCTCCCCATTTTTGGGCCGTCCACCACAGATGTGCCTCTGCTCATTGCACTGACTGCTGTCCCCATATACATGATGTCCTGAAACCCTGTAAGCCAACCACAAAAGCTATTTGTAGCTCAGAAAAAAAACACGATGCAACAGATCAATGCATAAAAGATAAAAACTGCAAAAGGGCCACTGGGTCACTAACCTTTACTGCTCTAACTATCATTACATTATTAGCAAAGCCATTTTCTGCCACAGTATGTTGCTTGTAACAAGTGTTTGGAAACAGGACAAAGCTGCCTGTTTTTGGTTCAGTTCTGACGCATTTGAAGACCATCAAACCTTTCTGTGTTTATTGATTACTGCCTGTCTACAAGTTGCAACTGTTAGTTGACCACCTTGTAAATGACTATGTTTACATGGACACCAATATTCTGATATTAACCAGATTAAGACAATACTCTGAATAAGACACTGCCACATAAACAGCACTTTCTGATGACCTTATTTTGAATAAGGTCATATTTGGAATAAGGAATAATTGAATTAAGACACGTGGAGTATTCCAGTTTTAGTTGCATTATTGTAGACATGTATAGTCTTTAATTGCACTATGCCGTCCTATCAGAGTTTTTGCAGCGTTTTGCAACGGCGACACAGTTTGGGCATTTAAACTGCTTGACGACGCATACCCTGGCCTCCTGTAGAAGGTCTACAGCTTGAAGTTTTGGGAAAATTTGGGAAAAAAAACACCAAACGGTGAAGCTGAAGCAACATGTTCAACTGCTATGTTGTTGCTGTTGTTTGACTTCCTGTTTCATGTCAAATCCCGTGAGAGTATCGGACGTGTGATGTGTGGTAGGCATTCATCTGGTGAGTCATTAATCAGCCTATTCTCTGTAAGCTGTAAACAGGAATATGAATGGAATATTCTTTAAGCAACTCAGGTGAACACCATAACTATATATATATATTATGTAGTTAGATAGATAAAGATATATTGTCCTTTTTAGAATAAGGCCCATGTAAACATAGTCAATGTTCAGTAAACGTAAAAACAAGAATAATATAGAGCTATGAAGAATAAAAAACATGAACTCCCCAGTATAAATGACACCAAAGGAAGACATTTAATGGAAGAAAAGCTAAAACAGCACAGTGACAGGAGGGCAGAAGGAGGGATGGTGGTGTTACCTATGCCTGCAGGCTTGGCCTGGTTGGACATGGGGGGAGGACTGCCAGGGGAGGGCGGGAGGCACCGCTGGACCCCTACACTACACAGCATGTCCAGCAGTATCTTTCTATTAGGACCTTTCATGTTAACACAAATACACACGCACACACAAGCAACCCGACATGTTAGACATGCACACACACACACCACAACAAGCGGAGAGAAAAGACATAGAGAAAGACAGAGAGAAAGATCAGAGACAGACAGAAAGAGGGGAGAGAGAGCGAGAACATGAGCGAGCTGTTAGCAGTCATCATGCATTCTCAAAATTAATAAGTGGATCAATAAATGACCGACTCCTTTTACCATCACTTCTGCTGCAGAGCATCAAGTGAGCAGTTTCTCAAACAACCACCTCTACATGCTACAAACAAATACGATTTTTCAATAATCATATTATTGAATAGCAACACAAACTCAGGAGCAACAATGTTCTGATCTTTTAGAACATTTCTTAGTGACATCTCAAAACATTTCTCCATTAAAAATACAGTTATTATTATACAGTCAGTGATTTCTTTCAGCTGCTAAAATATGCAAAAATACTAATCATCTCTGGCACAGTCGCATGCTATTGTGCACTCAAAGTGAATCTGACATCATACTGATGTGCTTCTCAGACAGGAAGGTTAATGTGTCAAGGAAGCAACTCAACTGCTGAAATCCCGACAATTTACTGACCAGAAAGTGAGTTTTGTTAAATTCTGAGTTAATTATTCTTTTCTCTTTGGACTCTTTCTGCTTATCATCTTATTTTAAACTGTATGGAAAAAAATCTTGCTTGTGTCAGTTTTATAAAGATGATAAAAAAAGTCCTTTTAATGATGCCATTTCTAAACAGTCACAAAAGTCATGGATTAGTTGCAGCAGTTGAAGAAAACGGGATTTAATACACAAACACAAGGTGCTTGAAACAACTTATTTCATGAATTACTCATAACATACCCAACGGTTTTCATGCAGTAGCTTTACAATCTACAGTGGAACACATGCATATAAAGGAGATCACATGTTAACATGTTATAATCGTTTTCAAACAGGCCTGTTAGGTGACGCACTCCCCAGTAACCCATCACTACTCCTTCTTTTTCTCCTCTCCTCCTTTGATTCATCCTCCATCATGCACGTTCTTGCCTGCCTGCCTGACTGACTCCTGACTTTCTCCTCCTTTTCTCCCTCCCTTACCTTTGCTGGTGCGAGCAGCGATGAGTCCAGGTGTCTCTCCCAGGTCATTGTGAATCTCCACATCAGCCCCAAACACGATCAGAGCTTTGATCAGCTCAATGTGGTCCATCTATTGAACAGAGTGACATTTATGGAGCAGTAATAATTTAGAAACACTTACATTTCCACAGCCAAATGACAACAAAGGTAAAATACAATCCTGGTTAAGATGTCATCAGTCAGCAAAAACCAGAATGCCGGCTTTTACAGAGAAGCAATTCTGTTTAAAGTTTAGTCTTATACTGTAAAAGTGACACATTTTAAATTTCTAAATAGTCTGGGCTTTTAAAAACTGCTGTAATCTTTCAGGGTTTTACCTCCTTTGCTAACAGTGTGTCAAAACAGTTTTGCTGAGCCAACTTTTTGACATTCCCCTCACCTTTAAAGAACATTTTGATGATCAGCAAGAGATTATTGCTTTTATTCTAAAAACAAGAACAAGGTACAGATGCTATCTTGTTGTACCTTCATAGCTAAGTGCAGGGCTGTGTTTCCATCCTGACCCTTCAGGTTGGCATTCGCCCCGTGGGTGAGCAGCACCATGGCCGCCTCAAAGCGGCCTCTCTTGGTCAGAATATGGAGGGGGCTCTCTCCGGTCTTACTGAGGTAGTTGACTGCACAGCCGTGTTCCAGGAGCATACGACATATCTGGCAGGGAGACAATTACAATTCATTTAAACATCTGTTTAGTATTTCCCCTGAAATTCTCTGCTAGTGTTCATTGCATCCTCCTGACGCATTTCTGATTCCTAACATGCATGTCTAGGTTCAGTAGTGCATTCAGAGCAAACCAACTGAAGGCTGCTTTCACAGACTGGGAGCTGTGCCACACATTTTTACTGGATTGAAGTTTTGTAATAGCTACTTGGGCTCCAACTGGTTGACTCAAAGGTCATAAATTTATTGTTGGATTACAAAAGTATTAACAATTTCTCTGAATGTGTGCCACTTGGCTTCAAACGTATACTGTATTTCAAACAGCTCATTTTGGATTTTTAACCTCCAAAAACTTTATAGACTCTTTTTTTTTCACCTCAGCAGTTTTGGCCCAGTGCAGAGGCGTCCCTCCATACATGGGGTCCTCAGCATGGAGCTGGCCTGGGTCTGCTTTCAGGACCTCCTCCACACAGCTGACAGTCAAACACAAAACAAAAGGGGACTAATTACTGTTTACTGACGTACATCATTCATTATAACCCTGATTCAACATCTCTTAAATAAATTTGCACAGAAATCGTGCTGTTTTATTTTGCATGCCAACAATTTTAACTGTGTCAGTTTTGCAATTTTTGTAGCCTTGGAACAAAACTTTCTAACTCATGACACACGTCTTACTTTACCCCAGTGACAACCTCAAGTGTTCCCTATAAGACACAGATGATGACAGTAAAGAGGCTTAGTGTTACTTTTATGAGTTTGCCTAATTAAGATGTCTGAGAGGGGCTTCTGTGGTACTTTATGAATCATTTTTTATTTCGTGTACTGTCCTATCCCAAGTCAATAAACACAGGTCCTGCAGGCGTTCTGCAAGAAATGACAAAAGTGCAACCATTTATCTTCAGCTAGAGGTCTATTTAAATGAAGGCATGGTAACCAGGGAAACCATTACTTGTGCTCTTAAGGGTCACTGAGGAAAATAAAGAAGCCTGACAGCCTCAAGGATGCTCTGTAAAATGAGCTCTGGACTCTGCATAAGGTGGAATAATATTAGTTTTAACGTCCCTTGCCTACAGTAAGACTGTACTTAACCTATTAAAATCTATACAAATATTCACAAATGGGGTTAGCAGTTAAAACTTAAAGACTGCATAAGAAAGACAACGAACCCATATTCCTCATCATCTTCACTCCTACTCACCCCCTCTCGCTGTACTTCATAGCGCTGTGGATGGGGTATCCAGAAGCACCAACAACGTTACACTTGGCCCCACCGTCCAACAGAGCTTTGACAGACTCTATGCGTCCCAGACGGCAGGCCACGTGGAGCGGCGTCTCCCCGCTGTTGTTCACCTCGTTCACCCCCGAGCACAAGCGTGAGCACAGGACCTGATTAAAGAAAGGATGAAGTGATGGATGACAGCATTTTGGACAAAGTAAAGGGGGGAAAATCATGCTTGTAATAGCTATTTTTAAATCTTAACATCATGTTAAGATCATTCAACAAGTGATAGTTTATTTTAAACCATATGGGGATTTAACTGGGACGTCACTCCAGCTGAGTCTCACCTGAATGATGGCAGAGGAATCCTGCTTGGCCGCGCAGTGCATGGGCGTGTCTCCGTTGCGGTCTTTGATGTCAGTGCGAGCTTGGCTTTCCTCCAACAGCTCCTTCATACACACCGTGTCACCACGCTCGCATGCTAGATGAAGTGGCGTCTGACCTGAGGCATCCCGAGAATTGATCTGACTGGAGGCAGAAAGTTGGTTGCACTTTTTAGCCACTAAATTAATATCTGGCATACAGTCTGTTTTGAATAATTTCCATCCCAGCAGGCATCATTAATATTACCGTCTATTACTACGGAATGGATGTAAGCATGCAGAGTTTTCAGGTTGTTTTGAGGTTGTAACCACTACATTGTTGTTATCATTGTGTTGATAATGCAGTTCAGGCTGGGTGAGTTTTGATTTTTTTTTTTCTCTCTCTTTCTTGCACATTGAAGCAGTTAAAACATCCCAGATCTGGGACTTGGCTGCAAACCACAAGCTTTTCAGTGCAAGATGTGAACAAATTTCACTTTTAAATGTCTTTTTCATGATGTTTGTGTTTCCTCATTGTGTCTTGGAGTTGGCATTTTTCCAACAACAATATTTGTGAAAGCTTTCTGGGAAACACCCACACACATATCTTGAATGTCTTGGCCACCAGAATAATTAGTTTAACCTTTACCGTTAATATAGCCACTAAGTGTTTCTACTGTGACTTACAGACTACCTCAAGTAGCTTTTAAGGTATTACGAGTTGATTATTACCCTCTACTGAGATAAAAACAGGAACTGAAACCAATCACTGCATGGCAAATGGGTAGATGATAGTGATGTGCATTACCACTTATTTCCTTCACGATCTGATACCAAGTAATACCCAGGCTGGTATTGCTGATACCGATACTGATGCTTTTTACGCATTTTATGTTTAGTTTATGTCTAGTTTAATTTGACAGCTACATATGTTATTATGTATATTTTTCAAAGTAATTTCCCTGTTGGGGTTAATAAAGTTTTTTTTTGTTCTATATTTAAAAGAGGGAAATGAAAGGTAAGCTGTAGGCCTCCCAGTTTCAAATTATATCTGCATAATGACAGGACATAACCACAAGAGATCGGTCTCAATATCTATACTTTGGGATCAATCCACACATCACTAGTAGATGATGTCAAGTTATTTGCAGTTAGATAGCTAAAACCAGCAAAACCTGAAAGGGTTTAAAAGCCATATTGTTATGAATTGGTTATAAATACCTAATGGTACTTGTTGCAATGTATGCATTTAACAGGCAGTCTCATATTGACTGCCTTACAAGTACTGCCCCTGTAGAGTCGGTTTACATATTACAATCCTCCCTTCAGCTTTTATACTGAGGCACTTATGTCAGGGCAAAGGGCTCTGAGCCAGAAACCATCACCAAAGTATCCATCTGTTCATCCTTTAGTTGATCACCAGATGAAAAAAAAAACAATAAAACACAAAAATTTAAGTGATTCAAGAGGCAAAAATGGCAAACTCTTGCTAGGAACAGCTTCTGCCACAAATCGATGCTTGTACCAATTTTATATCCCTGTTAAATGAATATCTGATCATCTAGTAGTATTACAAGCTCAAGCAGTAATTTTCATCCCAAACAAAGTCAGGTCAGCCGTTTCCTGTCTCACCTTTGGACATAGTTATGTTTGAGACACTCTCTCAGGCCTGTCTCCACGGCGATGTGGGCTGAACTCCAGTCTGGGTGGCTGCGGATGCAGTCGACGATTGGCTGGACGGTCTCAGCCTTCAGAGGAAGCGTCTCATAGAAAGGGCGAAGCTTGAGGGCGTACTGAGGGAACCAGTTCATGGCATCCTCCTCCGACGCCACCTGAAACAGCCTGATGCACATTGTACAATGATTACACATTCGGGTTTCACAGGACAAATAAATCTGTAAAACTCTCAGCATGGGGGAATACTACTGCAAAGACAAACTCAATAAATCAGAAAAATAAAGTTAAATCCAAAGATGCTTTGCTCTGCACTGTAGCACGACAGAATACTGTATACTGGCAAGACAGCAGGTTGCATAATATTTAGAGGCAATAATAGAGGCAAGCTCCAAACATAACACACAGTGGAATATTTAACATTTAGTTTTTATTTTTGCAAACTGTAAAAAGCCATCTTATAATCACTGCTCTACCCTGCTTATTTAGAGGCATGGTTAAGTTACCCAGCACTGATTCAATCAAGATAAAGGGCTTGTCTTCCATAAGCTGCTTTGTTGGGTAATGATGTAAGTCAATGGGGTCCAAACTAAATCAGAAAGTTAGTTGCTACGTGCTGAAATTAAATCTGCAGGGGCTGGCTTTAAATCTACCATCAAAACTACAAAACAGATACATCTTATAATGTACTTCTTGAAAATCTAGCTGACATCTGCAGAAAGGATGAGCGTGATTACTCAACTAGCCAATTAAATGTTGTCACCTTTGCTAGTCTGCACCAGAAAATACTCAGCTAAACTTGCTCTTGCAATATTATTAATGTTCTATGTTATGTTATAATGCAATGTTCAAAATGCACCACACATAAAGCAACATGCTCTTAAAATTACAAATACATATTGTGCGCTCTATTATGTTTTTTTTCAGCCTAGTGTACTACTGTTTAAATTTATACTTTCATTGAACTTTCAGGGAATTAGTCATTAGTATCATCCCTAATTTGAACATTTCAATCTAGTTCTGTGGTTGCAGCTTCAAGTGACACATATAACACCTCTCCCCGTCCCTCCCTGTCTCTGCGATGATCTATACTGACCTCAGGGTCAGAGCAGGCGTCTCAGGACACATGAGCAGACAGTCCCATGACTGGCACTGAGTGTTTCTGTACAGGACCATGCGTCCCTCCTGTTTCAGCACGATTTTGCCCCCTCCACCGTAGTCAGACAGCGGCACATCCCTGACCCTGTAGGGGTTGGTGAAGAGCGTTGACACAGAGGACACTGTGTCCAACAGCCGGCCCAGGAACTGCATTGTTTACTAAGACAAAGAATAGAGAATTTAGGGAAATCTTACACAATTTACAGAAAAGTGTCTCTGATCTCAAATCTGATATAGGGCAGGAGGTTTTGGCAGCACTTACAAAAAATGTTTAGCTCTGCTCTTTATGGCAGTCTGTAGGATTGTTTTCAACATTAATGATGAATTGAATTAACCATGAATTATTTATTTCATCTTTTGGAGAAGATTCAAAAGACCAGCAACAGGAGTAATATCCCAGATATTTCATACTGTGGATGTTAAGAGTTTGTAATATGTGATTAGATCGGTGGATTAATTAACTGCTTGTAACGCGAAAAAACAATTTCCTGTGAGTATCGTTTATTTCCCAATTGTTGCTATCAGCTGACCCACATCAGGTGATAACTCGGCCAAACAGTTAACTCTCCACTTCTCTACTCCAAACCCTTAAATGATAATGACTATGAAAAATTAGGATAGACATCTTTTTAATGATACACAAGTGGTTTCATTCATGCTGCTCACGAGTTCCTGGTTACGAGATCAATTTGACATGACAACAAACTACCAAGGCTAAAAGCCAAATACACAGCACACTGCCAACAAAAAAAATCCCTTTGGTACATGTTGTTAATATAAATATCCCAAATACTCGTCAATGTAATTGTTAGCTATCTGACAAGTGTAGCTAATCGCCTTATCTCGTTTAAAAGCAGTCTGCTTACCTGCTAGCTCTCCCGTGGCTCGGCTGACTTCTGACAGCGACATCAACCGCCGTGACACTGCAACCAAACTTGCTACAAATCGTGACTGACGTAAGTTGATCCAATCAGAGCCCAGGACTAACAGGTTGCTAGGTAAATGGGGCGGAGCATTTTACATTCTCTATATATACTCTCTCCACATCGGAAAGTCCCACCAGCAGCAGTGAAAGACCTTTGACAGTCCCATGATTGTTCACTCCATTTACTTAATTAAGCTAACATAGCGCATCTAGAGCAATTTGTATCTGTTCTAAACAAGGCTTTTTATACATTTTTTTAAAAAAAAGCTCTTCAAATGTGATTCTTTTTAAGACAATTCATCAGTATGTTACAATAATATGTTTGCTTCATCTTGACAAACTGTTAAAAAAATGGTTTGGTTTCATTTCTGCTTTAAATAATGGTTGTATATCCGTCTCAATTTGTTCAGGATGCTTTTGTAGGTGAAATCTTGTTCAACAAAGTAACTATCATAAATAAAGCCTACAAAATGTTCTTGTGAAATGTGAGAAGCAGTTTATGTATCATAAAATGAAAGTACTCAAAGCACACATACCTCAAGGCATTTCTTTATTTGGATAATTTGACTTAAGCTTGAGACTTAAGAGTGAATTTGATGTTACTAGATCTCACTTTATGAGCCTTTTTCGTTAAAATAACTACATAAGTACAAAGAAAAATCAGACCACGTTGATTATCACCACATCATGTACAATTTTTTTTGGTCTTTTCTTAAGTTTCCAAAAAAAAAAGAGAAGTACAAACTAACACAACAACACAATACTTAGAAAAACAGAATCTAATGACATGCTCCAAGCAAAAATGATACAGTTTGATGCGGCACATGGGACAAAACTGTTTATCAGTCCATTTGGTCTCCATAAGTGTCCTTCACACAACTCCTTCGACCCAAAAGTGGAAATCTTTCTTCCTCCCTTTTCCTCTCCTTTTTGTCAAGGGAAGCATATTGCATATTAAAGAAAGTTCAAGTCTTCACACAACAAACACGTGTAAAGTCATTAGGACCCTTTCCTCCTAATCTGACATCACTTTTTTCAAATATCATTTATTTTATCAGTATTTTCTTCAGCAGGTCGACATGCATCCACAGAAGCTTCAGGTGATCCTCAGGTGTATTTTTTAACGTGATGTGGATACAATTTTTCCACAGATGCTGCAACTACGTGGCAACTTACTTTTGCAACCTCTCATTTGTGACTGCACGTGTGTGAGATTTCATATGCCTTTTCAACTGAAACCAGTCGCCGTATCTTTTCCTGCATATCTTGCAAAAGTTACGACTTCTAACTTGTGTGCATTCTTCTCGTATGTGCAATCATTTGACATCTATTTCTGAAAGCTTTCCCACATGTTTTGCAGGTATATGACTTCTCATCTCTGTGGATTCTCATGTGGATCCACAAGGTACTGCTAAGTCTGAAAACCTTCCCACAGGTTTTACAAGTAAAAGGTTTCTCACCGGTGTGGATTCTCGTGTGGATTCTCAGTTCCCTGTTCTGTTTGAAATCTTTCCCGCACGTTTTGCATGCATATGGCCTCTCATCAGAGTGCACTCCTCTGTGGATTTTTAAGTCATTATTGTGTTTGAAACGTTTATCGCATGTTTTGCATGAAAACGGCCTTTCATCTGTGTGGGTTCTCTTATGAGCTATCAAGGAACTGAGACATGCAAATCTGTTCTCACATGTATCGCAGGCAAATGGCTTCTCCCCCGTGTGGGTTCTCATGTGGACTTTCAATTCCTGACCCTGTCTGAATGTTTTCCCGCATGTTTTACACAAGTATGGCTTCTCACCTGTGTGGATTCTCAGGTGGACTGTTAACACGCTTCTCTGTCTGAAAGCTTTTCCACATGTTTTGCACAAATATGGCCTCTCACCCGTGTGTTTTCTGACGTGAGCCGACAAAGCATTGCTATCTATAAAGTTTTTCCCACATGTTTTGCATGAGTACGGCTTCTCACCTGTGTGGGTTCTTGTATGTCTCTGCAATGTCGCTGAATCCCTGAATGTTTTCTCACAGCTGCTGCAAGAATACGGCCTCTCATCTGTATGTGTTCTTGCATGTCTCTGCATCGTTGCTGAATCTTTAAATCTTTTCTCACAGATGCTGCAGGAATATGGCCTCTCACCTGTGTGGACTCTCAAGTGTCTCTGAAGGCTCGAATTTTTCTTACAATCCTTTCCACATGTGTCACATTCAAAAGACTTTCTGCCGGTGTGAGTATTGCGGTGAGTATTTATCATGTTAGAGTTGCGCACATTGTTAGCGAGACCTTTTCTTACGTGCTCTTGCTTATTTAGTTTTAGACCTGCACCTCTAGTTGACCGCGAGTTTATATGTTTACCTCTTTTTAAATCCTTCTTCTCAGCTACATGAGGGTTGTTACGGAGCAGCGGCAGGTCACTGTTTCGTTCTGATACCACAGATACTATTACAGGTAAGCTGACTACAGATTGTCTCTCTGCTGGACTCACAGTTTCACCAGGATTCAAGTTCATGGTCTCATCTTTACTGTCTCCATTTTCCCCACAAGTGGGAGTCAACGTAGATGTATCTGTCCTCATCACAAGCTGCTCTCCCTCCTGACTGGTGCAGAGTTCCTCCTGTTCTTCTTTAATCTGTGGAGGCTTTAAACCATTCTGGTCCAGACTTGAGTTCCTCTTCTGTTTGCAGAGCTGCTGGTCATCAACGACCCCCTCCTCTTTATAGACATGTAGCTGCTGGAGCTCTGAAGACACAAAGACCAAAAGGATCAGAAAACTACTGTGATGGTGTAGAAAAAAATCACTATCATAAAAATCACTACATATTTAAACAATAAGGATTGTATAATTCAAAATCCTTGTTTTTAATACAATATTTACCTATTCTGCGTAACTTTACTACAGGTTTCCACACGATATTGAGTAGTCTGCGCTGTCGATCAATCTCTCTCTCATACTCCACCACAGTTTTTATAAAAACTCCCAATATTTCTTCTGCAGCGGCGGTCAATCTCTCATTGACAAACACTTTGAAACACTCAGCTGAAGACATTGTCCTTGACTGAAATAATTAACGATGGCTGAGCTGGGACTCCTACACCGCCTCTCTATTAGATGAATGCATCCATGCCTTTGCAGCTGGTCGGTATTGTTTACTTCCGCTGGATGTCACGCTGTTACATTCCGACGGCTGAGGTGCGGGAGCTTTAAGTTCCGCTCATAACTGACCGCTTTTAATTAAAAGCATGTGTGTGTGTTTTAAAAAATCAATAACAGGGATGTACATCATCCTCTTTTTGATGCTGTTTTCAAAAAAATAGTATCTGACCTCGGATCTGTCCGAGGTTTCTTCCTGTTAAAAGGAAGTTTTTCCTCGCCACTGTCGCCAAGTGTTTGCTCATGTGGGAATTGCTTTCAATTGTTGGGTTCCTATA
>JAQMCX010000043.1:13023903-13036820 GCA_029814765.1 Acanthurus leucopareius | reverse complement strand
TGGTCTTGACATGCTCTATATGTAAAGTGTCTTGAGACAACTTTGTTGTGATTTGATGCTATATAAATAAAATTGAACTGAATTGAAATGAATTATTTTCTGTTACTATAGTCGACAAATATCCAGAAAATTTAATTACAAAAAGCTCAGTGTCATTAAGGGCACTCATAATGTGAGTTACTCTAAGTATAATATAAGTCAAATGCGTTGTAATAAAAGTTGTACATTTGTCTTAATCCTCTACTACAATTATTGTCCTCATGTGGCCAAGATAGCATGTGAATTTCACACATATATGACCAAGTTAACTCCTCTAATTCTTTTAATTACCAATGATTAGATTTTGAGCTTTGATTTTAATAATCTTAATTTTTTTTCCCAAATGCACTTTAAGTTGTCTTTTTTTCCCTATATTTTTACATGCAAGTAGCCTATTTTAGGTTTAAGTCTACTACATTTACTTGATAGCAAAACTTACTTTGACCAGGTTTTACATAGCAACAACTTTAAAATAGCTTATCAGATCAGCTGTGATTCCTTGTTTAAATTATCCATATGTGAGCTGTAGTTTAACAGAACAAGATGAAGATGCATGAACCTTTAGAGCTTAAAGAACTGAAATTTTGTTGACATATTTAATGTGAAAAACACCAAGGTTGGGTACTGCTTTTTTTTTTTTTTGCAAGACTCCTTTTGAAGCTGCTGTCTCTATTGGACTGACCTATTTTTTTGAAGGCACAAAAAAGAAAATAGCTTGGTTGTGAATGAGTTAAGGCTATTAGGAAAGACAGAGGCAGTCTGTCGCTGCTATTGAGGACACAGGTCATTTCCTCTGCAATATATCTGGAAATGCAAGTTGTAACCAAAGATTGTTTATAAAGAGGTTTTAGCTGCAAGGGAACAGAGTTATTTTGCATCAAGATGATAGATTTTTTTATAGATAGATGCCAGTACTTTTCCAGTTTTGCTATTTTTAAATACAACTTGCTATTTTTAAAATAAATACACATCCATTATTACAACCTCTATCATAGCTGCAGGGGGGCAAGCTGCAGCAGCTGTTATAAGCTTTTTTCACAGAGGACATTTTGTCACTGAAAGGCAGAGGTATAAACTGGTATAATAGATTTTGGAGAGGGGGGGGGGGGGGGGGGGTTTAAATGCAGTGAAAAGCCTCTGGCCGTAATTGAACTCAGGTCACAGCAGTAAAGATTCAGTCTTGATGTATGGTTATGCTCTAGCAGATGAGCTTGTGGGGTGCCGCCTCTCTTTCAAGGTCCTATTGTGTTTCAAGGTCCTATTGTGCATGCTTTCTCTGTAACTCTGTCATAGCTTACTGGCATTTAAATAGAACTTTAAAAACTGTGATTCACCCACTATAACAAGCAAAAAATGTGTTTTGTTATATAGTCTTTTGTGCAAACATAGCATAGGCTAATGAAGTCTATAAAGGCCTAATATTTAATGAGATAAGATAAGATAAGATGAGATGAGATGAGATGAGATGAGATAAGAAAAGATAAGATAAGATAAGATATTCCTTTTTTAGTCCCACAATGGGGCAATGTGCATTGTTGCAGCAGCAAGTGGACAGTAAAAGACAGAATGTAAAAACCAGCAATAAGAATAAAGGACAATATATAATAGGTAAAAAATAAGAACAAAAAATTGTATATTATTTACAACGGTAAAGGAAATACGACGGTATTAAGTGGTAATATTCAATTGCACAGATGAAATTGGAATAATATACAATATAACATAATAATAACACAATAGATGAAAAAGTAAAGTATATAATAGGACTCAAGTGATAAATGTAGATAATTAAACCAGCGAATACAAGGGGAAAAAACAGTTTTTTTGAAAAAACTTTTTTCTTGGGGGGGGGGGGACTCAAATGCATGTTGAGTTGAGAATTAAACTTGTAATTGCTGGCTGTCTGTTGCTTTCCCATGTTATCTTGCAGACTGGTGATAGCTGCACTGACATGACTGATATAGTTAGTTAGCGTGGTAAGTTTTCAGTTCACAGGGAGGAGTTCACAGCTTTCTCTCGGGGACTTTGCATATGGCGCCGCCCTCCATCTGATAGAGATGATGAGCTCAAAGTAGCGCGCGCGTTTCTTCGCATCCTCTTGAGTGTCTTAACCGTTGCCAGGACGACTGGAGGGGCTGACCCCGCCCACGTGACAGATAGGAGACTGACCGTGCCGCCACTGCTGCTGCTGCTGCTGCTGCTGCTGTTGTTATAGTGGTGTGTGTGCATGTGTGTGTCTGCTGTCTCTCACACATTTTAGTTGTGGTCGGCCCGAGCAGACAGCAGTGCCTGACGTCTGGAGAGAGGAAAACAGAGACAGGTAGCGTAGTTCGGGGCATGAAAGATGGAGCTCTCGGCGGTGGGAGATCGCGTTTTCGCCGCGGAAGCCATACTGAAACGCCGCGTTCGTAAGGTGAGCTACAGACGCCGCCGCCGTCGTCCCTCCCGCGTGTTTTGACTTCCCGCAGATGTTGGCCGCAGTCAGCACGGCACGGTACTCCGGTCACAGGCTCGGGGCTGTCTTCTTGAGCCCATGCAGTGCAATGGAGGCCTTGTGGCTGGCGGGTGCCCTTACTTTGCTAGTCGGAGCTAGCTTAGAAGCTAACGAGCCGAGCTATCAGTCATGGCTCGTATATTCAGGCATTAGCAGGGCAATAAAAACAGCGACACAAAGAAGGGACTGGCTGCAGAAAAAGGAAAGCAGCCCAGCCGAGGGGATGAGGGCTGTGCTTAGAAATGGAGGGGCCCGATTTCTTTGCCAGCAAATGGTAGCTAAAGCTATACGGACAGTCTGCGTTTTACAGGCTGGGAAGAACACCAGCATTAAAGGCAATTTTTACTCAGCTGTTTTCTTCCACAACTTTTGAGAGTAATCTTTGCATTGATAAGAAAAGAGACCATCAGGGACTTATGATAGTTTCTAATTATGTTATGATACTATTAAGGCTTGTTTACTGGAAAAGACCTTCCTAATCATGATGGGGTCCCATCTTAAGTAGCTAATGTGCAAGATTATTCAAAAGGCCAACCAGACTTTCATTTAGTTTTGCATTGCCAGATGTTGTAGTAGGCAGCTTCATAATCCTCCCCTTGTGAAATAAAAGTAATACAAGGAGTGTTATTAAAGCTGTAATAATGTGTATGGATGTTTAAGACTAGCTCCTTACACATTTGAAATGTCTCACATTTTTTTAAATATTTTGTTTTGAAGTTTATAGATTATATAGAGTTATTTCTATGCTTGAAATGTGTGACTGCAAATGTTTATATTTGATATGATTGAAAACATATCAGATTAAATCTCTGGACAGTCTGGATGAGCTCACATCAAGATTAAGAGCAGCTGAGCATCCCAAATCAAAAGAAATCCCCCCGCAGCAAGTACTGTGTCTTCATTGAAACATTGTTATGTTCAGATATGAAATCTTCCAGACTTATAAACTTGACCATGAATCTGCAGAGCTGAAATAGAGTTAATTTAAAGGAAGTGTGCTGGATTGTATTAGAAGCATGGAGAATTTAGTTATAACTTTTGTTTAAAGGCCACTGCAAAATTTCAGTAACTCTAAAGTTTAGATTGATAAAAAACTTTAGACTTAAAAGCATATGCAGATGCTAATGCAATTGTCTTTCAGATTTAAAGTATTCTTTAGAGCCTCTTGTCTGTGTTGTGATGTACAAACTGTTTCTGTTAATCCATCACATGTCTTTTTCTTGCAGGGACAACTTGAATACCTGGTAAAATGGAAAGGATGGGCAATGAAGTAAGTTACCGATGTAATGAAATTTTTAACCCTCATTCTCTGTTTTGTTTTGCTGTTTTTAAATGTCCCCACAATAAATTGAAAATGTGGATTAATTCCAAAAAATCCTTCATGGTAAAAAGTTTCCAGTGCTGTGAATTTTCCTGTTGCTCCATCTTTTTTTCAGGCACAGCACTTGGGAGCCAGAGGAGAATATTCTGGATGACAGGTTGATATTGGGCTTTGAGCAAAAGTGAGTAATCCCAGTCTGTAATCACGGCACAAACACCATGTGCAAGATATAATTCGCATGTTGCACATTTTTCTGTGTGGATTTGACTTTTTACTTCATATGTTTAACGCTTAGTCATTTCATTTTTTAATTTTCCACATTTTTATATGTCCTTACAACATGTTAATCTCCATTTATCTTGCTGGCAAATGTCTCTGCTTGATTCTGCTTCTACCTCATCTGTTAGTGTCTTCACATTCCCCCTCCTCTTCTCTTCCTGTCTGTTAAATGTCCTTTATGTCTGCTGCCAAGCCACTTGAAAGCTTTTTGCTGCTCACAGAGAGTAGATGTTTACAGCAAACTGAAATGGATGCCATAAAATGGACAAACCTAAAAAGATCTAAAGGAAACTAAAATGGACACGTGTAGACAGAATCTGGCTGTGTTCAAACATGGCTTCAGAAGTTCCAGGGCGAGCTCTGCTTTTGCACACCCGCAGCTTTTTTATCACCGTCTTCTCTTTTGAGTCATTATATTTGCTCTCATTGTGGTGTTCTTTTTTTAGACCGTCTTCACTTTGTGATCTGTGTTGTTGTAACTGTCACTTCCTTTTTTACAGAGAACGGGAAAGGGAATTGCATGGGCCAAAGAAACGAGGGCCAAAACCCAAAAACTTTGTCATGAAGGTACAGTTTATGTTTGTTTGTTTTAAAGTTCATGCGTGAAGATGAGAAGCTTAATCCAAGGCTGCATCCACACATATTCAGATATTTTTTTAAAACGCTGTTTTTTCTCTCTGTTTGCAAAAAAAAAAAACCCCGTCCACACTAAATGTGTTTATGAATGCCCACATGAATGCCCACATAAGCATGACAGGCCAGTAGGTGGTGAGAATGTGTAATCAATTTATCACATCAAACACTTTAGAAGAAAATTGTGCACATGTGCATGGCGCATGTCTTAAAAAAATCTCCATCTTTGAAGGTGTTTTCCAAAACCGCCATTTTCAATGATGTAGAACTCTGTTTATCGTTGGGGCGGGAGGCCAAAACACAGAAACTTTGATCAAGTTTTTGCTGTCATGACATGTTCAACAGCAAATCTCATAAAATGTGGTTTGTTTTGCAACACAAACCACATTTCTATTTATCACACGAGTGTTTAATATTTTTATTACATATATTTAATCAATAAGCCGTTTGTTATAATATTCCCACATAGCATTGATTGTGATTTGCAGTAATAAAAAAGATGTATGTCTAGGCTAAACCTGGGATGAATTTAGTTTGTTCTTTTAAGTAGCTGCATATCACCATGAAGTAAGTCCTGGCTATTTAATAAAGTTTAGTTATTGACTGGGTTTGTTTTTTTGTTTGTTGTTGTGTCATTTTTGGAAACATGTTACCATGTGGACCAAAAAATTTTGCAACCAAATTTAACACGGAGACATATTTTGACCTCCTGAACTCTAAAACCCTGCTTTTTAGACTGATATGGGCAAAAAAATTGAAAAGTGCAACATACACCTTCAGATTTAAGTTATGAAGGAGGCAGATTTTTTACAAAAACAACGTCAGCGCTGCAACCATGTTTTTTTAAAATTCTTTATCATTTCCATCAGGCTCGTGGTCACAAACGAGAGTCCAGCAAGCGAGCCACAAATGCCCGGCAGAGCGCGTCACGCTCCTCTTCGTCCACTTCTAGCAGAGCAGCTCCCTCCTCCTCTGCCTCACCTCATCAGTTAGCCTCTTCGTCCTCTTCTTCCTCAACTGTGGCGCCCTCTCCTAAACTCAATTCCCTCGCAGCCACCCATAAGCTGAAGAAAGACATTCACCGTTGCCACCGGATGTCCAGGCGCCCTCTGCCCCGCTCAGACCCCATGGCAGCTGCCTTCTCCAACCCAGGTGGCTTCCCCTCCCGCGTGCACGTCTCGCCCTTCTCTGAGACGGTCCGCATCCTCAACCGTAGAGTCAAACCTCGGGAGGTGAAGAGAGGTCGGATCATCCTCAACCTGAAGGTCATTGATAAGCCAGGCCGTGGTGGAACAGCTGCAGGCAGCAGGAGTGTCACAGCAGGACGCCAGAACATCCCTTCCCGCAATCGCATCATCGGAAAGAAAGGAGAAGCACCCTACAGACCTTTCCAGCCCCCTCTGAAGATGCTGGGCTTCCCGATGTACGGGAAGCCATTTGGGCTGCAATGTGGAGGCCCTCTGTCCTTTCACTCCCACCCAGGGTCGTACTCCAGCACCAGGGCCAAAGACACCCGCTCCACCTCCACCAAATTCCAGTCTCCTCCATCTCCTTCCAGCTCCAGCGGCTCTGAAGGGAAGTCTCCCACCAACGCCTCAGC
Organism: Acanthurus leucopareius; assembly: GCA_029814765.1. Classification (NCBI taxonomy): domain Eukaryota; kingdom Metazoa; phylum Chordata; class Actinopteri; order Acanthuriformes; family Acanthuridae; genus Acanthurus; species Acanthurus leucopareius. The sequence goes on along the minus strand of JAQMCX010000043.1, from coordinate 13,030,454 downwards.
TCCTAAGTCTCAGCCCTCCACAGAGGCCAGCGAGGGTCCCAAGTCCGGCAAACCTCACACAGAGACCCAGAAAGGCCAGAGCGCCAAGCCAGCTGCTCCTGCCCCGTCCTCGGATGATGACCCTGCGGCATCAGCGTCTCCCTTCATACCCTCCTCACCCTCTTCTTCTTTGGAAGATGAAGGAGAGGAGGGTTCCCTGGAATGTTCTGCCCCCCAAAAAGAAGGCAGGAAAAATCCTCACCAACGCAGGGCTAAACGCCAGCTCCCAGATGCCCCTTCATCTGCCCCCCCTGGAGATCAGAGCTCTGCCCCCGTCGAATCCAAAAGAGTTCCCACCCAAGGAGACCCCGACTGGCACCCTGAAATGGCACCAGGCTGCAAAGATGTGGTGGTCACCGATGTCACCACCAACCTCGTCACCGTCACCATCAAAGAGTTCCCCTCCCCTGCCTCGCCTTCTGCTAACCCCGAGGATGCCTCCTCCCCTCCCAGCACCACCCCTGACGAGCCCTCTCCACCCAAGCCATAGATGACCAGATGTTATGAAATCCATAATTGCCATTGATGAGAGAAAAAAAAAAATGTCATGCAAATGTTGCCACATCATCCCCTGCCTACCTTTTTTTTTTAAAAGGTGTGTCCATATTTGTGTAACAATAATGAAATGTAATGTAACTTAAACACCACCCAGCCATTGAATAGTAAAAAAAAAAAAAAAGAGGATATTTTTTTTAAAAAGAATATATAAATTTGAAAAAGGGCAGCTAATATGCCCTTCCTGTCACTTAAATTGCCATATTTTGTCCACTTGCACAGCGCTGACTCTTCGGAGCAGATTTGGATGGAAATGGTATTTGTTTTTCCTTCAGATGCATCCGGACGTGCTGAGTTTGACTTGTTTTGTTGTAATAATAAATTTTAAAAAAAAGTCCAAAAAGTGAAACACTCACCCATCTGCTGTGTAGGGCGAGTGTTTGTCAAGAACACTCGGTGCATGTGAAAGAAACAAGTACTATTCAGATTCAGGTCCTGCTTCGGAGGCTGTTACTGACAGCCTCCGGGTGTTATGCCAATTTCCTGCCCCCTTGTCTCATTAGAAGTCCAGCTTGTTAAAGATAAATGAGGCGATGTGTTTTTTGCACTCAACAGTTGGACTTTCATATTTTGCATTAATACAGCGAGGTAAATGCAATGCACTTGACTGCATCGAAAAATGACCTATTTTATGTAGTTCATCAGTTTTTCAAGGCCTTTTTCCTCTTGCTCTCTTGAACGCACATGCATATACATACAGTATGAGTAAGTATTTATATGCACGCACAACCTTAAAAGCTGCAAAAGAATATACAAAAAAACAATAGTTTTTAAGTTATTGCTGTCCTTGCCATCTTTCCCTGCTTGCCTTGTTTTCTCACGAACCCACCACCTTCTTCAACTCTGTGACGTCCACCAAGACTCTAAACTGGCTTGAAGTTAGTTGTGAATTTTTTTTGTTTCTTAATGCAAAATTTACGTCATATAACTTCTTAACTTGTCAAGGTCTAGAAGGCCCACTGAGCTAAACGCAGCTCGTGCTGAAGCCACCAGTTAAATGCAGCTAAAAATAGCAGTTTGTCGAACCTTTGAGCTACTTGGCAGTCGTTTGAAGTCTGTGGAACATGTATCTCTAGACAGTTTTGGCTTGTAAAAAAATCAATAGTGACTGCAAAGTTTCCCTGTTAACATTCCACTTGGGCAGGTGGAGCAAAGCAGCTTTACACCCTGCGTTATTCCCTTTGGATGTTGTTGCAGTTTTTTCGCTAACAGTGCTTTATTCGTATCGGTCTCGAGTTTCGGTAGAGGTTGTTCATGTGGCATGGTTTGATCTCCTCCTGCTATCCATAGGGCGAGAGAAGCTGAGCCATGCCAGGAATGTGAGAACAAAGCTTCTCGGCCTTTCCTCTGTCTGTTATGCATCGTAACAGGTTATAAAAAAACAGAAATGCAGTCGAGATTTTGGTATCCGTGGAATCTTTCTATAACTTTCCATTTAAGGTCTTATTTTCCAAACTGTGCGGACAACGCTTCAGCATTCTTCTGGACTGCACATCGCGTGTGATGAGAAATATTTTCTCTAGTTGCAATTAAGTAACGTCAGAAGTGACAGTAGGATAGATTACAGTCTCTCTGGTGATGTTTTTTGCTGTGGATGACAGCTGTTAACAGCATGTGAAGTTGTAATCAAAACCGACTGCTTTGCTTTTCAGACGATAAGTCACACTTGTGTTGATTGTCGCTGCCTAGTGTTTGAAATAACGTGCAGGTTTGCCTTTATAAGCTCAACCTCTGTCCGTAGTAACGCAGCTTGCACTAAGAAACCGTCTCCTATTTCTTCAGACTTTGTTGTGTTGCAGGTTTGTTACCGTTAGCAAATCGTGGCTGAAGAAGAAAGAGGTGCTGTTTGGATTTTCAACTGAAATTTGGTTACAGCTGTACTGGCACTTTGCTTGAAAGGGTTAAGAGTAGCAATAACGCTTCTGAACTAGACGACTTTGTCGGGCTTCTGCATTTTTTTCTGCTTAAGTCTTTGAGCAAAGCACTTTGTCTCGGCTTTAAACCCTGACCTTTGACCTGGTGATTTCCTTACTCGTAGTTACACGGTGCTCATGAGGACACGCTGAGAGGAACCATGAGGAATTAGACCCAGGGGTGTACCGATGCGGCAGGCTTAAATATGAAAAACATCCTCAGCCGCTGCTGGTTTCTCTAGTGGGAAAATCACCACAAGACAAATGATCATTTAGTGGCTGAAAAATGTATCTACTTTACTTCTGCAGCCCCCTTTGCCGGGTTACAATCAGTCAGATGCTTTATTTCACTGATGGTAGTGTTTTGTTTCCCTCCTTGCTGCTTTAACCTTGTACCAAGGCAATAACCTGCAACTAAGACTCTTTTTTATTTTTCAGACCAGAAGGCAAAGACATTAAGACAGTTGTTTTCTTCAAATACATCAGGTGTGCTGTCCTTCAGCATCACGTTGCAGTCGGAAAGCACATCAAGTAGTCTGGTGTTTGGGAGAAAAGCTCGATCTCAGAAGGCGTTCATCTTAGGCCCGAGATCGTTGACTGCAGGTTGTTTTCCAGCTAAAAGCTTGAAAGTGTTCACAGGTTTTGACCTTCAACTGCACCCTGAAGTACTTCAAAAGACACCTGGCTCTTAATACACAAACTCTACGACCCTCTCTGGTGCTGCTTGCTCTTTGTAGACCTTTCCAGACCTTGGCTCTTACTCTGGTGTACCTGTGTGTTATGATATTTAAAAACCTTCCGCATGTGTTGCCTTATAGCTGCTCCGTTTAACCCCAGCTGCACTCCAGGCGACGTTTACCTCATCTTACTCAGCCTCTTACATGCTTAAAAAAAAAAAAAAAGAAGAATACTTAAAGATCGCAACGGTGAAAACCTTGATAGGCTTCTGATGTCTCTTTTTTTTTTTTTTTTGAAGCTGCAAATGCAGCCTTCTCTGTCTTCATTACAACAGATGAGGAAGATGTCGCCTCCTCTCCTGTCATGTACTGGATGGTTCTAGTTGTTGTCAATGCTGTTTCAATACTCTCATAGGTAACATGTGGAAGGATTTATTCCAAAATGACACATCCATTACGTGAAGAAATGAAATGGTCTCGAGCTCCAATTCAAATTAAGGTACTTTTTTCAAAGGACAGTACTAAACTTAAATCCTTGTTTTGACAAAATGTAAACGCAGGCGAAGTCCTCTTTATTTTCCAGAAACAGATGAAGGATTATTTTCTTCTTCAAATGGATATATCGTGGTTTGGAATAGATTTTTCATCAATATCTTTAATATCTTTAAGTGGTGGATAGAAGTGACTCTTGCAGTTGGTAGATGTGTAAGGTTATTAGGCTGCTAGACGATGTTTCCAACAGTGGATAGCAATGTTTTTTCTTGTTTCTCATATGGGGTAGCACAACTCAACTTAGTGGCCTATCTTTCAACCAAATAGGGCTCTTGATTTTATTATTTGACTTTTTTAAGCCTTTTTTTCCCTTTTGAATTGTTTGACATTTATATGTGATGTAAATTCAAGTGCTAGATTTATGTGGCACTAATTGGAAAAAAAAAGGAAGGATCCTTGTTTAAATGTATGGATAAAGATGCTCAATGAATTTGTGCTTTTTAAGCTTTTTTTTTTTCCTTTGTACTGTACTTAAATACTTTTTTTTTTTGAAATATGCATAATAATGTTAATGTGATGCTGTTTTTATTTGAATGCCATTTTTTTAATAGTCCAGTATGGGTTTGATCACAAGGCAAACTGATTTTAATGTGTCAAGACTGCAGTTTTGTCTAGTTTAATGCTAATATGAATTATGCTCATTGTATTGAAGGTTGTGAAAAGGAAGAGGAGGATAACGATGACATTGTAATGTAACTGAACTTCTGAAGCATGTTTTGCAAACCCTTATTGTACAGATAATGTATTCAGTGTCATGTTACCTGTTACTGTTGTTGCTTTCTGTGTGTGTTTCTTGTACAAGGCTTTTAATTAAAAGCTGTTTAAAAAGCAGCAATGTTTCAGCTTGTGTCTTATTTTGGGGTTTTTTTTGTTTTTTTGATGGAGAAGTGGCAGGTTAAAGGAACTGACCTCTGCAAAAAAGATGCCCTGCTTATGATACAGTTACCTCAGCTGCAGTGTAAAATGCTGGATTATCAGCTGCAGGGATTAAAGTATCATTGTAATTTTACTGTTAGAAAAAACATATATAGGCAACTCAAATGGTGAACAAATCAGTTTAGCTGCAAACAAAGTTTTCTCCTTGTGTTTGTAAGATTAGTACAAGATCAATGATAGATAGATAGATAGATAGATAGATAGATAGATAGATAGATAGATAGATAGATAGATAGATAGATAGATGTACTTATTGATCCCAAATTGGGAGACTCCACTGTTGCAGCACTCCACAACAAACAAACAAACAATACAAACTAGGGTGAGGGAAATTAACATCAAATGTGTGCAGAACAAAAAAAAAAAAAAAAAGAGCATGATGTGCAAATGGAAGTAGTGCAGAAGCAAAGATGTGCAAGGTTTAAGAAACCAGTAGTGCACAAATTTGTCATTAAGTCTTCACAAAGTCCAGAATGTTATCTGTCACACAGCTGGGAAGAGTTTTAGAGAGTTATGGAAGGAAGCAGGAAAGATTTCCTGAAGCGTTCCTTCAGACAATGAAGCTGTCTGAGTCTCTTGGAGAAGACGCTCCGCTGTCTGTCCAGTGTGTGGTGGAGAGGGACGTCCTGGTTGTCCATGATAGATAACAGTTTGTTCAACGTCCTCCTCTCCACCACTGCCTCAAAGGTCTCTTCAGAGTGATTAGAAGGGTAAATTGGATAAAATCAGGGGGAATTCTTGCTTACAGAAAGATATTTTGGCTAATAAGAAGGGTGTAGCATCCCTGGCCAATTGATGGTCGGACTCTTCAACTGATGTTTCACAGCGTTTATTTGTTTGATGTCCTTTAACCTTTATGCACTTTAAACACCGAAAAACACCGTCAGAGCTAAAGAAAAAGAGTCAAAATAAAATATAATTATCTTTCTTTACAATTTTACTGTATTTTATCCCATGAAAAATGAAATATCAAAATGAAATTATACATTTTTTAGCTGCTAAATCAGTTACACAATCATGAATTATCACCCTTTGTCTCCTTTCTTCTAAACTAACAGAACAGCTATGCTAACCTTAATTAATGTTCCGCTAGCCAAAACACAGCGTAATAACATTAAATGAATCCAAGAAGTGCACTGAATTTTAACTCGGCACCAAACGTAATATAACACGAAACAAAAACAAACCTTGTGCCCATATAAGTCATTATTACTTTTAACACTTTTTATTTCTTCAGACACACTTCTCATAAAGACACACTTCTCCGAAGCCGGTAAAGTAGTGTTAAAAACCTGGATGTTGTGCCTGCAAGCAAGTAGCTTCTCAAAATAAAAGTTCCGTTTTTATCAAACGTAGTTAAATAAATAATAATCTGTTTTTTTAAAGAATACCCTCAAAATGAAACATATATAAACATAAGGCAACCTATTTATGTAGATGAATATCTTATTAAGGTCATTTACAAAGGGCACTAATGCTGACCAGAGCAGCACTGGTGAGAACAAGACCTTTGGACTGAGACTGAAAAGAGGAGTTTGAGGGAGGACCACTTGATGTGATAACTGGGCATCTTGACCAACCAGAGGGCATTTGGTTCATTTTGGATACCTTGGCTCCAACCAGGGGTATTCTTGAAGAAAAACAATGACTGAAGTGTCATGTAAGGGTTTAAACATTATGTTTTAAAGTTAAGTTTTCTGAAAAGGGTGCTAACCAGCTTTAAAGAGTAGACATTTTTCCTCACTGGAAAAAGTCTTCAGAAAGTTTTAAGATTGTAAATTTGGTGCAGTGTCAAAGTTCAAATCTTTTCATCAAGTCCATCAAAGAGGTGCTGCACTTTCTTTCTTGTGTCAACTTTTCATTCACACAATTTTGATGT
>JAQMCX010000043.1:12965283-13023803 GCA_029814765.1 Acanthurus leucopareius | reverse complement strand
ACTGTGTGTGTGTATTTTAGTATCAGGAAGATTAAATCTGCAAAATTATTAGCATCAGTCATATGAAGGCTAAGATCCACCATCAGTGTCTTTTGATGGAGAAAAAAAATCATCAGATGACTTCTAAAATATTTGCCTTCTTGCCGTCTGATAAACGTATTTGGTTCTGCTTATACAAATTTATATACATAACTTGCATGTGTTTTGTCACGATATCTGTCAGTCAGCGGTGATAAAATGTATTTTGATGACGCAATCATTATATCATAAAATTCATGTAATTACAAACAAGCAATAATGAAACTAGATGGCTACTGCACTTTCATTCTCTCATAGAGATACACATTAACAATTAACATGCCTTTATATGCCCTATTTTGAAACAGACTTTGTAAGAGCAGCTGATGAATGTTTTTACTTGATTTGGATTTTGTTCAGTCACTTTGATTCATTTAATTTCATGGGCCAAAGTCTTGTTTTGTAAATGTTCCAAGGGATGAAGATCTAATTGTACAGGTGTATTGACAACCTGAATGTTACATAAAATCTTATAATTGACCTTCAGGAACCTGTTGCTTCCGGTACATGAGTATAAGATATAAAAGAATAAGTTACTTTGATGTTTGGTGAGAGGTCCAAGACCAGACAGGTCACTATTTTTTCTCAGGGTTACAAAAATGCACCTTAACTTTAACATTTTACTCGAGTCCAATCCTTTTTTTGCTATGTGCTATTGTTGGGTTTTTGTAAAGAAATGCAAAATTCCTGGTTTATTAATGAATCAAACAAGAAAAAGGGAGCCTGTACAACATACAAGAAATTATTGTTATAATGTACATAACTGTGTGTGTGTATTTTAGTATCAGGAAGATTAAATCTGCAAAATTATTAGCATCAGTCATATGAAGGCTAAGATCTACCATCAGTGTCTTTTGATGGAGAAAAAAAAATCATCAGATGACTTCTAAAATATTTGCCTTCTTGCGGTCTGATAAACGTATTTGGTTCTGCTTATACAAATTTATATACATAACTTGCATGTGTTTTGTCACGATCTCTGTCGGTCAGTGGTGATAAAATGTATTTTGATGATGCAATTATTATATCATAAAATTCATATAATTACAAACAAGTAATAATGAAACTAGATGGCTGCTGCACTTTAATTCTCTTATCGAGATACACATTAACAATTAATATACCTTAGTAACCTAGTAAGTTACTTTCATTTTGCTGCAGGCAGTCAACTGATTGTAGTCCTATGGAATTTCCCTGGTTACAAAAAAGCACCTTAACTTTAACATATTACTTGAGTTTAAACTTTAGTGAGTTGTTCTGTACTGATCAGGTTTTTGTTAAGGCAGTTGAAACACCTGGCCAACAAACGAATAGGAAAAAGCCTGTTAAGCATACAGGAAATGATTATAATCTTTTCCATGGCCATGTCTGTACATAGATCTCTGTCATGTCCCTCAGAAGGTGGCTGAGTTCAGTCCTCACCCATTGGTCACTGCCTTTGCAAAAGTGAAGCCTCAGAAATCCCGTCCTGGTTGCCGCCACATTTGCCTGCCAAAGCACGCCTAAACAACGAAAAACCAAATATGGGAAAAGAGGTAGGGCTAAGTTGGGGTGGAAGGACAGACACCGCACCCACTCAGCTAACAGCCCCCGACTAGCTGTCAATAGGCTGTCACTCAACGAGGCCACGCTCTAATTTATGCAACAATGGCCGAATTTTAAGCTTAAATATGAAATAAAGAAATGAGTTAGAAAAAAATTCACCCACCTCAGAGTTTTAATGAGATGGTAAAGAAGCTGTAAACAAAAAAACGTTTTTTTGAACCAGGCTGTAAATATGTTTATTTCTGCTCTTAAGTTGGCCATTTTAACATGGGCTCCAATGAGAATTTGCTCCCTTTTGGAGCCAGCCTCAAGTGGTCAGTCGAGGATTTGCAAGTTTTTGTACTTCCTGGTTGGCTTCAATGCGGAAGTGGGGAGTTTGCCCCTTGGTTAAACCAGAGGACACTAGTTGTGTTCAATGATTAATTAGTAATGTAATCTTTGTTAAAGCTAATAGTGCAATGTGAGCAATGATTATGTACAGCAGGTTTAGTATCACCTCAGGTCCATTTGCAGTTTTCTCACAGATTATTCCTTCTTTCTGCAAAGATTCAGGATGTCTGCGATATGTTGCAGTTTTTTTGTTTTTGTTTTTTTTTAAATTACAAATCATTCTTTGCAACAAGTTTCCATTTACAAAATCTATTATTAACATCCTTTCATTTCTACATATCACCGTAAACCTTGCTCTTTTATAACAAAACAATCTTGACTGGAAATCCACCAAACAAGTGAATAAGTTGACCCTGATTTGCAGGCTGTTTCACTAGTTTCTTATCCTCCCTTATAAAAGTCTCATTTAACTGTTTTAGCTCACACAAGGGTTATTATCATAAACCAAAAGCAGGTTTATGAAAGTATTATGACATTCCTTAAAAACAACGAAAACAACTGAACTTGGAGGACATTGTCCCTTTATAAAACCAAGTAAGGTAAGAAGATAAAAGAAGAAACACTCATTTCATTATTTTGTTCTAGCAAAGAAGTATCAAGGCTACTTAATATAATAAAGTTACAAAAGGATGCACAACAAAATGAAAATTGCTGCCCTGTTATGCAACATGCATGTCAAAAAATGTATTTAAAGTGGATCCATTTACCACATTTTGTGAATATATTTCATATGTAGCTACATACTTCTGGCACGTTGTGCCTGACCATCACAAAAACAAACTAAATTTACTATGAAACTAAAACTGAATATTTGAAAATCAAAACAAAACTCTTCTGAAAAACTAAAACTAACATTAAACTAGAAAACAAACTCAAACTTTGAATAACGAAATAACTAACAATAGAAAAGAGAATATTGTGGTAAACACAAATACATTTATTGATATAATTAAAATTTTCAGAGTCATAATATATACAAATCATTTTCAGAGATCACAAACAACTTTTACAAAAAAAACTTTGCAAATTAAATTAATTTAATTTTTACAACATCAAGGAGGCATAAAGGACTGTGCAGCAGAAAAAAATGTAAATCACATTTTAAAACAAGCAGGGAGTGCAATAAATATTTTGTTTCAAGTCATTAAGTGTCTTCACTGAGTAATTTACATTTGTTTTTATACTTATTCAACTATAACGTTGAAATTTTTTTGTTAAGTTTCACATTTTCTTCAATGGGATTAAAACTTTCCTCCAGCTCAGCTACTTCGCATCAGGGTCTCAATATTTCTTGTCTGCCATGTGCTGTATAACATTTACACATCAGACAGGAAACAGCTGAACAACATGTAACAAAGTTTTTAAATCAGTGACACTGTCACAACACAGCTAAGGTCTCCATGTGCCAAGCCACCAGGACTCATTCAGTAGGTGCTATATGTGGAGTTTTCTTTGTTTTCTTTGTAGCTTTTAGCACTTCAGCGAGTCAACCCTCCACAATGATGACGTGTCGGCACAGCGGACAGCTGCCAAACATCTGGATGGCTCTGTGGCTGCAGTGGCTACAGAGACACCGATGGCCACAAGGCAGGGTGACTGTGGCCTGGCTTGTCATGCATACCACACAGTCCATCCTGCTGTTTTCATCTGTGATCAAAACACAGAGATAACAACTGTAAGACATCAGCGAGTTCCATGTTTTCATACAACACATGCACTCCCACATCTAATTCCACTGATTCCACCCTCATCCTTTCTAAAACTCTCAAAAAACATCAGATATACTGTAAATCAGTCATGAGTTTTTAGTTTGAAGGACTGTTTCCTACCTGTCTGGGCTTCCATGTCAGGAGAGGACACACGGTCATCACTTGTTTCACCAGGAATCAAACATTTGTCAACATCAAATGAGGTGAGGCGTTCAAAAACAGGACAGGAACGTCTGGTGCACAGTCCTTCTTTTTTTCCTGAGCCTACAAAGAGTACGGGAATCAAAGTATTAGTCATTTTGATGATAGCTTGGCTTCGGCCTGTGCAAGTGAAATGCCCTGCCCATAAATTATGCAAGAACAAGAAAAACAGCCTGCACCACAAACAGCACAACATTGTCATTTGCATGTAAACTAACCAAGTAGGAGAACGCAGCGCGTCTGTCCGTAGATGTCTATCATGGCCCACAGCGGCTTGCTGAGATCCACTCCTTCAAGTACCTTGTACTCCCTGGTTCTGTTCCTTGCAATGTATATTTCGCCTCCATGAGAAACCCAGAACTCCATCAGTGAACCTGCTTGGTAGAAAGATTGAGACACGGCAACTGCCCAGTGTCCAGGTTTGTCAGTGAGGTCGGGGATGGCCAGGGGGGGCAGAGGCAGAGATCTGTGTGAGGGTGGCACGTTGGTGAAGCCCACACGCAAACCTCCATCACATCTAGATGTTTCTTTCCCCACCATCAGTAGAATCTTCTCCTGGATCCTCACCCGGCGGCTGCTGAACACCAAGCCATTTTGGAACGTGGACGCCGTCTTCTTTGCCACCAGACCTCCTCTTCTGAGGTGGACTTCCTGTCCTACAGCCTGATGGTCAAAAGTCAGAGGACCAAGGCAGGTGGTGCTGCACCTGTGTGACATCTCTGACTCGAGATCTACAAAAAGTGTAAAAAAAACCAAAACAAAACAAAAGATACAATCATGAATCTTCATGCGCAAGCCATGTTAGTATACAATTCATTCCTTTTTTAGTGTAGACATGTAGATTACATCTGCACAACAATGTGCACATGTAACTGACCACTGCAAGAGAAACAAGCCGGAGAGTTCTTCTTCTGAATGCAGAGTATCAAACAGAAACTTAACTAAATGTGCAAAAATGTGCAGAACCTCTACAAATAAGAAATAATAAACAAAATCCAGAGTTTTCTTAAGTAAATAAATGATTAGAAATCGTAGATCATGGACTAGTTTTTATGAGTCTCATAGTGCGGTAAAAGAGTCTCATAATGTTATAAAATTTGTAATTATTAACCTATGACCCAATATCTTTATGCTCAAGGTTGCACTCTGGCCTGAATGATGGTGTTGTTATTTCATTTGAACAGGATGTTTTTTTCTTACGCTAGCAATCAAGGCTCAGACTGTGCAGCAGCAGATTATAAAGAGATTAAGACGAGTAAAAATGAAACTAACACACGTTTACTTTCAGTTATGAGAAACGTGTTTGATTCATGTAAGCAGTAAATAGGAGTGAATGCTTATCTCATCATATCTCATTAATTGTCAGCTTGTCAAAAGATGTATTCAGGTGTATTATGTACACACATTTTATCTTGCATGTGTGATTCACACATGCAGTGTTCACTATCTACTGTACATAAAGTTTTACTGTCTTTCTTATCGGGAAACGCTGACCATTTCCAGTAAACCATATAATTTCTAGTCATACTGTAGTTACACACATGTTGACCTACATAATATAAAACACTATAAGAGGTCTTTTCTTACTAAAATAATTTATCTTTGGCTAAAAAAATCTTTTGGTTATATAAATAACTTAAAAAATTCTTGTAAAAAAAAATGTTAATGTATTTATTAATTTTTACTTTTTAAAATCAGTTTCTAGATTAGAATTAAAATCAGAACTCATTCAAAGGGGTGTCACTATGAAAATAAAATATTTATATTGTATTAAAAATACACATTATAATGTATAGTGTAAATGATAAAGTAATATCTTAAAGTATTTTCATTTCTTTCAGTTCTCATTTTGTCCGCTGGTTGTATTGCATCTTAAAACTTGTTGCCACAAACTGTAACACAGAAAAAATCCTTAAAGGTGCAAAATGCAACCTTTTGCACCAATTACAGCACAATACCTCCCTTTGATTTTAATGATCAATTATGGTTAAAAAAAAAAATGGTCAAATTAATTTTATCAAAACCATTTGACCCAGTCTTAACCAAAAGGTCACAATATAAAGTGTAGTGTTTATCTTGCACAGGTTGTGCATAAGTTTGCAGTTGGACTTCAGGTTTTTGCTCTGAGGACAGTTTCATGCTTTTCAGGCAACACTCATTAAGCTGCTATACACTCCTGTACTTTTAGTAAACACTTAAGACTACACATAAACTCTGAGCTTAAAACACACAGTCTGTATTTGAACTCTATGCAAATAGCACATTCAAGTGTAAATGTTTTTTTTATGCACTTTTTAGCTTTTGTTACAGACACGCTTCCTACAACCCTGCAGTCTTACTTGTGTGTAATGCATTTGCCAAAAAAGGCAAAAACACAGTAAACAGAGTTCAATAGAAATTTGACTTATAGCATAATTTTTCTTGAATTTAAAATCTAATATAGCAGATCTACTGATATTTTATATTAACTCTGGCAGATTGTGATAGACAGAGGACCTTCTTTACAGTTAAAGAAGTTTTAAAAATTGTATATTGTTAGCTTTCTGTAAAAGTTGAAGATCAAGAATAAACATCTCACCAGAGTCCTTGCTGCGACTGGCCTTCATTGTCTTGAAGAGGCAGACCCTTTCTTTTCTTCCTTTTTCTGGAGAAGCACTCTCGTCTGTATCTTGGTTCAACTGTCATGTGGTAGGTGTGTTGATATCCTCTAAAACATGCTGCACATGTGGCTTAAAAGAAAACAAACAGATTCCCTTCATCACATAGAAAGGAAAGAGGGAGGGACTGAGGGCGGAGCTAAACTTTGGAAATTTCCCTAAAGCTGAAGGAAGGGCAGTCATTCTTACTATTTATCTTCTGTGTCTTCTTTTAAATCATTTGAATTACAAGAAGCAATGAAAACTCTATGTGGAGCTTTACACTGTATGATTTTTGCTCACACACGTTTTTTTAAGTATCCTTGTGTTTCATGTGGAAGTCAAACATGTTTAAGCAAGTTTCAATGCACTCACCAAATAATTCTGATTAAGAAACAGTACATTGCAATAACAGTATATTTGAGACGATCATATATTAGAAACACACTGATTACTGGTTGTTCTCACAACTTTACTTTATTAAAATTCACCAGATGTTTTCTTTATTTTAATTTTGCAAGTGAAGTTAAAATTTCTTCCTGCATTAATCCTTCTAAAGTGTTTAACAATGACACTGAGGTCAAAATGACAAATGAGGTGAATCTAAAGGTTAAAATTTTTAACCCTGATATTGGCATTTTTTTTGTCAGAGTCACAGTACATTTGGAAATGTGATGCAACATGACCTATTTTTAAAGAAACTTTCCAAAAAGTCACCTGATTCCATACATCATGGAAAATAACCCTATAATACTGGATTTCTGCCCACCCCCCCGACCAGATTGGTGACTGGTTCAGCTTCCCACTTTCATGAGTACATGTTCAAACATTAAATTTATCCTTAATCCAGCACCAGTTTCCACAGAGCTTTGTCACCCTCTAAAGGATGTGTGCACACATACACTCATTTTATTCCTCATTGGTTGGCAGTGCTGATCATGTGACAGGATGAAGCCATAACTGGAAATCCAAAATGACATCATCACTCTTGGAAAGTTACTAGCGCTTCGTCTACCATTACCAAACATCATGTGTTTGACCACAAATCACCACAGTCCTGTCTGCCTGCAGGCCACACCTGAAATCTTTCCTGAATTTTAGACGTGTGGGCCTGTGTGACAAATTTATGAAGTATGTGAAGCATCTGATTATGCTAATTTGACAGGAAACGTTTGTCCTGTAAGACCAAGTGTTTGACTCTTTCATTTCTGCTCTTTTAATATGTAAAGTAATAACTGACAACTGAAAAGGAAAACTGGAAGACCTACAAAAACTCACTCATGTATCCACCCCTGTTCAAAAAAGGAAACCTTAAATGACATAACTTTTAACAAATACATTAGTTACTATAGTTCATTTTAAGGCATAATTAAACAATTACACCAATATCACCAATAATATAACACTAAACTCTAACACTGTAACCACATATTCTCCTTTCAGACAGAGTGCTGGTGGATTTTTTATCAAAATCTTGGTTTATTACTAAATTAAATTGAAAATACTTTAATTTTAATTGAAATCTTAGTTGTTCCAATAGCAGCCTCATATCAGGTTTGGTAACCAGCTGTATCAAAGGAGTTTTTTTTCTTGACTATTGAAACTGATGTAATGAAACTGAAGTCTGGGCAGCATGTGTCATGAATGAGTGCAACATTCCCAGGGGAAATGAAACGATGACAAACCTGAGATTTCCCATAAACTTGATCTGTTACTTGAATTTAATTCGGTACTTTAAGATAATGTGCGATAATGAATCTGTAAAAAATGAAATGAAGAAGAAAATTATCTTATGCCATTTTAAAGACAAAACCATGCAGTCATTGTACTCATAATACATATTTATATACAAACATTCATGTAGTATATTGCAAGTACATACTGAAACTGAAAGATTTAGCAGGATGAATGAAGATTAGAGAATCTGTGAATATTGTAAACTCAGTGAGGTGATATAAGATTTTTTCTTTCACTGAATATATTATATGTAATCATGTATATTAATGTTTATAATAGAACTTAAACGCATAACAAATACATGAATCACACTGTAATATAAATTGTAAAGTATCTTGTACTTAATCACATCAGATATATAACGTCTAAACAGACACCACCTGGTGCATAAATGTAGATGTTGTTTTGTATCTGTTGTCTTATGATGCAGCATTGAAGCAGGAAGCAGTGTAGCTCTTCTTCTTCTCCTCCTCTGTGCACTCCAGGCTCAGCTGCCTCTGCTCCACCACACTTGGTCAGACATGGCAGGCCATCAAAAAATCAACTTGTTCCCACTCCACCTGTTCAAAATACAATTAATCTGCTGCCTTCCAATAAGAGGCTTGGCTTTCAGAGGGGAGCCAATGGGAGGCTTTCAAGCCGTGAGACCCAGGCCAATCCCCAGCTGCATTCTAATGTGGCCTATCTTTATCAAGGTGCCACTCCACTTTCA
This sequence comes from Acanthurus leucopareius, assembly GCA_029814765.1. NCBI lineage: Eukaryota > Metazoa > Chordata > Actinopteri > Acanthuriformes > Acanthuridae > Acanthurus > Acanthurus leucopareius. The sequence continues at coordinate 13,014,795 of JAQMCX010000043.1, read as the reverse complement.
GATACTGCTTATTTATGATATCTGAGGAGGGAGCCAGCAGGAGGCATACGTCTGTAGGAAAACACTCAAATCTGTGTCCAGAGGGCTCGCTCGAGACTTCAGATATGGGATTATCACAGACAGCTCTGTGGCTGAGAAGAGGTGAAGGGCGACAGTGAAGAGTTTATATGCAGCTGCACCGTTTCTGATGTGTGCAACTTTGGAAAACACCAGGGACTTTGTTTAAATTTGCTATAAGTGCTCTCGTATATCTGAATATTAAGGGACGGTGGATCTGATCTTAGATCCAGACATAGCCTGCGGGTGACAGAACTCCTCTTGGGCCCATCGGAGGTCCCTTCCTGCCTGGATTTTATTGGATGTGTTACTGAGAACTGGAGGTAAAGTTACAGAATTCCCCATGGATCCAAACATCCAGGGGTCTTTCCTGTTCAACAACGGCCTGAACCAGTTCCCCTCGGACCTCAAGGCACCGGTTTGCCAGTACTCAGTGCCAAACTCTTTCTACAAGCTCAACCCGGGCCTCAACAGCCAGCTTCAGGCAGGGACCCCTCACGGCATCAGTGACATCCTGAGCCGCTCCATGGTGGGGATGGGCTCCACGGGTACCACCACACTGCTGTCCGGATACTCCACCATGGGAGGGTTCGCCCCCTCCGTCACCGGCACATCCATGTACTATAACCGAGACTACAACTCCAACCTGGGCGGCTTCTCCAAGCCCGGCGCCGAGTGCCCCATGAAGGGTCGCAGTGTGAGCTGCTGGGCGGAGAGCGGCTGTGACTGGAGAGGAGGGAGGCAGCAGTGCACCAACAGTGAGTGTGAACTCTGCAGAGTGAAGCCAACATCCAGACCATCAACATCTTACATCTCACCTGTGTGTGTTTCTGAGGACAGTTTGTGACGCCAACATGGGCTTTGTCTGTGCTAAAACAAGCAAAGGCGATCTAATCAGAAACAATACAGAAATATGCAGATAGATACACAGCAGCTTTAAAAACTCAGTGACACCAAATTAATGTACAATTTAAGCCAAAATGTTTTGTTTGTATTGGTTTGAAAAACTGAGCAATGCTTACATAATAAGCTATTATTCAACATGGGATTAATATTTAAAATGCTTCAGTCCAAGTGTTTATTTTTTGAGTCATATCTAAAAGATAATTTTAAGTAAAATATAAAAGCTTCCAATCAAATATTCATAAAATGTCCCTTTCATATTTTACGTGGAAAACGCTGCTCATTGAACTGTTTTTGCAAATGTTCGCATCAAACATTTATCTTTTATATTTGAAGAATAAATGTAAAAGTTTCTAATCATAGGATCATATGTTGTTTTTTAAAAAAATTAAACTAATATTTTTGTGACTGTCATTTTTTTTTAATCATGCAGAGACTCAATTTTGCATAACTAGGAATTAATCTGTAGGCAAATCTTTTTTCTCTGCAGAAATCTGGTTTCCTCAGTCATTTTTCTCCTTTGATATCTTTTCAGGCAGTGGTCCTCTGGGGGAGGTGACAGGCAGGAAGAAACACACCAGACCAACATTTAGTGGGCATCAGATTTTTGCTCTGGAGAAAACATTTGAGCAGACAAAGTACTTGGCCGGGCCTGAGAGAGCAAGACTGGCTTATTCTCTGGGAATGACTGAATCCCAAGTGAAGGTAAAGATACGATCACGTTTAAATTACGGCTTTTAAAAAGATGCTTTAGTGTGAGGCGGTTACAGCTTACAAGTGGACCTAAAAGGTTTTATTCCAGTGGTTTTCTGTTGTTCTTTTTGAGGGAATTCATGGTTTTATGTGCAGCTGTGAAAAAAGTTGCAACTTTAGTTTAAAAAGGGGCAATAGAAATCAAGTTCACTCACTTATCACTCACAAGTGCAAGAACAGACTTCAAAAAAATCTTATCTCGTGCACAAGAAGTCAGGAGAACAACGTGATAATGCTTGCATACTTGGATTATGCAAAAATGTGGTCAGGGTTGATTTTATTTTACCTTTGTCTGTAAACAAGATGCACGTTTGAGAGGAAAAGTTCATTCATCAAGCCCCGCCTCCCCCCTCCGGTTGTGGTTAGGTGTGGTTTCAGAACCGACGCACCAAGTGGAGGAAGAAGAGCGCGTCCGAGCCGAGCTCCACGCAGGCCAGCCACGCGGGGCAGAGCGGGGAGGCCTCGGAGAACGAGGTGGAGGATGAGGAGTACAACAAGCCCCTGGACCCGGACTCTGACGATGACAAGATCCGACTGCTGCTACGCAAACATCGCAGGGCTTTCTCCGTCCTGCGCCTCGGGCCACATCACGTCTGACATGACTTCACATGCGCACGCACACACACGCACACACACACACACACACACACCGCGCGTTTCTCAGCAGACCTGCATGCTGTAATTAAAGTTTTTTGGTTTTGAATAAAGAGTTTGATGAATGAGCATGTTCAGAAGAGGTCAACTGTCGAACCAAGAAGAGCATCAACGGGTTCAACAGACAAACAGGCTGCAAAAAAAGCAAAAAGACGTTTACTTTTATAAGTACTGTAAAAAAAAAAAAATATCCGGCCTGTTTAATGTTACAGTGGTATGTGGGGAGGTTATGTTATACATGTTGTTTTGTAAAAACAGAGGAATATTGCTTTAAAAAAAACTGCATGATGCTGTTGATATTAAATAAAAAATAAAGTACAATAAAGTTTTTCATGTGTTTTCTTTTTGGACAGTTGAGCCTTTAGGAATTTTAAAATTAAACAGTTATAAAAATTGCAAGAAGTGCAACACTATATGCTAAAATAACTTTATTAAACCATTTCCAACCATCATTTAATAAAATACATGCAAAAATTTACTCAAAGTCTTGCAAAAGATAACCTTGATAAATCTGTAGGTAAAGTTATTCTGAGGATTGGATTTTAAGGTATTTTGCTTTTCAATGATATAATTTCACATTTATGTTATAGGCACTGGGTTTATTTGATGATATATGATGATATTTTTATTTCTGATAATTACTCAAATTGAAAGTTAACTTCAATAAAAAGTGTTGTTTTCCATCATTGTATATTTACTTTTTAAAAATATTTTGGTGGACAACATAAAAACACCAACACTGTGGACAATAAACTACAGTCATCTTTAAAAAACTTGCTGGTAAACTGTCTACTTTGCTTCTTATTTACTTTATTTGACTACAGTCTCTTCTTGTGTATTTGCTGTCAAGCTGAAAGCAATAAGACAAACACTGAAGGGAGCAGCACAAAGGTCAAAGGTCCAATCTGGTGTGATTTACCAGCGCGGTTGAAGACAATGACCCTCACAGCCCACTTCAACACAAAATCAATACCAACAGATCAGCTCATTCACCGTTCAGACTCGCTGAGTTTAGACCCCATATGTGACTTCAGGCCAGATGATTCTGTCAGGAGACAATTGTTCCAACAGTGACGTTGTTGTGGGAATGTTTTGTATTATTTATTGCAAATATCTGAGTCAGTAATGAAGCTGTGCTAATGGAAATAATTAGAAATGATCAAGAAGAACAAAATCATTAGGATTTATTTAATTTAAGGAGCTAACACACTCTTCGGTCTCCCTCTAACCTGCTGCGATGGTGGATCAATCGGAGGCAAACCACTGAATCAACACAAAAAATGTAATGCAATGAAGGTTATAATCAGTCTCTTGATTTGTCAGGCCTTGAACACGTTCAGTCTGAACAAAAATGGCCTAAACAGCACAGTCCATTTCAGCTTTAGAGGGCAGGCTTAATAGCTCCTCTGTTTCAGATGCCATTTTTCTTTTTCTGCCACAAAATAAACACAATTCATCCCATGGCTGAATTTACAGGTATATAGAAACTGAATGCATTACACAGACATCCAGTAACATGCACTTTGGGTTAACTTAGCGGTAGGTCAAGGTTTAGTTTGCATGTCACATATTGGTATTTCTTCAGGGTTTTCTGCAGCTGTGCTAAATTCAAGCACTTCAGTTTCAAGCTTTTCAAGCTCATAACAATTGCGGTATATTTAATTTTACATGCATTTACACAAAAAATAACTTCTTAGTTAGTTAGCTTAGTCAGTATATATTAGTCCATTTGGATAATAATGCAGTTGCAGTTTGAAGCACTTAATTCAAAACTGAAGCACTTTGAAGAGACATTTACAATTCAAGTATTTACAAGGATTTCCATGCAAATTCTGTTCTTCAATTCGACTCGCATTAAAATCTACATTAGTGTAATTTTGCTTTATGACAATCTAACCAAAAAGAAAAGTGTTGATACTAATAATTGGATTCACTGTAAGTTGCTCTACCTCTCTCTTCTAAGGAACAGCTAAAACCTGAACGGCAGCAGTAGCAGGTTTATCGGCCTCGTGTGGGAAATGGTAAATGCAGGAAGCTCATATTTAAATCACAGGCGTGGCTCACATGATTATCGAGCGAAGGCAGCAGTCATTACCAGAAGTGAATAGCTTCAGACAGAAACAAATCTTCAAAGCTCATTGTTTTGGCATGCCAGGCTAAGACGCTTTATGTGAGAAAAATCTCCGGTATGTTCCAGCGAAGACTCAATACTATGCTGGCGAAGCCGATCAAAGACAATGCAACATATTTATGAGGGTAATATTTTATTTACAAAAGTGAAATATCACAATGACGTAGTGTTTCACCAGAGTTAATCTAAAGGTAATACTGGCCTTGAGCTGAACTCCACTCCAATGACGGCTCAACGGTGAACTGCTAAAAGTTTTTTTTTTTACTTACAAACTGTTCTTTTGCATCTTAACTTGTGATTGTGAGGCTTCTGTGCCACCGTACAAACATCGCAGACAGTCCAAACTTGATAAGAATATCTGTGACTTTATGCATTAAAAGTACTTTCTGTGTGAATACAGGACCACCGAGTCGTGTCACAAAAAAGGAAATTTCACAAAACACTCACCCCGACATCAACTATAATCTGGTAAAGCTAAAAGGACGGATGGAAGTAACAAACCACAAACAAATTTTTAAAATTCTTTCAGTTAGTCGTTATTAAAAAAATCTAACCAATAATTCACACATTAAAAATATATTACAGCACTGTGGCTATAGAATAAAACTAGGAATCAACAAAACAAAATAAGACCACAGCGCCTCCTGGGTTGTGTGTGCGTGAGTGCAAACTCATTCGTCTGCCATTTATATACAATTTTTCGTGAAATTCAAGTGCAGTCGTGATGAAAACACCGACAGTTGGAAGTAAACAATGTGAGGCCTACAGAACAATTCTTTTTGGCAATGAAAAAAAAGTCGATGCCAACCAGAACAGGGTGGAGGAGATTTTTGTGCAGACGTCCTGCAGCACAGTCAAACTAAAAAAAAAAAAAAAAATTTCTCTGATTGAGGAAAACGAAGCACTGAGAACTGTTGAGTCATAGCTTGTGGAATAAAGCACTTGGTATTAAAAGTAAAGTTGGTCTTAAAACAGTAAAAATGCTGTTTTCAATTCAACAGGGTGAAACACTGATGCTGTGCTGTCAGAATTCATTCCTATCACAGCAGTCAAAGCTTTAAAATGCTGTTTGTCTGCTGTCTAGTGTCAGTTTTTATATAATTTTAATGTTAAAATGGTCACCATCGAAATCATTTCTTAAACAGGATCCTTATTTTTTTCTAACCAAGACGTGAGTCACGGTTAAAGCTGCTGTGATGAAGGAGCTACATGTGTGGAAAAACTCCAGCATGTTTACAGGAAACTGAGATAACAGCATTCCCTGTTTCCAGCTTTCCTGTAAATTCGTGATTACATTACAGTCACACAACTTGGAAAAATAACTTCCTGAACTAAACGTGGCGTAAAATACCAAGTCACAAGAAAAGAGTTAGTCAGTGGGGCTGGTCCAATACTTGGTGATTCAAGATCGTATATTTTTTTACATTTACTTATTTAGTTTTACATTGACTGTGGCTCATTAAAACACTAATGTTTTTCATAGTATTTAGCTAAAACTTACTCACACAGGTGAATTTCTAAATACCAGTAGCTGATTAGCTGACTTTAATGGCTAATTTAAAACCTGCTGACTAGAAACGATCCAGTTCAGCAGCTAGGATTTCTATTATCTGGTAATTATGGAAGGATTTTTCTCTCTTTGGGAAAATCTGTTGAAAGTCATGTGGACAGGCATCTTTTTTTTTTTAACAGGAACGCTGTTTTTCCAAACAGGATTGAATTTAGCACAACTAGATTTGGTTGTAAATTAATCTGCTGCTCATCCAAGAGGCTTCAGTTCACTTATAGCTATGAAGGTGAAGCCTCTGAGAGCTGAAATGTTCTTTTAAAATTAATAAACAAGTCTGTTTGCCTCAGATTCAACCCTCTGTGGATAAAAATGACCCAGATGATTGAGAATCTTCACAGACACTGAAACCCTGTTTTTGTTTCAAAGTGGCTTGACTAACTTTAGAAATTTTATAAATTATCAGAGCCAAACAGAAATAAGTAAAACTGTGATGCCTTACTTGGGGTTTATCTAATACTACCTGTCAGAGTGGCAGATTTTTAAAAATACAATAACTAAAATCACTGAAATCAAAATTTAAGAATATTATGATTTTTTCTCGTACACATTCATGTACAGGCGCTGGTCCACAGTCACCAATGAAGTCTTTACTGTTTCGTCACATTCAAAGAAACAATCTCCATGGCTGAGAGCAAGAATTGTTGAAACATCCTCTGGTCTCTCAGATCGAGGGATTTAAGATTTGGTAATGAGCGGAGAATCTGGACAACAGCCTCAGAAAGCCATGGAAGCTGCTGATTAATCTGTGCTTGTGTCACTCGAGCTGTGGTCGACACTATGCGGCAGTGAGATTCAGATGTGAGACATCAGTGATGTGCAGACGGGGTTTTCACAGCGGGGGCTACCTGTGTCGACACCCACAGCCAGCTGACGGATGGGTGGAGGTGGTGGTGGGTAACAATCATGCTGATTACCCTCTGGTACCTAGACTGTGGTGGAGCTCTGGGGATGGTGCGTTTATGGACCTGTAGCACACACACACAAATGTAGACACACATAAATCATGTGCAAACAGACATAAAAGCATAGAAATCATCCAGTTTGGGATGCAGTATTTTCTTCTTAAGGGTATTATGTGATGCTATAAAAGTGAAGTAGGGTTGTATAAGGGGTTTATTGATGGTGTGTGTGTTGCCTGCAGTAGATGGTGGTTTGAATGCTCCCAGTTTGAAGAAGCAGCAGTAGTATCAAGGTATGAAGCTTAACAATCAAATGTTTGTACAGGGCTGTTACATCCACCAGTGCTCTTTTCAGAGACACCAGACTCCTTTGACAAAAGCAGTGATTTTATCTTGCAGAATCCTGTGCTGGTCCACCACAGCCGTGATTAATTAGTTTGTTTTATGTTATTGTGTGACTTCTGTAATTGTCTTTTCAAATTCATCAAAGTCCCACAATAACAAAATCAAACAAACCAATCAAGGTCATGATGGATCAGTACAGGATTCTGCGAGATAAAATTACCACTTTTGTCAAAGGAGTCTGGTGGTGATGGGAAGAGTGATATAACATCTTTAGTTTCCTGTTTGAACTGTGCTTTCTGAACTCAAGGCAAAGCTATGAAAATATTCTTAATATATCATACTCTAAAGTGGATATTGATTTCTTTTAGGTGGGTGTTTTTTAAAAAATTCAGCTAAGATTCATTGTACACCATCGCCTGCTGCTTCTCCAAACTCCAACTATTGTAAGTAAAACATTAACTTTAAATAAGTACCTTATACAATCCCACTTGAGAAAAAAATCCAACCATCTCTTTAATACCAAGGAAATTAGAAATCACTCAAAGATGCATTCAAAGAAAACCTCCCTTAGAAATTAAACAAACCAGTTCCAATCCAATATGATCATAATCTTTTATAATGAAACAAAATGAAGCTGAGTGACTTTTCTCCTGTAATGATCTTGTTTTGTATCTCAAAATGTCAAACAGAGAAGAAAAAGCGAGCTTGTTGTAGCATCTTTTAGTCCTTCTATTGTGTGGATCTCATCATTTTGCAGCCCTCAGAAGAAGGACCCTCATGAAGAAGCAGTTCATCCTTTAAAAATAAATTTTTAAACTGCAGCAAAACAAAATCATGACCGTAAAAATGCCAATATCCTGTCCGGCACAATGCATGTCCCTCCAGCCGACCATCCGCATGGTAATTAATGAAAAGCGGGCCAGAAATGCACTTAGCGTGTTGCCACAGTGACAGTGGAGAGGATTCAATAGACATAGATCAGTGAAAGGTGCTGATCGCCTGCGGTCCTACTGCGCCGGACACAAAGGAGCTCTCGTGTCCCGCAGGCACTTCATCTTAGTTCATATCCCGACTCCAATGGGCCAGCCTCGGTTATGGCTCTCTTGGGAGCAGTGCAAGATTACTGTGATCGCTCTCACACACTGAATCCTCCCTCTGGAATCGCCACGCACACACATATACACCTACACAGGCCTTATAGTGTAGAAACACACTCACTAACACATGTTCTTACCATTTAGAAGAATCAGAGTCGATGGTCGTTTGTCTTCAGTGAGAAGAACAAGAAAACCGGCTGCGGGAGAACCACAAGAACACACCAGAGTTACTCTACATGGCTGATTTGATTCGGTTTGCCTGCAAAATAAAGATGTTATTTCAGTTGTTACCTTATGGTCTCCCATGCAGACATTTGAACCCACTGTGTCGTAAACAATGCTCCTCTCACCATCATCTCTCTGAAAAGAAGAGTGAACTTTTAACTCTTCTGGACAAGACTGAAGGTTACGTTTATGACATTTGTCATGACAAATGACGAGGCAAACAAAGGAAGTGACACATTTAGTCACTTCAGTAGTTTGTAGGTATTTTTACTTCATCTGCAGAAGTTTAGGGTATCAATTTTAAAATTTATACTTCTATTACAAGGAATGATTAGCTCTAATTTTCAAGAAAACACTGTTTTCTTATTTCCACATCACTGATCATCACTTCATGCTGATGCAGACATTTTGCCTTAAACAAGCAGCTTCAGACTCATTCTCACAGAAAACACAGTCTTATCATGTTTGTGGCTCTTAAATGCATAATTTGAAAGAAGTAAATAGTGTGCAATAATTTCAGATAAATATTGATGATGAATAATTGAATAAAGTGACTAATTTTCTGAAAATGAATGTTAGTTTTAAATGCTATGATAAAACATTGTAAACTTAACAAGTGCCACGCAACAACCTGAAGCTTGCAGGCGTGGCACAGTGAGTCAAAAAGAAACATCTGAGGCAGCAAAGTGAGATAAATTGCAACAAGTGTAACTAATCCTGTAAAAGACAGATAAGGGATTTGAATATGTTGATACTTCTGTTGGACAGCTGATTTACTAGCTAATAATATCATCTTTGGTTAGCCTCAAGATAAATGTCACTAATCTTGTAATAAGCTCTGCAGCCATGCGAGAATGTAAACACTGTTGAACAATAGTGTTAGAGCGGTTCACTGGGAAAGATGTGTCACACAGTCTGACTCTATGTGCATTCCCTTTTAGTCCAATCATCAGATTTCAGCAGGCTTTTTTTAAGATCAACAATGCAACATGCACTGCTATACATACCACGCCCTAGTAATACACCTAATGTGGCCTGTAGGGTGAGGGCTTTGTGTTTTTATTTGCTTTTTACCAGAGAATATATCCTGCAACCTCTGCAACCTGCAGAGAGCTGTGAATTTAAGCTCTAAATACAAGATGGTGAAGCATTAATGGACCTTGTGGATGAGATCTTGGGCACCGTGTGACATGAGGATACGATCACACCAGGCAGGACAGCGAGTGTTCATGTACTGGGTCGGTTTAGTGTACTCTTCACTGTAGGGGTAGCTGAAAGACAGAGTGACGGTGCATTTAAAGATAATAACAGAGGTGGGTGTTTAAACTCTGCATCTGAACAAATTGCTGCATTAGAAGTCTTACCTGGGTGGAAATTGAATGTCCTCTTCCCTAATAACATCATGAAAGGCTGTGGCTTCTTTGTCATATTTCAAAAGCTGTAAGAAAAGAGGCCATTACTGATTACAGGAAACCTCAACATGTTAAGAACAAGCACAAGGAGAGTGAGAACAAACTTCAGCATGGGTGAAACGCTGTCCGAGTTATCACAGTTTGGTCTGCCTCCAAACTTTTGTATTTGCTATTCTGCCATTTACAGGATCTGATTTCCGCTGATAGGATCTAATCTAAAAAGTCAGATTGTTGCTAGGCAGCCTGTTGTATTATAGGTTATAGTCAGCACAGAGTTTTTCTGTGGGTAAAAAGTTGAGATCATGTACTCACTGCTCTGCCGTTGTCCTCCCTGAAAACTGCCTGGTGCAGGTATGCAAACAGCTTCTCCTCAATATGAAGCAGCACCTACAAAAGAAGTGAAGACCAGTTAAATGAAAGCAGCAAGAAAAAACAAATGTATAGTTTTTGTTTTAACTGATCTTGTTTTAATCACCTGGTGGTCGTTGTCTTTTTCTTCACAGATGATTTTTTCCACTTCATTACTGCTGTCCTTCTTCACTGTCTGCACATCTGCCGAAGTGGACAGATGCTGCTCACAGAAACACAAACACAAAGAAGGGTGTCAACATTTCAGACTGATGCACATACTCTTCACCTGAACCTCTGGAGAAATTTAAAGTTACCTGGACTAGACAAAGTGTGTCCAGACGGAAGTTGAAATCTCCAAACAGGTAGGAAGGCATTGGAGCATAGCGGCCGTCAGATATTCTAAAAGGAAATGACAAAGTCAGGAACCACACGGATGTTTTTTTTCCTCTTGTCCTTACTTGCATAGAAATTCACAAGAATACAAATTGCAATTAAAAACTTGAGTCTTTTCCTGTTGCTCATAAACTGAGTGCTGCACAATAAAGAGCATAAAACAGGTGCAAGCTGATCATCCTCAGCGCCAGAGCTATACGCATGTGCATCAGTCATTTCCTGTCTCTGAGCAGAAGCAGCATTGTGTTGAAAATCTTGATCTGCAGACCTGGGATCATGCGTAATTCCTCAGTAATAACAAGAGTCGAGTCTACAGCTACAACCAAAGACCAAACAGCAGCTGTTACAGTGGAAGGTCAGAGGAAGGTGAGTTAGCTTCGAAGTGAAACCAAGAGCATGCAGGTGGTTTTCTTTGACATTCACAGGGTTGTGCACACTAAATGCATCCCCCAGGGTCGAACTATCAACGCTGAGTACAACATTCGATCCAAACAACCTGAACCGTTCTTAGTCACTGACCCAACGTATCACTGGTCACAGAAACACATGTAACTCTGGTGAACTCCAGAGGGGATGAAGTCAGATAGCAGATATTTTGCACCTGCTTCATGCACATTTTTATGCAGCACTCTGTTCATGCTTACAGAAACCATCTCTGAAGTTTTTGATCACACCTAATATGACAAATTTTTTTAATTTTATAATCTTTTGCAGATACTGGCCAGAGTTAACACTTAATAACTGAACTATCCAGTTCATAGCATAGAAAAGTTTGTGATACTAGCCAAGACTTGAAGATAGATACTGAATTCATAGAGGCCATTAAGTCAGCCAAACATTGTTCATTTATTTAATCTCAGGGCGTATTTGCTCTCATTTTGCATATGTTACATTCATGTTTTTTAAAGTTATGTGTAGCTGAGAATCTCACCTGTTGATGACGTATCTGAGAGCGTTTTTGCGGTTGGCTGAGTAAATGGAAGGACTGGAGTTGCAGGCAATGAGGTTGGAGGCATCATGGAATAGGTGGACATTGACCAGGTCCAGACCTCTGTAAAGAAAACACACAAATACACACACAAAATAAGGTAATATTTGTCAGGTGGAGATTAGAAACAGGAAACAATCTGATACCAACCAAGCTTGACGTCTAATAGGTGAGTGTGTGTGCACGTGTGTGTCTGTGTGTGTTTGTGCACAGGGTTGTCACTTCTGTGACGCGCCCTTATCAATGAGTGTACTCGTGTTAATACTGAGTCCACAAACAAGCACATTTGTCTTTTGCGTCGAGCGTTCACTCCTTTTCTTTGGCTGTCACTGCAAAACAATTAATGTGCATCCAACCAAGGAGCTCTGTTGACTCACAGTGTGATGCTGAGGCACACAGATTGTGGACTCCTTTTGTTATTTCCTTCATGTAACAACACAACAGAGCAAATAGTTACGAATGTTCTCAGAATACACAGACTGTGGCACATTCATTTCAGGGCTTTATGGACAGCAATTTAAAACATACATTAGAACTACACTCACCGGCCACCTCATTAGGTACACCTGTATAGTATAATGCAATCAAATACAAAAGCTCTGCCATGAATTCTACTTTTACAAAGCTTATAATTTTCCAGTTTTTGTTGACACTATCAGAAAGGTAGCAATTCAACTTTATGTTTATTATTGAAGTCGTAGTGGGTGATGGTGCTGTACTGGAGTACTGTATACGGACAGCTGTTTCTAATATTCTGGCCCTCTCATGTATGTAAATGGGGTGGCCAAAATATTAGAAACACCTCAACAAAAACAATGCAGTCTGGTTCAACACCACTGCAAACTACTGTACAATCCCAACAATAAAAGCGGTTAAATCAATACTTCTCTGACAGTGTCAATCAAAAATCCACTTTTTTTTATCTTTGTAAAGGCAGAATTTATTGCAGAACTATTGTAATGGATCAAATTAGATTGTATAGGTGTACCTAATGAAGTGGCCAGTGAGTGTATTTCAGTGGATGCTCTCCTCACCTTTCTGCTATCTGTTGATTTCAAAATGCCTGTTGCTCCAACCTGGGAGTGGAGCTGCCCAAGACTGCTGTGAGTGCTTTAAAGAAATAAAAAAAAGTCAGAGTGTTTCTTTTCCCCCTGTAGCAGAATGGCAGCGAGTTCAGCCAGGTTTTTTCTCATCACTGACCCTGGTGACCCGCTGCCCGCTGACATTTAGCCGACACAGAGCAACACTGGAAATAATGTGGAATTGATTGCTGTACCACCAGGTGATTTCATACCCAGTATTCAGTCATATTTTAGCTCCTGACTTAAATGTCAGGAACTTTGGCTTCTAAATAATCCCCCGTATTCCCCAGCTAGCTGCCATCAGTCTGCTGTTTGGTGCAGAGCAGATTTCTTATAAACCTGCTGTACGTGCAGGTCTATCACAGCTGTCTTGCTAAAAACAACTTCTGCTTCTGTGGCGGGAAATGAGGTTAATGAACACTCCTTTTAGACGAGGTCAAGTGAAGAGTCAGGTGACAACGCTCTGTGTTTTTATTGCTTTAAGTTACACTTTACAAGCTATACAGTCGTTTCATCCTCCGCTAATAAAAATATATATTGATAGTGCAGCTGTAAAGCCTGAATCTGTGAGCAATGCATGGCTAAGTTTTAGTTAAATTACTTGCTAAGTGTAAAAGGTACATAAATAATTTACATAAAGGGCATTGAATACACATTTTAGCAGTGAGCTAAAACAAAAAACTTACCTAAAAACTGACCAGCTTCAGGCCTTTTAGTGCCATTTAAATCATGTCTGCTGTATGTCCCACCTGTCCCACAGGGAGGCACTGTTGAGCCACTTTGATGCTTCCATATCAGAGCAAAGCAAGCAGCCTATGTGTTTTCAAAGAGATTGTGCAGGCTGGGGTGATATCAAGGTCATCACGTCTGGGTATTCATCTCTGAATGTTTCAATAATGTGATGAATACATACATCTGGTTCAAGCAGCTTCCCTCTTTTCCACAGGCAGTGTTTCATTTTATTTTTCCTCTGCTCAGTCGGTTGTAATAGATGTGAAAATGAGAGAAACTGACAGGGGAAAGGTGCCACATAGGTCCCCTGTCTCTTTTTCTTTCTGTTGTTTATTCCCTTCCTGGCAGGATAACAGCGGGTTTATGAGCCAGCTGGAACTAAAATAGTCATTGTGGTTTGTTGCTATTGGCCTATATCTGTGTGTATGTGTGTGTGTGTGTGAGAGAGAGTGTATAAGTGTGTGTATGTGCATGCAACATCAGCCACCTCTGGAGATTAAACCACAATCTGGGCTACTGGTGTCTGCAGGGGAAGCCTGAGTGGACTGGTGTTTAAGCCGCTGACTGTGGTGGAGCCACAATAAAGGCAGTCAAATGTTTTTAATGTGCCGTTTTAATATTTTAATGTTCCTTTAGAGTTTGACTCGACATAAAACACCTCTTTTGTGCAAATCAGACGTGTATTCTGCTTTTACATTCACGTCTTAGGAATAGTTCAGCACTTTTGGAATCATGCTTTCATGCTTTCTTGCTAAGAGTTACATAAAAAGATAAATACTTTTTCATTTTTGCAAACGGCAAATACGACACTACAGTGTACAGAAGCTCAAAATGCAACACTTTATTTAACAAAGTCACATTTTCCTGTTTAATCCAGATCTCGTTTGGATATGTAAACACATTTTTTGTGTATTTCTGAATTGGTTTAAAGGTTTTAAAAATGTGGTGATTTGAAATATTTGTTAGGGAAACATGTCTTAAAATGCATGATTGAAATAATGACCTCTATCAGGTGCAGAATGTCTATAAATACTTTGAACAAGATACGGCAGACATCTGAAAAATGCTGATGGCAGGAATGTGATGCTCTCGGCTTTAATAATGAGACATTTGCTGAGGCATTTGTTATCGTAGCGTTGCATAAAGACTGGAAGGGGAAGGTAAACAGCCTGGTTCTATAACAAAACCTTCCCATAAGCACCTGTAAAATTAACACATTATATCTGAGTTGTTGAACCGATGTATAAAAAACCAAAGTATGAAAACACTCCATAAATGGTTTTATGAGGATCTGCTTGACTATTTTCCAGCTAACCTGGAAGCACCTTCTAAAAGATGAGACCTTGCAGCAGAAAATAAAGGATGACTAAAGGAAAAGGATGAAAAATTTAAAAAAAGGGCTTTTTCCCTGCAGATTTGCAAATATTTCAGCCTCTTCACTCGTGTGTCTGGTTTGTTTAGATGCCTCTTTCTGAAAAGTTATGTCAACAGCTCAGCTTTCTGAAATATCAGAATCAAAGAGTGACAGCTTCCCTCTAGAGCTCCACTGAAATACAGTGTCAAACAAGAGAAAAGAACCACAGAAGATGCCTAAGACACCGATTTCTGCACCATGTAGATCTCTCAATAGACTCAAATTCAATGCAGTCAAAGTCAAGATGTGCTTTATGCTTTCGGTACCATGATGAAATGTAACTCCAAGGCTGGAGGTGTCAGTCTGTTGGCCTGGGTCTTTGATCCAGACTGAAATATCTTATCAGCTATTGGGTGGATTGTCTTAAAATTTAGCGCTGACATGTTTAGCCCTCAGAATTACTTGTAATAACTTTAATTTTTTAAAATGTAGCTCCATTATCAGGTCAAAAATGATAGTTTGTCCAATACTTTCATGATCAAAATACCTGAAAAACAACTTGTGTTCCCATTAGCCTCAGTTAATCTTTGGTTTGAGGGCTAATCTGTAAACACAGGATGCTAACATGCTAATAGAAAACATGGTAATTATCAGCCTGTCTCAAACAATGATGCTTTAACATTGACTTTGTTTGCATTGTAGCTTGCAAACATTGTCAATTATCTTGAAAGGCCAAGGTGCTAGCATAGCTGTAAACTCATTTGGTCCTTTAAACTGCGCTCTATTATTGTCACCAAGAGTTGGAGAAATGTATTTTGAGAAATGAGTTCAAGTATTTAATGGAAAGTCATTTGCACACAAGGTGAATTTTGAAATTTCAACACAAAAGCAACATCTGGAATACATAAGATGTCACAGATTCATATCTACAGTTAAGGTATGGATGGACTTTTCTATAAATATTGTATTAATTAGCCAGTTCAGCTCCCTGATTGGATGATTGGATGCCTTTTCCCAGACATAGCGAACTGTCTTGCTTTGAGATGATCCACCCTGCATTGCATTTCTCTATTTAATTTGACCTAATGTTAGATTTTCAAACTTTCAGAAGCATTTCATGGGTGAGGGAAAGTTTTTGAGTGAGGAGGTTTGTTTGTTGAACAAGGCCGCAGAGGACTGCTGTGTCAGGGTCGACTCATTTCTGTTGGCATCAGTGGTGAGTTTTTAGTTGGTGCTGTCTCTTAGGGAAACATGTTCTACCTCCTACTCAGTCAAAAAAACCTTATATTTAAGGTCCCAGCCAGTGCTTTTCCTTTCTTCTTTTGTTCTTCAACATCTTCCTTCGTCTACCTCTCACTGTAAACAGACCACATGGTTGTTATTGCTAATTTATAACAGTTAAGATGCACAAATGATGGGCTCTGTTTGACAAACTGAGACTGTTTCAGTGTCAAAAATGTTGAATTTTGTGATTGCAGATGTGAATTGTGCAAGTAAGGCTGCAAGACTTTACACCTTTAAACTGTTTCTTTTTTATTTCAATTTTGTTTCAACATTTTTGCATCGTTTCTGTGATACACCTACATTTTTTAAGAATGACAAAATTTAAAAAGTCTGTAAAAAACAGCTTTCATGTCAAAACGCCTTCGCTTTTATTGCAAAATCGTATCAAACGCATAAATTGACCCTTTATATGTTTCTTCCTCTTCACTTTCTCTCTTCTTCTTATGTCTCTTTTTTCTTCCTTGTTCACACACGCACGCACGCACACACACACACGCGCGCGCGCGCAATGCTCACATCGATCCATCACCGCCTTGTTTGTTCACGCTGCTGTTGGAGCTTCACCTCTGCTCCGGCTGACGCATGCCCACATCCTCGCTCCTCCTCTCCCCACGGTCCCCATGGTAACGCACGGAGGAGAGCAGCTTAGCAACATCGAGACGGAGAGGGGAGCATCTCTGGTCCAGACATCGCGGTGCCATCGATATTACACACAGAGGGCGGCGAAGGAAAAACAGCAGCGCCTCCGGTGAACATCTCCTCAACGTAAGTCAGACATTTTTTTTATTACGAAAAAAAAAACAGCCCAGATGTTCATTTTAAGGTGTCAGGCTGAGTTTAGTTAATCAACTAAGTAGGTCGTGGAAATGTTGGGCTGATGCGGTCTTCTTACTGTACGGAGTGATGCTCCTCTCTGTAGTCTCTCACAGCTTCCGATAAGAAGACATTATTCTTTTTTTTCCTCACTGAAGTGCACATGAGCCACTTTCTCTGAGCTTTAACCTTTTCCATCGATCTCCACAGTCATAATGAAGTTTGTGATGGTGCTTGTGGGTGCTGGCACCCTGGCCTTCCTCGGTGCGGTCATCTGCATCATTGCCAGTGTTTATCCCAGGAAACGCGCCGCGCCTCTCAGCGATAACGGCACCCTGACATCGGAGACGCTGCCCCTGCCCCTCGAGCCCGGATCGGTGGCCCATGCCGGGCCACTTGGCGCTCTGCATGGAGCCGAGTCCTACGGTGGAGGGAACGGACTCGGCAGCATCGGCCTGGAGGTCCCCACTCTGAACGAACTCAACCTCGGGGAGGAGACGGGCGGTGGGTCCGCGAAACAGTTCAGCTTCAGCCGGTTGATCTGCACACCGGTGCCGGTTGGAGAATGCAAGAACAAAGATCTGAGGCAGCGGCGGGAGCAGCAGCAGCAGCAGCAGCAGCAGCAGCAGCAAGCGGACGACCCGCTGTACGGAACCGGGGATGAAGACTGGACTTACCTCCGGACCACGGCGGAGGAGCTCCGGCAGATGGTCCTGCAGCAGAACGACCAGATCCTCATGGACCACAGGACCATCCGAGAGCTGACGGGGAAGCTGAATGAGTGTGAAAGCGGATTGGAGGACGAGAGGAACGTCCCGGAGCGGAGCGTCGGCGTTTGGAGCGGCAACCGTCGGGTCATGGCCGGGGATGATGTGAGCTCTTCGGCCGCAGCACAGCTGCAGACGGCGCGGGCCGTGGAGGAGCTGGCCAGGGCCATCATGGACCTGAAGGACCGCATCGAGAAACTCGAGGTAACTGAAAAGATAATGAGCACCGGCTTAGACAAACTTTGGCAAAAAAAACCAAAAACCTGTTGTTCTTGCTGTTCACCCTCCTGTTTGAGTTTTGTTTGACAGCAGGAGATTTGGACTCATGCATCAGCCAGGTGAGTCACTCTTCTCCAGGCTCAATTTGTCCTGCGGCCCCTTCATTAAACAGCCAGTGGCCCCCCCAGCCTCACTGTGAAGTGCAGCTTAAGACATGTCTGACATAAAGTAGAGAAATAATCCTCTCAAAATTTCCCTCAATGACTTTGTCAAAATTAAGAAATACTGAGTAGAAAAGTGTCACAACTCACTGACACACCGGCTGCTTTCAGAAAAAAAATGGCAGTGAGACAAATTAAAGGCCTGTGCAGCATCATCTGTCATCTCAGGTGCACTGATGTTTGTCCAAACACCTTCCCACCTCCTTTTTATCCACCTCTCCCTCTTTTATCTTCACCTCACCTCTCCTTCTGACAAGCAACTCGTGACACACACACACACACACACACACACACTCCTCACGTCCTGGGCACACGCGCCCCATGGACCCATGGGAAATCTTTCCACCTGCTGGCCCTCACATCCTTCAGCACCCCCCACACATATTGTGTATTGTGTGTGTGTGTGTGTGTGTGTGTGTGTGTGTGTGTGTGCGCCTCGCCCCTCTACCTCTGCATCCGACAGCAGGATAGAGACATAAATAAAAGATGAAGCTGGCTGGACAGAAAAGAGGATGGTGGTGGTGGTGGGTGGGGGGGAGTCAGCGTCTCAGCTTGTGTGTGTATGTGTGTGTGTGTGTGTGCTGAGATTGGGACATATGCAGGCTTGTAACCACACACACACACACACACACACACACACACACACTGCTGCATCACTGGGAGCTTACAAACCGCCTTCCTCAGTGTGAATTTATATCCTGGACGTCCAGATCCAGTCCTGCCTCAGCAACTCTCTCGATATTATATATCGCCCTCGCAGCCGTCTCATCCACATTAACAGCATCAGCTCTCCCTCTCCTGCTGCCTCACCAACACCTTATTTTTGCAACTTCTGCTATGAATACTAATACTGCCACTGATGGGCTGCCGCTATCATCAATACAACACCTCTCACTGTGTTGCTTGCTTTATCATTTCTACTGGTTTTTCCTGCAGTTTCATTTCAGGCTAACAAAACGCTTATTTATGCTAATACAAAGAAAACAACAATGGGCTCTTCTCATCGCGTTCATGTTAGATTTATTAAAGTCTTATAATGTTTAAACAGCCAGAAACAATCCACAGTTTTTACATTTGAACACTTAAACCCATACTTTCACACTCTGCCTTCAGTGTACAGTATGTAGACCAGATGTCCACTTTAAGAAGCTTATACTGACCTCCAGTCAATCAGGACAAAAATAATCTTTCACCAAAACACAAAACTGAATGAAAATGATCAATATAATCAATGATAATGAAACCTCCCCCCCATCAGCACACACTTAAACAGGCAGAGCCCAAGAGGTTTGTGTGTTAAGGTGGACTGGTGCTCTTCATTTAAGCTTTAAAAGAAAAAAAGGGCATGCTTGAGTTCTGGGCACGTATTTAATTAAAAAGCCAAGCTTTTAATCTATAGACCCTCATTAGAGGACAATTACGAGAGAGAGTCCAGAGCTTATATTGCTTTTTTTTAGTACAAGTACACATGGGAAATGCAGTTCTCAATTGTTGTTCCTGTAATTCAAACACACACGAAGTTACATGGATACAACCTGAAATGGTACAAGAAAAAAATCAGAAAATCAAATGTTAGAAATAAAAGAAGGGAAATAAATATTGAACATTTTGTTTCCTACGAGTAAAGTCATCAGGTGATCTTAGCAAAAACTATTTACTTGGTGATAGAAAAAAAAACACTGCAAGAGAATTTATAATCAGTCCTTCAACTTACCACCTCGACAACAAAAAAAAAACAAAAAGAGCCTCTAAAACAAGTTTTGCTTAATAATGTCAGTGTTAAAATGGAAATGTTTAATCTCTAACGTATTCTAGATCTGTGTTTGGCACCCTAAAGTTTAACCATAAACGGTGAGACGGATGGAGATATCATAAGCTGTAGTTAAAAAATAATTACATTTAATTGTTACCATTTATCCTGAAAGCAACTTAAATTTAAACTAAACTATTTAAATCAACTAAATTTAGTGGTGATCCGGTAATTGCTGAGCTGTTTTGCGAATGAACAAGAATGACATGTGATGGGAAGCAACAGGATCCCACCGGTAATTAAGAAAATAACTAACGTGGTGTCAGATTGGTGCATAGACTAGTTTACGTGCATGTGTATCCTGCATTTTAGTTCATTTCAGGTTCTGATGTTGGAAAAAAAGGCCCTAGTTGGAGTTACTGTCAGGGGTTTATTGAAATTCAGCAGGATGCATTTGAAAGTTTGTGTAAATCCATCTGACACTTGTTGAGATGTTTGACCAAAAGGATAAACCAACCAAGCAAGCGGCTGTCAGAAGGATGTTACATTTTGTTGGGTCATGCCACCACTGCTGCTAAAAAAAAACCCTCTGTAATCACTACCACAACTACAAAAACCCTCTTTTTTTAAAGCACTAATGCTCCAGCTTTGACCTCCACAACTACACTCACTATTATAACCACAACCAAAGCTGATTTTCTGGCCCAGCTGCCTTCTTTTATTTGATCAGATTATTTGTTTTCTTCTCATCAAAGCACTTTGGTGACATCTCTGCTCATCTGTCTTTGTGTTTTTGTGATCATTTAAGTCTCAAGAACTTACTTTACCCCTTTTTTTCCCCCCTCTCCTCCTGTTTTGCAGGCGGAGATAGGCCCTGCTGCATTAAACCTCACTGACACAAGCAGCAGCAGCAGCAGTAGCAGCAGCAGCAGCAGCAGCAGCAGCGGCAGCAGCGGCAGCAGCAGCAGCCCAGCTGGTAACACTGGCAAAGCGCCCGCTCCGCCCACGGGCAGCGCTTCCTCCCCACCTGCGGCAGCCCCCCCGGGGGGTCGCCGCCCCGCGTCCCCTGCTTCCCCTGCCCCCAAGGCCCCATCCAAGGGATCCCCCGGGCGCGGAAAGGGCACTTGGTGGGTGGAGGACCTGGAAGGGGAGCTTGAGAGGAAGATCAAGATGTTGGAGAAGGAGCGTCAGGCCATGAGGAAGGAGACGCACGGCCAACACGAGAAGATCAACCAGGGCATCGACACCGTCAGCCACCGCGTCACCGAGCTGGAACACAGTGAGTCCTGCAGAGAGAGAGAGAGAGGAGGGAGCTACAAATAGAGGAGAGTGAAAACATGGGGTGGTGTCTAAATAAATGAAGAAAGAGATATATGGATGGAGTGATGCACACAGGGAGGTAAACAACTCCATTAACAAGCCAAGCTGACATGCATGAGAGTATCGCAAGAGAGGGCTCAAATGAAACTTTAATGAGCGCTGTGTGGGTGAGCCGGGTCATCCCAGCAGTAGAGAATAAGCTAGATTAAAATTAGATGATTAATGAGCGCCGAAGGTTGTGAAATGTCAAGTAGGGCTGGGAGCTGAAAACAATACGGCATAAAAATGATATTAAAAAGACTGCCTTAAATCATTCTCTGCGTTTAATTGAAACCTGTAAACCTTGGTAATTGTGGAGATTTTCTCGGGAATTTATTATTATTTGGCTCTTTGGTCTGTTGTTTGACAGCGTCAGGTTAGCTTCATAAAGTTTAATCCGCTGTTTCTTTGTTTGTGAAAAGTTCCTCTTCCTCTAATAATCTAAGTGGGATCTGATTCTCCTGCAGTGTTGATGCAGAGAGTGGAAAAAAAGGGAGAGATGATTGATTTTATGAGAAGTGGAGAGCGAGAGGAGAGATGGAGGTGCAAAGGAGAAGGTTAAAAAGGACAGAAAAAAGCTCTTCTTTATTCTCTTTTTACAGCCCTGTCAGTCGTCCAACCTCTCCGACTGTCTCTACATCTTCTCTCCCTTAAGAGCTGCAGAGTGGCCTGGAGGTAGAGAGGCTGATCATTAGCTGTGATGCTTCAGCTCTCGCCAGGCTCTGTGTGTGTGTGTGTGTGTGTGTGTGTGTGTGTGTGTGTGTGTGTGTGCACGTGCAAACTGACAGGGATAACTGAAAAGAGAAATATAAGTGTCTAAGTTGGCCATTAATAAGTCGTTTGTCCCCGTCATCTCTCCCTCTCTCTCTCTCTCTTTCTTTATCCGATCGGTTCTCTTCACCTCCTTCATCTCGTTTCTCCAAAGCTCTGACGGAGCCGCCGTTCCCCGATGGCTTCGTCCTCTCCTTCCCCATGCGAACCAACTACATGTACGGCCTGGTGAGGAAAGAGATAACAGAGATGTACGCCTTCACCGCCTGCGTGTGGCTGAAGGCCAAAGAGGGAGGCATCGGGACCCCCTTCTCCTACTCGGTCCCCGGGCAGCCCAACGAGCTGGTGCTGCTGCAGGGAGTCCACAACCCCGTGGAGCTGCTCATCAACGACAAGGTAGATGATCACATGATCAAGCTGAAAAAAAATGATTCAAGTAGCAGGAAATTAACCAGCATTAAAAAAAAACAAAAACCCCCCAGATTTATTGTGTTTTGTAAGCTATTATGTAATTAGAATTGTTTGTGAAAATGAAAATGAATGACTTCTTGTGCTAGAAATAATTAGTATTTCTACCCTTAAGGTTTTTTAATTCATAATGAATTAATCAGGTGAAATAGCCTGCCAAGGAAATTGCTGGTTTAATATGTCGTTCCGCAGAACAGAGCGAGCTAGTTGTTGATGGCTTGTTAAATCCATTGATTAAAAATGAGTGATGAAAAAAACACATTTGTTCCTGTGACTGACTCATTTCTGCTCCATGAGTGAAGTCACAGCTTCCAATTATTGTTTCAGTCATTGTTGGAGTTTATATCAGGTTTGTCGTCAGTTTTCGCCGGATGCACTGAGGTGTGAGCATGAGTTGACCTTCTCGGTTTTTTATATGAAAAACTTTTTATTCCCTTATCTAGAGAATATGACGAAAGCAGATGACGCCCTTGAACAAATAATTAAATATTTAAGATCACAAAAAAAAGTGAATTAAAAAAAAAAATCAAAAAAGAAACTAACCGCCTAAGAAATTAAATCCTGCAGTCGAGCATTTTCTCAATTTATTTCCTCTCGTTTGTTGTGCTTCGGCGAGCTCATCACACCTGTTTTATGCAGTGCATTAATGCTTACCTTTTTACGACGCTTACGCTTATGGTTCCCACAGCAGATGGGAACTGGGGGAGGGAGGGGGGTTTTTTAAACTGTGGTGGAAGAAATGCTGGGGGAGTCCTCAGAGTGTAGTTTCGCTAACATAAAACCACCAGTGTGTCGGCATTCTGCGATGATTACTGCAGGTCTGCCCACACTTGTCCAACATCCAAGCTTGATGAGTCATTGCCGTAGACTGGATAATAAATAGTAGGCACCGTGACATCGCCTATTAGTTGGTGAACTACCATTTGGAGTTTGCCTTGATAGATGATGCCATGTTTGTGACCATAGTTTGATAAGAGGGTGGAGCTGGAGAGCTTATGCATCCATATGAAGCCTGGTAGACGTCCAAAAGTAGTCATGTTCTTCTTTTTTTTATAACTTTGAGCTTTAATATGATCTAAATAAGTGAGTTTATAAAGAATTTATCCTTATACAGCTGATTTCTAATCTTAAGTTTGGCCATTTGGTATTTTCAGCCCCAGCTGTGGCCACTTGGCTGTGATTCAGTTCAGTTGGCTTAAAAAACCCTTCAGTCACTTAGTGAAACATAAAAAAAAGGGACGAACCACAGCTGTATTCTCTGACCTGTCTACAGGTGGCGCAGCTGCCTCTGTCCCTACCGGAGGACGAGTGGCAGCACATCTGTGTCAGCTGGACCCTGAGGGACGGGGTGTGGAAAGCCTACCAGGGGGGAAAGATGAAGGGCAGGGGAGAAGGTCTGGCCGCCTGGCATCCCATCAAACCAGGAGGAGTCCTCATACTGGGCCAAGAGCAGGTGAGACGCACAGATGGACGGATAAATACACCAATGGATGGATGTATTAATAGACAAATGGGGGTGTCAGTGGATGAAGAGACAGCTGGATGGACAGATGTATGGATGGAGAAGATGAGTGGACAAATTAATGGATGGATGCATGATACGTGGATAGATAGATAGAGAGACAGGAAGTACTATTGTAGCGGAGCACCATCAGCTTTTTTTCACACATGAACAAACAGAAACCTAATTGTGTTCATTGTCAAACCGGCCTGCTCCTTTCTGTCGTTAGTGAGACACCAACATTACATAAGCATTATGAAATCTGACATGATCTCTCCCTCCTGGTGTTTGGAGAACGACCCAAAGCTCATTTTGAAGCCGGTCGTCCGTGCA
Source organism: Acanthurus leucopareius (assembly GCA_029814765.1). Classification (NCBI taxonomy): domain Eukaryota; kingdom Metazoa; phylum Chordata; class Actinopteri; order Acanthuriformes; family Acanthuridae; genus Acanthurus; species Acanthurus leucopareius. Next base: position 12,990,363 of record JAQMCX010000043.1, on the reverse strand, counting down.
TAAAAGATAAAAAAAAGCAGAGAGCTGGGAGTCCAATTCTGCAAGATGCCGCGATGATGCAACAAGACTTGATTTGATGGAAATTTTTTGAGAGGGGAAAGAGCAAGCACTCTATTAATCTATGTTGATGAATGATGAATGATGAATTGCTGTTTTGTTGATGTTTTGATCAGAATTTAGGGGGGAAAATCCCGGGACATCCAGTTCACGAGGGTACTGCAGAGAAGGATGAACATTTTAATCTTATCAAGAGGGGAATCGTTAAAACACAATATTTCTGTGCTTGGATAAAGCTTCAGACAAGGCTGCATTTTTATTTTTCATGTAACCTTGGAAGATGACCACAGATGTACCTACTGCACAACAATAGCTTGAGGAGGGTGTTAGATTATGATAGTTTATGACTAAGATTCATGGCTCAATGAACCTAGAAGGATGGTCTGTTACAGACATAAACAATGCAACAATCAGACAACTTTATTCCTAAATATTCTCTCAAATTCTTGAAGAAGTGAAGTGTTGGACAGACTTTCCCATCCCAAATATAAAAAAGGGCCAGACTGGCAGACATTAAACCTAATTAACACTAAGGTTTGTTGGGACTTCTGTCCTGTTGATTGTTCTTACTATGAACAAATTTTAGCCAAAAAAGTTTCAGGACAAAAGAAACATCAGAACCAAAACTAAAATTAGTTTCACACAATTTCATTGCATCTCAAAATCTGTGAAAATTAGCTAAAAAACAGATGAAAATTTTAAAACTAGAAGACTTTTTGAGGCATGGTATAATAACAAAACACAGTAATCTTGTCCGTTGTAATCTTTATTCCACTCTTGAATCTCATAATTAAAACTAATTTCAAAATCGGCTGTAAAGCACAAAATTATCACATTTCCCTAAAACTCAGCGTTTTGCCAACAAATTGTAAGCACTTTTTCACAGCACTTAAGCCAAATGAACAGAGACAAAATGATGTTGCTGTGTTTGGGTGTCACACACACACACACACACCCACACACAGCAGTCATGTCAAAGACGCCCTCTGAAAGAGAGAGAGAGAGAGAGAGAGAGAGGCAGCACGTCGTGCACTCTCAGGAGTGAAAAAGAGATCATTGAGGACTTTGTTACTGTTGGTGCGGAGAAAAATTTAAAAACTGGATTTTACTGTTGAGCAGCATCTCTCGGTTATCCTCTCTGACGTTCATCCCTTTGTTTTCTCACATCTCTCCCACCTTAAGGATGCATTGGGTGGGCACTTCGACGCCTCCCAGGCTCTGGTTGGGGAGCTCTCCCAGTTTAACCTGTGGGATCGGGTGCTGAAGCCCGCAGAGGTGGCCGCCCTGGCCGACTGTAGCTCCTCGGCGTTGGGCAACATCGCCCCCTGGACCGACCACGACGTCGACGTCTACGGCGGCGCCACCAAGGAGTCCCTGGACCCCTGTCACGCCGCGCAACGAACCAACCCCTCCGGCCCGAAACAGTGAAAGGCTGCGTGGGAGAGGTCAGCCAGGGATGGTTGTGGTTGATTTAGGCGATTTAGCAGATGTATAACGATGTATCACATTGGGGTTCACAGTATATTTGTTCAGGAACGGGGAAACCTGCCGGTGAACTGAAATGTCTAATGGAGCTATTAAGCCATTAAGAGTGATGTATCTGTTTTGTTTTTAGTATCGGTGTCCACGCTCATGTGTTTACTTCCGCAGTGAGATACAGTGAGTTTAGTTCACAGAATCACCTTAGTGAAAAACCCGCACAGGTGGATCAGTTTCTGCCAACGAACGGGACTCTTATGGAAAAACTCCATACTAGATGTATCACTGGTCTGGTCGAATGCACCACCCTCTGTTTTAAGTAAGGATCCGCCGGGCCAGTCGATCTTACGTGGTTATTTGGGCAGAGAGGTTTTTGAGGTTTGATACAGTTACGGAATGAAAACTTTAATGATGCCATATCTAAAGGTTGTTTTTTTTTATTATTTTTATTATTATTTTGCAGCAAAATGACTCAAAGTTCTGTCCTTCCTCATCTTGTGTCCAGTTGGTTGTGTTTAGTGGCTCAAATCTGAGATGTATTTATGGTTCTGTTGATCTGTTGAGCACTCAGCGGGGGGGAACAGAATGAGTTTTGTTCAGGTTTTAACTGTATATGATCCAGTCGAGTGACGTCGTCTTTGTACTTTTGGGTTTTTCTACATTGTACACCATGTTTTTGGTAAAACGGTGGTCTTATAACTGTATAGTGTGTGATGTATCTGCTAACGTTGCTCTGTGCCAGTCTGCTTCCACCTGCTGTAGCCTCTCACACCACTCAAGTCCTGCAAGGTTAAGTTGCAGCATTTTCTTTTTTTTCTTCTTTTCTTTTTTCCCAAACCGAGAAAAAAAAGAAGTGCTTTCAATTGACCTCTGTAATAAACTTTGAAATGTCTATCTAAACACCTTTCAGACACTGAAACTGTGACAAAACCTGAGTGCGTTTTGGCAAATGTATTGTATCCTTTGAATGTTAACCAGATGGAATGTAAATGTATTTGCATGAGCAAAGTCACATTTCCTGCCACTAAAAGAAACAAAAGTCCGAATGTGTAAATTACAGCGTCGATGTCCACAAACTGCCCCACACTCTGAAGCTCACAGATGTCTCTGGGTAAATTAAATCCTCACAGATTATTGGACGAAAGAGGGGAGGTGCATGACTGATTCTGTGAAGGACTTTTGCTACTTGACATTTTACTTGGAAAACTAACAGAACAGATGAGCTAATATGTGCAAAAGTAAGGGAATAAATAAAACTCTGGATGCATTTACATACTTACAGCAATTAAAACACATATACTGGTATTTTTTAGAAGGTAATTTTTCTCTATTTAGTTCTCAAAGGATACTTCTTTCCACACATAAAGCTTCGTTCACGTCATGCTGACCTGAAGGTAATAAAATGAAAGATTTCTTTGGTGACTACTTTTAAGATTCTTTATCAAAAGGAGTGAAATTTCGCACTCTGAATTAAAGCAAATTAGGTTTTGAAGTGTTAAAAAAAAACTGTCCATTATGAAACAAGCAAGAGACTTTTGAATAAGAAATCTGTTCTGATGGGAGCTTTTAATATTAATCTGATTTTCAGGCACAAAATGTTCGCAGCAAAGTCACTCACATTGAACCTTTTTTTTTGAATAAGCTGAAATCTGTTGTCATGGTAATCACTTAGCTGGAAATGTAAACTGTATTCAGTCGACACTGAGGTGAAATCCACACAGATGTCTTTCAAAAGTAGAATTAAGATGCAAAACTGTACTAAAAAACATCTTATATGATGATTAGAGCACCTCAAAGGAGCCATATTGTCACCCCTGTGGAGCCCCAGGTGCTTTCTGAAAAGACGTGAAGTCTTTGAAGGCATCTGCAGCACTGAAGTAATGCACAAAATGATTTGAAAAGAATTACAAAACTTGTCTTGTTGCTGTCTTTAAGTATAAGCGAGGATGTTTAAATCAGACAACAATCACAGCAGCTGCATGGCTTTTTAACCACAAGCCCACTCACCATTCATCAGTCAGCCGCTGTCTGGTGGGCTTAACCTCAAACCGTGATGTTGTGTCCTCCAGAATCTTAGATTAATTCAGCTCTGTGGATTTCAGTCTGGAGATTATATATCGATCATGTTTCTCAGATGCTCTCACACATCACGAGAAGGTGTGTGTGTGCTGCGTCAGGGGGTGAGGGTTTGATTCCCACTGAGACCACCCAAACATGTTATCCAGTCAACACTGTGCAGCAAAGTGAACTGTGGTTTAAATAAGGTCAGCGCTTCTGTTCACTTTTTACCTCAAGAAGACATGTAAGCCCCGCCTACAATTTGACACCCGGTGGTAAAGTGCCTGCCTGGGCTCTCACGCCCGAAATAACAGTGAAATGTTTGTGCGTTTTCTTCTCTGTCGTCTCTCTTCTCCTTCTCTCTGTCACTTTCTCTCTCTCTCTCTCTCTCTCTTGCTTTTGGTTGTGGAGGCTGTGACAGTGCTGTGCTTGTTCTTATTTGCATCTTCATGAATCTTCTATTATATTGTGAAATAAGTGGATTAAAAAAAAAAAGAAATAAAATGGTAACAACAACAACAACATTCCTGGACTTGTAGCTTGTGTGTGTGTGTGTGTTGGTGTGTGTTGGCGTGAGCTCAGCTTATTGTGACAGATCTCTTCACACCTTTCAGCTCATCAGGATTACTACAACTCTGAAACACACACACACACACACACACACACATAGATAGCCCTAATCTCATTTTGATGCAGTCAGTTTAGATTAGTTGCATCTTTGCTGTCGGACGCATTCGATTTCGACAGTTGTGTGTGTGTGTGTGTGTGTGTGTGTGTGTGAAGAAGATGGAGAGGTGAGTTTCAGCAGTGTCACCACAGAAAGTCAGATCTTTGATGTAGACATAATAGATTACTCACAGTTTAAACCGGGACCGTTATGATTCGTGACTACTGATCTGCCCACACACACACACACACACACACACACACACACACACACACATTTCTCGGCATTGTGCTCTGCTGAACCGCTATCTGATGTGTAACCTCCCACTGATAACATTTCATAATTGTTTTTTTGTCTTTTGATTTCCCATCTTTCCTTTGGGCTCATGTTTTTTTTTCTTCTTTTCTTTTGTCTCATGACCAAAGAGATCTGATGAAAAGTCGAAAAAGCGGTTTTCCATCACTGACGGCACTCGTGGAAATCACACACCACACCACGACTCGACTGCTGCTGTTATTACCATCATTATGCAAGCCAAAAAAAAAGCAGAAGTGCACAGTTGTACCCTGACTCAACTGAGCTGATCAATTACAACATCAACCTGTCATCCAGTAAGTGAATGAGTTAGTGAGTCATCAGATATTCAGTCAATTAGCTTTTGCCTGTCAGTCTTACAGTCAGCCGGTGAGTCATCCGGTTTAGTGAATGTTTCTCTTCCCTGATTCTCTGCTCCATCCCTCTGTTGATCTCTGTCACAGCTTATTAGCAGGCTCACATGGGGTCTTCCACTCCCCCTCCCCTCCCCTTCAATCTGCTTCCTCTGCTGTTGAATTATAGATACACTCTAATTACCTCACTACGACTCAGGCAGGCAGAAATGATGGAAAATCCTTGTGTGACTTTCACTCTCTGTCATGCATAGATGCAAATATTTCAACTCAAATGATACTTTTTTTTTCTTCTCCTCCCTTTTTAAAAAATCTTCCTCAACTTTTTTCTCTTCTCCCCCCCGTCTCCCCCTCCTCTCGCAGCGCCGATGCTCGCGGTGTGTGTCAGCCTTCCTCCTGACGACAGAAACAGATTACAAATGGGTTTTTTTTGGTTTTTTTTATTATTTCTCTCCTCAACGCACCGCTTCGTTGCCGGGAGCTCTTCAGTCAAACACTTCTTACACATCCCCGTCTGTAATCTCACTGTTTATCAGCCCTTCACGCTAAACTGCTTCACCCTCAAAACCTCCATTATCCAAACACTTTCCCTTGATTTTCTTCCTCTTGTGTCGAAGGATTTTTTCTGTTTTTGGGGCTCTGCCTCATCTCTTATTTACCACAGAATGTTTATAGAATATTTTCCCGTCATGAATACTCTCCTCAAGGTCTTTATACCACCTCCTCCTCCTCCTCCTCCTCCTCCTCCTCTTCTCTTTTATCCACCTCTCGTCACCAGTTGGCATCCTTTCACTGCACCTCGTGTCAAAAAACACCTCCATCTCCTTCCCTCCGTCCTTCTGCTTTGATTTGACATTCTCATTTCAGCTTTCCTTCCAGCCCTCTGGCACTTCTTTGTGTGAGTCTTTCACCCGGGTATTAAATGCTCCCTCACTCTCCATCTCACTGTATTTCAAGATGTTTCACGCTTGATCTGATGAGCGCAGACACGTACACGAGTTGTTATAACTGCTGTCACTTTGTTTCAATCAGTAAAAAGCATAAACTCAAATGCAATTTTGAGACTGATGTGTAAAAAAATAACACTGTTAATGATGCAAAATAAACATTTATGGTGCATAAGCCATCATGCAAATTCATTTCACTTTTTATGTAATGCACTCTGAGGCAATTCAGTGATCTGATGGTCCACTTTAATTTTGCATTTAGAAATGTTTCCCCTTGTTGTCCCAAGAAGAAATGTATGTATTCAGTTTTTATTTAACAACTATCTTTTTTGATATTTTCTCTGTTTTTCTATCTGTTTTAGAAGGTATTTTCTTTCCTCTGTTTTTATAAAAGGAGGGTTTCATGTCACATAAGCATAAAAAAACATGTTTAGTTATCTTCAAAACAAGACTTGAGAAGAAAAATATGAAAAACAATACAAAACATATTCAAATGGGACTTAACCATGAAAACAAATGTTATTGCACATCTCTGCAAACCAGTGAGATGTTGAAACTTCACATTTTGTTACTTTTAAATTTTCTATTTCTTCTGTAGCAATTCTGAAGTTCATATCTGACTCTAAATGGTTGAGTTTAGAAGAGATCATGTTTTATGTTTTATGTTCAAATACTTCAAACATGGCTGGAAAATGTCCAACATCTCATTAAAAACATCTGGGATGGGAAGCAAACAGTGTGTCTGCTACTTGGCAGCTTTCCAGCTTAACTATCTAATCACCACCTTCTCCTCCTCCTCACGACCCGGTCAGCTCATATATGTTTGATGTGAACTGCGTCTTTTTCATAGGCGTTGCAGGCTTAAGTTTCATTTGTAGTTTACAGGAAGGTTTGATGCCAACATTTGTTCTGGCAGGTCACTGGGATGCAAACAAACATGTGAAGGCTACATATGAGCACAAATATATCAACCTTATAATCATAAAAGTTGAATTTCGATCTTTGAAAAAGTTTCACGTAGCAATTCCAACTCAAGGGTCATGAAGAAGATAATGATGAAGAAGTGGATGAAGACTGTTTAAAGATATGTTTTGTCTCTCTCTCTCACTTTACTGTCAAATAAAGACAAAACTGTTGCAGAAATAATCCAAAACAGCAGAAAGAACTTCAGTATTTGACTTGAAGACAACACAGATACACATCTTGAAGGTCCAGCGTTAAAGCTTTAGAGGGATCTATTTGTAATAAGGCAGAAATTTCCTTTCCTGGAAGGGAAAGGTGAGCAGTGGGATGTTCAGTTGAGGGAATCTGCCACTTTACAGCTAAATGCCAGTAAATGCGACACACTGGACCTTTAAAAGTCCTGCAGATTAAATCTCACCAGCTGAGCTCCCAACAGATGCATTTTTCAGACAAGTGAACAAACTCTTTTGCTGATAAAAATGTTTTGATGTGACTTAAGAACAAAAATTGACAAGAACATGTGGATCCTGAGTTGTGATTGTTCTTTTAAACAGATTTTTTTTGGCTCTTAAACCGGTGTTACCAAATTAAACTTGATCAAAACATTTCATAATGTGATTTTTCTCCTCTGCAGTCTGTTATTGGCTCACTGTTCCTTTTAGGAAACACACTCCTCAGGATCAGAGGCAGGGGAGGTGAAATGAGGCCTGGGTTTAAATTTAGTCGCATCCTTTTCTGGCTGCATAAAGAGGAGGGGAGATGAGGAGAGGAGAGAAAGAATAAGGAGGGAAATATCATCATGTTTTCTGTCTGCCTTTCCAGAGTTAGATAATCCACTCTAATCTGGAGGAGAGTCATTGTTTCAAATGGAGCCAGATGCTCGTGGTGGTGTTTCAGACTGGGTTATTCCAGCAGGCCTGTGAGGCTAAATGCACAACCAGGGTCAACAGACTCAACTCTCACAGAGGAAAAATCTGGGTCTGAGTGTGATTTTGGGTGTGTATTCATGAGTGTTTGTGTCGTGCAGACTGGCAATTTTGGGTCAAATCTCTCCACCAGGGGATTCCACCCAGATGTTTCCAGCTGAATGTGGGTCAGATCCAGGAGAGGCTGATGAGGGAAGGATAGAAAAACAGGTTTTATGCACACACAGCACAGGCAGCGGTGTTATTTTTAACAGACACTCAGAAAGCTTTACAGTGGCCAAAAGCAACTACATACGCTTACTTATACATTTCCTATACAGGGAAGTTTATTACAAGTTGTATAATGACATTAAAATGTGGTTCCCTCTTGATTGAGTAATTGATTGTATAAAAAAAGATAAAATTATTAAACATAATATATAATATAATTTGTTATTATAATTTGTTTTGCTATAATTTGCTATAATTTGTTTTCACTTAACATGCCTTTAATTTAATGTCATGTTTAACTTCTACCCCATCACATTTTGGGACATATAGCCTATTGTACTTAATTTTAGAGAAATTTTACCTACTTAATGTCATCTAAAAAATAAAATGCTTTGCTATTGAATGAAATAACATATAAAGAAGTTCAAATGAGCTCTCTCACTCAATAAAAAGCAACATTTAAATAGCCCTCAGCTGATAATGCATCACATTTAATGACCAAATGATATACTGTGAAAACACTGACTGGGACTGTTCATTGACAAGAACCACACATAAAAATATTTTTGCTGCAAATAGCAGAAAAAATGTTTATTGCCACGTAGGTTTTTATTTACGATGAATTTGTAAATCACGGTATTTTGGTGTATTAAAATAAAAAGGTGACATGAGTAAAGAGTTGTTGATATTACGTGCTATTACTCAAGTGGAACGTTGTTAAAAAAAAACCTAAAATTCGATTATTTCATTTGATTGGCAGACTGTGAACCAATAGAGACGAAGCTCAACCGTAGTGGGCGGGGCTTCCCTGGTACCGACATCAGTTGTTTAAAATGTCTCCTTAACAACCGAGCTGGGAGACAAACAGCAGAAGTTTTCGCTGAAGAAAGGCCCCGTAAGTAGCTTAAATCTACGTCTTACCCATGTTACTCTGTAGCTATAGCAGCTAACTGGAACTCAGTGTGAGTTGTAATATTAAAAACAGTTTAACTAAATAAGTCTATTTTAAGGTGGTTAACATCCACCGGTAGCATCAGCTGTTTGCTATCAAACAAGCTAAGCTAATTAGCTAGCTTGTAAAAAGCCTGGTTCGCTAGTTATGGTCACTTCCCTGTTGAAGGTTTGACATGGTTACGAACTAACATTAGTATTTTAGCTGTCAGAATTTTAAAAACAGTCTCCTTTGTTATAAATTACGATGAGATACTTTTGTAGCTAGCTAGCAAGGCTATGTGATTTTTTAGCTAGTGAACCTCGTATACAGCTAATGTTACAGTGTGTTCTTAGCTAAAGATGTTAGTTTGCTCTGCAGTGCAGGCTTGTCTGTGTTCCTCATGACATGCTTTTTCATGCGTTTATTTTTTTAACTTGTGAAAACTGTCCTTTTGCAGGAGTCGGAATGGCAGGGACTGGCGAAGGAAAGAAAGAGGAGGCCGACTACAAGAGACTGCACAGTTTCCCTCTCATCAGGGTAGGAGACAAGCAGGACAGTGCCTCTGGATTAAGGGCAACAATCCCAGCTGTGGATGGGAGCAATCCGTCCTGCAATGCAATATCAAAATGACATTTTGTTCGTATATTTTAGTGCACTATTGCTTAAATGTTTACAAGTATGTACTTACACTCTGAAAATTATAATATTTTTCTTAACATAGTTTTTTTTAAACATGTAAAGTAAAGAAAAGCTCTGAAAAGTGGCTGGAAGCACATCTGCCCTTTCTTGTCTTTCTTTTTCATTGAAAACTAACTTTCTCTCAGACACAAAGTCCTTCACTCTTGTCCTGTGAAAAGAGAAATCTTACTCTTGACATTTCATGTGCTTTCAGTCAATTGGTGCATCTATCAGATGATTATGTATTAATCAGAACTAAGCAAAATTATGATTGTAATCAAATCAGTGTACACCTGTACATCAGTAACACCAACTGCTGCTGAAAGGTTAGGATTTCAGAAAGTTATGACCACCGTAACTGGGGCTTGAGGAGGACATGAACCTATGTTTTCTTGGCAGTGTCATCATGTAGCGACGAACATGAACTTGTCAGGAGGTCTGTGTCCTGTCATCTGTGCTACACTTTGATCTTGTGATGGCAGCATCAAGAAAACTGCTTTTCTCTACTCTGTCGCTGATGTCGGTCTCAAATAGTTCTAAATATCTAAAGCCGGAATGTCTTGTTGGTCAACTCATATATAAACTTGTTTGTATTAGAGGAGACCCTCACGATTAATTCTTTTATTCAGCACACTGACATGCCAGAAGAAATGAGGGTTGAGACCATGGAGCTTTGTGTTACAGCCTGTGAAAAGTTTGCAACCAACAATGAGGTACGTGCACATTGTGCTGATAGTTTTTTTTTTTCCAGTAATTTGGTTGGACATAAATGTTTGATAAGATTATATACTTTTTTGGTTGATGTTGTTGGTCTCACTGTTTTTCTAGAGTGCAGCAAAGATGATCAAGGAGTCAATGGACAAGAAGTTTGGCAGCTCGTGGCACGTGGTGATCGGTGAAGGCTTCGGCTTCGAGGTGACACACGAAGTAAAAAACCTGCTCTACATGTTCTTTGGAGGGAGTCTGGCTGTATGTGTGTGGAAGTGCTCGTAGCACCTTCTCACTGTCCCTCCTCCCCTCTGACATGGTCACTGGGCTGGGAATAAACACCAGCTACCAGCCAGACGCTGGTTACACTTTTGTTACGGCAGGTTTTTAGTTTGTCCACACTACCAGCCACTGTGGCAGATAGTTGACCATCTTTTGGAGACCTTACCCAGCTAAAAATGTAGTTAAAAGGAAATTGGAGTGCTGCAGTCACTTCAGCTGGTAGGCATAAAAATAGCTTTCTGCTCTGTCACTTTCCTTTGTGTCTTTGTTTTCTACTCTCCGTCCGTCTCTGACACAGTATCCATGGTCCTAAACATTTGTGTGCGTGCATGTGCAAGTACGTAAGCTCAACTTTTACAAAGAATACAGCCAGCCAGGGTCTCCAAAATCCTTTATCCTCATTCCTCTTCAGGGAGTGTGTGTGTGCGTGAGTGAGTTTATATGTTTTGTGTGTGCTGGACACACACTGTTTTTTGAAAAGACATTTCATTGTCACATTTTTCTGCAGTTTGTGCAACAGTAAACCGTCATTGCCATCTGTAGCTTTTCACGCGTGTCTTTCTCTCCGTCTCTTTCTCTCGAACCACACTACTCTTTTAAATAAAATTTTTGAAATTTTTTATGTGTACATATTTTGATGCGACTTGAAAAACTTCTTTTTAAGGACCAGTGTCATCTTCTTATAACTTAAGGCTCAGAGTCTCCTGAGACAAACAAATACTAAACCTGTTCCACCTTTTCTCCTGTAAAGATGTTTGTAATAATCCCTTATACTATCTCCCAACAGGGTGATATAAGAAATGTGATTGTTTTCATGTTGATGCCAGTTTTAATGATCCAGTGCAATGGATCATTTTGTGTGAATTTACCTGATTGTACAATAAACTCTGAAATGTGGTGAAATAGGAACTTAAATCGCAGTTTCTGTATTTCATTTTTTTTAGAACATGATAGATTTCACTTACATTTATAACATAAAGTTTGAAGTCATGCTTAGCATTAGCAAATGCAGTTTTTGCAAACAATTGCTGTTGAGGTAGACATGTTTTCTAGTAATTTGAGATCAAACTGAATAAGGAGAAAGAATACAATTTATCTATTTTAAAACAGTTAAGCATCTACGGTCATTTGGGACTGCAGTGCAAAGAGTTGAATGATGATAGATTCTGAGTTTAAACGCTGGAGTTGAAGTGGTAGCAAAGATCCAAAGTGTGGTAAAAAATAAAAGCATGTGCTTCACATAAATGAATAAAATGCTAGCAGCTGTTTTAAAAAGGTTTCATAATGTGAAATACACAGAGGAAAAGATGAAGAAAGATGCTTCCAAAAATACCCGAAGAGGGTTTATGTTCATAAGGAAAAAAGAAAATAAGGTAAATGAAAGAGTGTTTTATTCTTTTCCAGAGTGGACGCTGAAGATTGGATGAGGCAGGTTTTTCCCCAAGAAACTGGAGAAAGTTGTTGTAAAAGGGGGCTGCTTTAAAATATAAATGTTTTTATCTAAAGGCAAGTGACATATTTTGGGAAAAAGTTTCTCAAACTGCCAGTTTTTCTTAAATGTCTTTGTAAAGTTCCTCATTGAAAGCCGAAGGCAGATTTACACTCAGCTACCCTGCCGCTCCGACTACAGATACTCCAGTTTATGTAATCTGTGTTAAATACATCAATACAGCAGTGGAAAAAAAAAAAAAAGGTCACTCACAAACTGTGATCTTGGCACACCTGACAGCTACGTGGAAGTGAGAGAGGGGGAAAAAAACGAGGAAAGAGAACAAATGAAAGGCAAAAAATATCAAAAATAGCCTCTGGCAAACTGTCAGAAGCTACATGAAGCTTCTGACAGGCGTTTCAAGACAGTTTAAATCAACAAATTAAAGATTAAGATTCCATAGAGATCAACAACAAAGTCCAAGAGTACAACAATTAAAGGAAAAAAAGGATTAAAGCAATTAAGTGGTAATAAATTGTGAGCGAAAAAAACTCATCAGGGTGTTGTCAAAGCACGTAAGAGTTTCAAGGATTTGCACTTACTTAATCCATATTAGCAGGTATTAGTCAACATTAATGGTGCAGCAAACTCAAAGGGGGTATTGAGCCGGTGGTGTAAATGTGTGCACATAACCACCTACTTCTACTCTGAGGAGTATTCAGCTAATTTTACATTACTGGTACTCCTCTACATCATATTGTGGGTGTAAAAGTCAGACCTAAATTAAACTGTAGAAGCCATTTCAAATTTATTTGAAGAATTTATATTTAAGTCACCAAATTAAAGCTTTAGTTTAAATTATTAACCATAAGGATCAATCTTGTTTAAATGTATTAATTTAAATATAAGTAAGTGGGTTGTTTATGTTAATTCATAGATTCATTTATACCTCTCTGGAAGTTGTTTGGTTATGGGTGGAGTTTTAGTTATATTAGGTTTTTTTGACCGTGAAATGGGGAATGTAGATCACGGGACAAGTTTGATTTTTATGTGTTGATTTTTGAATTATGGAATCGTCATCTGCCAAAAATAAATGGGACATCAACACACACATGTGAGTAATGGAATTATTTAATGAATGAAAGTGGACACGCGTCAGATCACCAGTTGAGCTCGTATCATTCAGGCGGCTTTTAAAACTGATAAAGAGGAAAATGCCACTACATAAACCGTGATCAGAATATTTACTATATGTTTCAGGGATTATGTCACCACTGATCACCATGAGTCGAACCCACAAGCTTCAATATTGACATATTACTCTCAGTTTTCTACAACAGAAAAAGCAACTGTTTAAATGTTTCATATCCTGTTTAGAATATTAATATATGCCCTCATGTAAACTGGTGAATACATCTAATGTGCATCATGAATAAGTAAATTGCATTTTAGCGACTTTGTGCAGTGTTGTGCTACAGGCTGTACAATATGTGGAGGTCCACGTCTGAACATAAAAAGCAGCACAGTTCTTTAATGTTGTTGCTGCACTTTTTTTGAGTTGAAAGAAAACTGTGATGTAATGAAATGTTCCTTTTGCCCCGTGATATTATGACATTGTACGTAGAGGGCATTTTCACCCAGCGGTGGGAGGAGGAGGAGGAAGAGGAGGGGGAGGAGGAGGAGGGGGAGGCTGCCATTGTTGACAGATTAGCTGAAACTGGCAACTTCCACCTCAGCGTTTGTGTACATGAACACGATGACCCTGAATCAGGTCAGCCTGCTCTCCGGACTGAAAAAAGAAATTAATTTGTCACAGAAAAAGTCACTGCAGGGAAAAAAAGGGATGATGATCTGTCCGCCACTAAATCACTTTTTCAGATTAAAGGTTAGGGATATATATTCTGCTCATAAGATACAATGTGTTTGGGAACCTCACATGTACCTGTAGATGTTTTATAGATGTTTGACCCTCTTTTTTATGTTTCTATAGAGTCTGAAAAGTGAATTTGCTGGATTTTAAAATCTGGATTTTATTTAAATGTACTTAAACACGCCAAACAGTCTCAGAAATTGAGGGAAGCTGTGTTTCCATTGCAGAATGTTTATGTCTCCGTCTCTGGTTTTGATCATTTATATAAGTGTCTTGTCATCGAATCATATCAAATTGCATGTTTGCAAATCACCATCTATAATGTTATTTGAGCGAGCTTACATTGCTTTAGCCTTAAATATGACTAAAAATATTTTAAGCATTAGTGGCGTTAGAGGAATGTCCACATTGTAATCTGGATTAGACCCATTAAAGCAAACATTAGTGGGCTTCTCTTTGTCTCAAAGCTCCAACCGTGGATCACAGTCCTCCTGTCATTATGGTCTTCAGTGTATCATCAGATACCACATGAACGCAGTTAACTACCTACTTTAGAACACAATGAACAGAGTTAATCATCAATTATTCCTGTCTGCTATGCTTTTAAGATATTAATCAAAATAATATCTCGGGTTTTATTCCCAAATCTGAAGAGTACAAACAACCACAACAGTTTTATCTTCTTGTTATGGTTCTATAAAAAGAGTTTATAGTTAGCTGACTCCGTCTGTGAGACTGAATCAGATGTTCCAGAGTCATTCAGAGGATAAATACAGGAGGGATGACCCACGATTGTTTGCTTTTCAATATATTGATTATTTCACTTTAGTCCTCCATCCTGTTACAGTAAGAAGGAAGTTTATTGCAGCTGATTGCTAAGTGGCTAGCCTCAGCCTGAAATGTCTGCGCTTAACTCCCTCGTTACTCTTTCAATATGTAACATTTCACATTAAAATGACCAAAAAAACAACTTGATCTTTGTTGAGGTGTTTTTAAAATGGTTAAACTAATTGGTATCTGTAGTTTTATTCACGGTAACAATGCGTTTTTGTTTTGTTCTCTGTTGTTCTGAGGCAGCATCATTCAGGCAGTGAGGAGGGATGTCAGCAAACATGACTAAACACAACATGAATCAAATTTTAATACATCACCTCGTCTGTGAACACGTCTGTCTGAGTCAGTCTGAATAGATTTCCATCTGGTGGCTGTTTAACATTGTAATTAATGAATCCCATGATCCCACACCACCTCATGACACCATCATGTTCTTTGTTTTTTTATTGTTTTGACAGCAGGATATCTGCAGGCAGAGATGACATGTTGTGCATTTAATGTATCATACATTTAAACATGACAGAGACGAAAACAAACAGACAAACAAGCAAAAATAAGAAAAATTAAAACTAAAAAATAAATACATAATGTAAAAAAAAGCCTTCATCTTAGGTTAGATGTATAAATCCACACTCATGATGTCCGATCATCCTTTTGCTCCAAGTTTCCACTCCACTTGGACTGATTGGCCACAAGTTGCTAAACTAAGCTAAGCTAACAAACTACCAAATATAGTTACAGAAAAGAGTAATCCGAGTAACAGGAGTTGATCTGGTGTTAAGCTGCCCCCCCTCTAATTTTCAAACACTGTTCCTTTCGTGATTGAAATGGATTTGATAGAGATACATCTGGATTAATACCCCTGATCACTCTGACCACAATTCACCTTGTTGGCCTATTTTTATGCGATGGAGCCTGCGCATCCTGAAATGATAACAGTCGGTGACAATCCTCGGATTAACCCGGTGGGTCTTGCATCACATGTTTCTACCCTGTGATGCATCTCATTCATTATTCACCTCAGACACTCTTTATATATCTCCTCCCCTCTCCCTGTGTCTCCTTGACGTTGTTAAAAATTCATTCAAAGAGCCACAGAGTCACACTAAAGGCTTTGTTTGCTCTGTCTCAGCTCTAAAGTGCTCTCCATGTTGCCTGGAAAGAGGGTTCATTATGCTGCAAGAATGAACTTTTATGAACTCTCGGAATAGTTAGGGACTCATGGCTACCACCAGAGGAGATGTTAAATGTCATGTCACACATGTCACGTACTGGTTTTTACCACCAGCGTGAAGAGCTTATTACCCCGGGATCTACTGTGCATAAAAATACAAAAAGCTAAGACACGTCCTCATTGGATATTCTGTGGAGTAGTGCTGCTTTTGCTCAACTCCTTTCAACTTATAAAACCTAAAAATTGTCGCAGGACCAAGATATTATTGCTAGTGTAGTGTTAAGATGGACACTGTACTTGTTAGCAGGCTGAACATTCATTAAATGTAGCCTGTTATTATTGTTTTCACATGTTTTGATAAAGAACTGGAAGTTATAATGATACTTTATCCTGTAATAACCGTCCATCATATCCTGAACTACATTTTATAAAATAATAACACCTGTGTTTACAGTGTGTTTCTTGTTCAGGATGCCAAATGTAAAGTTTATTCTGATAGAGGCTGATTGAAAGCACCATTTGTTTTGGTAAATGGTGGTATTTTTCTGTCTGTTGAGTTGTTGCTGCTGCTTCAAATGTTTCTCGGCCATTTGAGGGCAACCTGTAAACAACCTGTAAACACAACACCGACACATCTCATCTCACAAGAACACATCCAGCAGACATCGATAAACTTTAGCCTTCAGGAATGTTTCTGTCCATCTGATGGATGAAAGTCCAGTCTTCACTCTCTCTTTTTTCTACCTCCTGAGAAAAAAACATCTGAACTTTAAGCTGCAAAATACTCCACAACGTTAACCAGCTCCTCACTGTTTGTTTTCCAGGTAACCTCAGTTGTTCATCTGAGGTTTTTTTTCCCTGTAAAAACAGCTGTCTGCTGCAGCTAAAACCATGATTGATGTGAGCTGTAAGTGTTTACTAAGAGCCTGAATATACTACATACACACGAGGGGTTTGGTGCAGTTACCATAAACCCAATGTGCAAGTCGAAACATAAATCACTGCCATTCTCTTCTTGTTCTTCACCTGCTGCTGCTTTTTTCCAGGGATGTTTGGGACCTAAATTACAGTTTATATTTTTCATAGTTTCTTAAAATTGGAACATAACATACATTTTTAAGAGCAAAAACCACATTTTTTAGAACCAGAAAATCATTAAAAGACTGTTTTTTTTATTTCCAATCGACAAAAACAGTGACGGCTGCTTTCAAGTAGCATGTCACAGCAACAGGCGATGGAGTGTGTGAGGCTTTCATCAAGGTGGAAACGCCATTGATTAGTACTTCAACTCCTCATGTTGAACTTCAAACACAGTTCTGCGCCGTCACACTGTGCCCTCGTTCCAAGCATCTCCGTGTTGGAAAAGCTCAGTGCTGTATCTTAGCAACCTTCTCAGCACCTGCAGTGATGGTCGGAAGAAAGGTTGGAGCCTCCCAGAGCGTGTGTGTGTGTGTGTGTGTGTGTGTGTGTGTGTGTGTGTGTGTGAAAGACACAGGAAGTAAAGAAGAACAGACATCTGTAGGGGGGTTGAAGATGCAGTGACAGACAACTCACAGAATTCAATAGCTGGTACTAAAAAGAAAGTCTTTTTGAGAGGGAGAGAGAGAAAGTGTGTTTTTAAGAGTTAAGCAGCTGAAAAATGATCAGATGTCATCAGTCGCTCAAGGATACAGAGATTTGCAGAGGAGTAGAACATTAAAAAAAAAGTGCGTCGGGCAACCAGTAGTTGGAAACATGGGGCGACAGAGGACAGCAAAAGAGAGCAAGATGGATAAATTTTTCATCATAACATCGCTAGCGGGCCTTTTTTTTTTTTTTATATTGAGAAATGAGAAAAATAATTTAGCATTCATATGAGTGCGTGTGTCAGACTTTTCTACAAGTGTGCGAATGAGGCGGCTCACATTAGCATCAGCAGCTGCGGTGGCGGTGCGGTGCGGTGCGATGCGGCAGCTGTGGCCTTGTGTTTCATTATCTCATTCTCAGACTAAACAAAGGAGGACCAGAGGTTTCGGGAAAGTGGAGGAGTGTGATGAAATGAATCGAGGATAGAGAAGCGGAGGGGGGGGGGGTTGAAAGACGAGCGGATGTGGATGTAGAAGTGAAACAGCTTGTTTATAATACATCAGCGAAGGACAGAGACAGAGAGAGTGCATTAGATGGGAAAAAAAAGAGATGCTTAGGTAAAAAAAGGTGGGGTGTTAGGTGAGTCAAAGCGAAAAAAAGAGGGAGACATGGAGGTGACGGTTATGGGAGTGATCTCTCCCTTCACCTCGCCATAGTCTGAAAATACCCTTGAGAACTTTTTTTGCTTCACTTGCAATGTTTGTCAGCTAAAGTAAACAAGTGGAAAAAAAAATAAAAAAACACAAAATTGCATTTTGACAGGAGACAAAATAGGACGTGCACATTAATTCTGGTGGCGTTTACAACCCTGAGAGTCGTTAAAGACATAAAGAAGATGAGCTGCACTGAAACAAGCAGGAGGGCCACAGAGTTCAAACACACAAAGATTTCATCTCAAAAAGTCACAGCTCCATGATCAGCGTGATGCAGACATGGATGAATTAATCACAGTGTCAAATTCAAGCCTTTTCTCCACTAAGATGATAACTAGGAGGACATTTAGCTTTTTTTTTCTCAGTTTCGGTTTTTGGTGAGTTTCCTGCAAGGCACCGCAGATCGGATTTATGTTGCAGTTATTGCTGCTTGTTTGTTGCAGCCATGATTATACCTAGAATGACACACTGAAGCAGTTTGTGCTGCTAATGTTTGTCTGTTTGTTTGTCTGCTAAAGCTGTAAAAATCATTCCTGAAAAATACAAAATGCTATTGTTGCGGTTTATATCGGTTTAGGTGAAGATTTGGGTTGCAATAAGCACTTAGATGAAGTTAAGGGACTTTTGTCATCCTGGGTTTAGTTTTAAATGTGGTTGTAAAAAAAGGGAACAATCCCGACTTCAACATTTGTTACTTGGAAAATTTTCTGAAATCACTGATTTGGAAGAGCCATCTTGAATCATATACTAGGACTTCACAGTTAAACACTATACTGCATAGCCCCCCCCCCCCCCACACACACACATTGTTAAAGCACAAAGTGATAAAAACACATTTCGGAGATGATCGTGCCTGTGGCAGAGTTTGAAGACTGAAAGAGTCTAAAACACCGAGCACTCAGGCTGCTATGGAGAATAACCTTTATCTTAACAACTAATGGACTGTTTGCCATTAAATTTGGTATTTACAGTTCTCAAAGAATAAATCCGGACTGTGTTTCCAGACAGTCCAGTGTGTTTTAAAAATGTTTTAAAAATTCAAAGTAGAGGCCTTAAACATCACCTTATTCTTGTTAGCAGATGGAACTTGTGAACCATATAACTAAAAAAAAGACACATTTCATTTAAATCCAGTGAGAAACGTTCAGCTTCTCATCTTGATCTGATTCTGGTCAACAGATCACATATTCCTGCCCTTGAACATACCTTTTTTTTTTAGCCAAACAACTGAGATCCACTGAGACGTGTCCTGATCTTTTGAATCTAAATCCTGCAGACCAACCTGGAAACCTTGGCAACTTAATTAAAAAAAGCCTTCATCTGTCATCACAAAAGTGACTCATCTCTAAAAGTAATAAAAAATTGCACACATAAAAAAAAAAAAGAAAAAAAGAAAAAAAAAGAAATGTTCACTTTCCATAAGACTCCTTTAACTTTCAGTCCCTTGCTTTGATTTTCATAATGTAAAATTCATTCGCTTCATTTGCATGTAGCTCATGTTGTAATCCTAAACATCCATATTTTATGAGCGCTGATAAATAATAAATGAATATGACCACCTGCATGAATACAGGGAAAAACCTTGCACCAGATCTGCTCAATGGACTTTATTAAGAGAATGGAGATGAATCATTTTTAAGGTGGGCGATGCTTCTCTTTGCACCGTAAATAAATCACATACAGATAGTCACAGTGGTATGACGCATGCATTTTTTAAAAAAACCCTATTAGATCAAATGGATTGCTCTGCATGAACACACATACACATTGATAACATGAAGATACACACTCACGCATGCACGCACGCACACTCACGCACACACACACTGACTTAAAAAAAGGCATACTTCACAGAAACAGTGTATCCTGCGGGATTCTCCATGAAGTCTGAGGTTCCTGAATCAAAGTCTCAGTGCAAACACACTCAGAATATGAAATATCTGTCTCCATGCTGCCGGGTTATGAAATCTACTTTGTGAAAGCCTCTAACCAAGCTGCAGATGATTTCACGTTTCTGTACATACGCTAGTCTTTACTTATACATCCATTTTTAATAGCTTATGACAAATGCTATCTCTGTATTTTTATTTCTCTGGTGTGGTGTAGAGTTTTGTATTGTTAGATCTACAGAACAGCTTTGAAATGGTCTCAAAATGACCAAACCAAAACTTTGAATCAACTATTTGGGGTAAAAATACTGTGTTTTTAGACTTCTGAGTTGCATGAACTGATCAATGCTTGATCAGTTTGATTGATGTTAACAATGTGAGCTTGTATGTGAGGGAGGATGTCTGGAAACAGATCGTCCATCTCCATCTCCACCTCCACAAAGTAAAGATTTCAGCTCAAATGCAGGAGTGCAAAAGTGATTTCTCCCTAACAGAAATTAATCCAGAAAATGTTGAATTTAAGGAGAGGGGCGACACTATTTTTATAAACTATAGGTCTTGATTTCCTCTTTATGGTTCCTTCAAATCATTTTTAAGATTTTTCAAACCATCAGCATCAATGGAAAGTGAAGATCATCCTGCAATCAGCATCAAGTGCAGGCTGAAGTTTGTCAGTATGTGTGAACTGAAGCAGCTCCTGGCTGTCATAACTGATCAGGCAGACTGCCATTACAACGCCGTCTGTTTGACATCAAACATGCTTTAATTTTATTATTTAAGTCACGCACTTTTGAAAAATAAGGTTCAGCCTGACTATCAGACACACTCGTTGTGGGAGTGGCAAACGATGGTGGGATTTTTTTTAAGAGAACTACAGGATAAATGCAGGAACACAAGGACAGGGTGGATAAATAAACTGGCAGGAGAAATAAAAGACTGGCTTTGAAAGAGTGAGAGTAAACACATTGATCCAAATCCAGATCACTTTAACCTGGCACCCTCTTCTGATCCTGGTGGACAAAAGTGCAAACAACTAGGGTGAAAGCGTCCTGGATCCTGGATTGAGTCCTGTGTCGTACCGCTGGGAAACAACAACAGCAGCAAGGTGACAGAAAGCTTTTTAAAAAAGGAAGAGAACGTAAGTCGCCTTTGGCTTCATTTCCATGTTTCATATGACTTGTGATTTTAGAAGGGTCATGTTAGATTGAAAGAAGATGCACAATTGCAGTAAAAGCATGAGAGGCTTCCTCAATGCTTTCATCAAGGCCGTGTTCTTTATTCTGTCGACTACACGTTAATGCTGTCACTTCATTTTTTTCCTAGCGCCATACACCACATGGCTTTTGGCATATTTCTCAGCTTATTCTCTTCTTTTTATGCCACGTTTTTCATTCCTCTCCCTCTTTCTTTCTCCCTTCATGTGTTCACCTCTCCTCGCCCTCTCTCAACCTCCTCTCAGTAGGATGATGTGGCGTATGCGCAGTCGCTCCAGGACAATCTGTTTGTCCTTGGCCTTCATCACCATTTTCCTCTACCTCCTGCTGGCGTTTGTCTCTCTTCCCGTCCACCACCAGGCCTGTGACCCCCTGCTGCCACCAAAGACACACATCTTGCGAGACCTGGCACGCACCAACTACACCTCTGTGGGGATGAGCGGTCAGGCTAAGACCACACATGGAGATTCTTCCAATGAAGATGCCAATAAGGATGCCAAAGGTCAGGCGCGAACACCTTCTGATGAGCTCTTAGCAGTGAAAGAGGGTAAAAATGCCTCGAGGAACATGTCAGTCGACGTGGGTCGCTACGGCGCCGGCCGAGTTAAATCTGTGGGGTCTGACCTGTCGAAGCTTAAGGCTCTGTTTGACCATCCTCTCTACAATGCGCCAGGCCATCCCGTTATTGAGGAGGACTGGCTGTTGAAAGTGAAACCAAAGGTCAAGACCAGCGAGAAGAGCTCCCAGATGTGGTCAGTATATGATGCAATTAACGTGCCAGAGATTCTGTGTGTGTGTGTTTGTGTGTATTTGAGACCGTTTCCTGATTTCACCTTTCATATAATCTCTTATAATTCTCACCATCAAATAACTTCACCGGACCATGTTTTGCAACCAAAAAACACTGATATTTGCATTCGACTACATCCCCTTAAGTGCTTTTACCTTCAACAGCTTTCTAAACATAACACATATTAGAAAAAAGCAGTTTTAAAACAAATCTAAAGAAAGTAAAAGCTAGAAGCCAGATGCTCCATGTAGAACTTTATGTAAAATTCTGCTAAAATAAAACCTTTTTTATTTAAATCTAAAATACATGTAAGGTACATACAAGATTTTGCACCAGATGGGTCAGACTGCAGGGAGCAGGCATGATCTTCTGTTCAGCTTGTTTACGTTTGTCACAGTGCTGCTGCTATATGCTTAATGTATTCACTGTCAAAAATCCAAAGGACTTCCTCATAGAAGGTTGTACGTCCTTCGCAGTCGTCCTTGGAATGCTTTGTATTTCCTTGTGGCATCTTTCCAGTAGCATTTTACGTCTGAACATGATCTTCAGTCTCTATACAACCATCTATCGCTTCTATTCAAGCTGAAGTGAGCAGTTTATCATTATTGATAAGCTTTTTAATTATTTTTTTCTTTAAACAATTATCATTTTACCTATAAAATGTCAGAAAATAGTGAAAAATTGGCAGAAACCTTAGATGGGATATTCAAATGATCAGTGATTTAAAAACCCCAAAGAAAACTGTTGACAGTTATATATAAAAAAAGCTGCAAGTTGTCACATTTATACGAGATTTACAAAGCAATTTTCGTTGAAACATAACACCTTAATTTATTAAATGGTTCCTGATTAATCTTTTGTTAATCAGTGAATTAATTGCTGCTAGACTAGTCATGCATCATTGCTGCTGGACTAATCAACTCTTTGTCTGGAAAATATTTGGTGCAAGTCTCTATAACAAAGTAAATGTGAGAGTATAACATCATTCTGACACCTTCCACCTTCTCACCCTCTCACCTCCTTCTCTCTCCAGGGTGAGCGCTAGCCAGGAAGGCTACGAAGACAACCAATGGAACAGCAGCAGCGAGAGTCATCCTCCATGGCTGCGTTTCCACCTGGGCATCTCTCGCTGGCAGCTGTACCCCCATCGTGACCCCAACATGGAGCCGCTCACCCAGCAGCTCGCCACGCATCGCGTCGTCAGTGCAGGTGTGACACAAAACGTCTGAGCTGTGTTATGTGTCTTTTTCTTTTTTTGTTTGTTTGTTCTGTACTCCGTCACGGTGCAGGCGGAGAGCAGAGAACACACTCAGACACTGTTACACCAACAAAACACTCGATCACGCATGACAGAAGAGGCGTCAGACGAGCAAAGGTGAGATGTTTTACGAGCAACCAACAGGAGGACGTGAGTCAGTTTAGACGGTGACTCAATGAACTTCTTCAATAAATAAATAAAATATATAAAAAAAAGATTTTTTTTTTTTTTTTTTGCAAGGCTGCAGTGGGCAGACAAACAACATGGAGTCTTCAAAAGAATCGGAACAAAATCATTTTTTGCACCCAGACCCCGAAACCTATCATGGAAAAAAAAAAGGCGGGTGGGCTTCAGGGAAGGAGAGGGCAGATGAAGGGGAGGGTTGTTTTGATGGTGTGACACCAGAGATTTGGGGTTAGGCTCTCAAATGTAGACTGATCTTGAAGTTTTTCCGGAGATAAAAAAAAAGTTCTGTGAAGCTTTTGAAGGACTTAGGAGGCTCAATAGAGGATGGACTTGAATACGTGACTCACTGGCCGCGTAGAAAACATCTCAGAATTAATCAGTGACATGTTTCTGCACACTAACTTTTTTTCTCAGAGTGTGGGGGCTGTCACTGTGTTCAACTTGTAAGACCTTCACCCTGAATGGTTACTGCTATTATAGGGACATTGTGGTTTAAGTGGACATTCTAAATGGGCCTAATAATAAAAAAATGATGATTTAAGGATTAGTAGACAGGATTTAGGTTTAAATAGAGTGTAAGAGGCAGGTTCCTGTTCTCTGAAGCTGAAATTGAAGCTTAATCTGAGACCAGCTGACTAGATTAAAACTGAGGCAAACACTCTACATATATATAGTGCTCATATCACTTTTCATTGTCACAAAACTGTAATTTATTTTTACTGATTGTAACCATTTTATATGTGTTTCACTTCTATTTATTCTGATATTTTTATAGTAAACTTCAGATCAACCTTTAAGAAAAGAATATAACAGCCTGGTGACTTCAATCAAAAGAGACATCAAGGACAGGAACCATGTGCACAAAAACACGGAGGAGTTGTTCAAGTGTTGTGGTTTGGTTTAAGTTACTTTTGACATTGAAATGATAAAGAAAGAAGCAAAAAAAAAAAAAAATGGAAAAAGAAAAAACTGACTTTACGGATGAAACAATACTGATGAAGTTGTGCTGAACCTTCGTATTCAGCTTAACAACGTGTTATAAAGTGAGGCTGATAAACACTCAGGGGGTTTTCAAGTAGGACATGTCCTGCCAAATATAGCAGAGGCCGTGTGTGTGTGTGTGTGTTTGTGTGTGAGCAGGATGACATAATGGTGTGTCTCCACAGACTAAGTGAACTGTGTTGCATCTTTGCGGTGACGCATGTTTTCTCGGTAACATTTTGTTTTGTGTTTGTAATGTGCCCCACTAATGGCCAACGTGTTCGGTCACAGCATGGTGTCTTTTATGTGTGTGTGTATGTGTGTGTGATTGCATTGTGAGCTTTTGTTGCTATGGAGACATTCTCAATATTGTTTTTCAGTGCAGAAGTCTGGGGGGACGCAACTGAAGCTGGTGATGTCATTTCCCAACTATGGACAAGCGATGTTCAAACCCATGAAGTGAGTCGCCAGCGGCAAATCCGACGCCATGTTCATATCACAGAAAATGTATGAAATCCAAGTACGATTGGGGGGGGGGGGGGGGGGGGGGGGGGGGGGGGGGGGGGGGGGGGGGGGGGGGGGGGGGGGGGGGGGGGGGG